>CM065593.1:20658066-20683066 GCA_033119425.1 Bufotes viridis | reverse complement strand
TGCCTAGAGAAGGATAAATCAGGACGGGTCTGTACGAGCAGCTTCTCGAGATGAAATTAATGTCACTTCCCTCCCAAAGGCATTGAGGATGAAAGGATTGTTTTACAAGAAGAGCGGCCATAAACCTGAGGCTGTTAAAGCAACTTCACTCCGGTCGTTTGAAGGGCTGTGATTCTCACTGTTAATTCACGCTCTTCGGGGGGTTTGGATTCTCTGAAGTGATAAAGACGCAAATTGCATCTTAAAGTTTTGTTCTTTCAGCCTATTATATATTAATGTGGAGAAGTTGTAGAAACTTAAAGCAATGAAGATGTTGAAGCTTGCCTTGGCCACGTGGCGGAGGGAGTACCAAATATGTGGGAGTACAGATATTGGGTGCTTGAGATCAGCTTCTGTTTCCATAGATTAGTAGGTCTTGAAGAGGTCTCTTTCGACAACCTATTGTATAAGGCGCTATCTAGGTAATAATTTGTGTCCCTGATCGTCAAGCACAACTTATTGACTTTGGGCGACCAACATTGGCACCATTGATGGTGTACCTACAGAGATACAATGGTAGAAGCCACACCAGGGCCTGCTGCTTGAAGAGGCACCATAGTACTTGGTAGGTTGGGAGCTGTTGCAAATTTTTGGTTGAAGCCCATAAGCTTCATGTTATACTTCTGATGGACCACAACTTTCTGTTCCTGAGGATTTTAAAAGAGTTTCCGAGTCTTTTATGCTGAAGATCTGATAGTTCATCGGCATCTGGTTGGTGCAGGTCTGACACCTGGGATCTGTTTGCTTCCTCACGGTTTACCCTAGGCCATGTTTATTGGTCACGTGGCCTAAGTGCACCTCAGTCCCATTCAAGTGGCCGGAGCTGTGTATGGTAAGCTGCGAGGAGGCCGTGATGCTCACCTCCTCAAACAGCTGATTGGTGTGCTTCCCGAGTGTCGTTCCCCTACCGATCCATATCGATGACCTATTCTGAAAAAGTGGGAAGAATCGCAGCATCAGGTTTATGCCTTTAGTTCCCTCTCTTGGACATGCAGGGCCGTATTTAGCCAAGTCCAATGCTACAGCAGCATTTAGGCAGCGGAGGCACAGACCCTGAGTGGAGGCAGGGAGAAGTCAATAGATCTGTCTAAATTTATTTTATTTTATGTCTGATCTGAGGTCTGAAAAATGTATTGGTCTAGTCTGTGGTCTGAATACATTTTGGGGTTTTGTCTGGGAAGTGAATTATTATTATTTTTTTATTTAGTGGTCTGGTGGGGTCTAAATGAATGCTTGGGGTCTGATTTAATTCAGGGGCCCGATCTGAGGTTTGATTAAATTTAGAGGTCTCGTCCAGAATCTGAATTACTGTTGGAGTCTGGTCCAGGGGTTTGCATTTCATTTAGTGGTCTGGTCTGTGATCCGATACAATTCAGGGGTCCGGTCTGAGGTCTGAATTCTTCCGATACAATTCAGGGGTCCGGTCTGAGGTCTGAATTCATTATGAGGTCTGGCCTGGGGTCTATATTAATTTAAGGGTCTGGCCTATGGGGCAGTCTATTGAACCCCTGCCGGGTGATAAGAGGAACTGTTGGATCCTTATGCAAATGAGGATAGCTAAAGGGGTTTTCACATCTCAGACAATGGCCGCGAAAGCACGGCGCGCTCCCATTCAGTGCTATGGGACGAGAGCTTGGTGGTGGCCAGACCCGAGCAACACACAAAACACATTATTAGAAGTCATCATGATGGAAGCAGTTGTGAAGCGGATGAGGATGCGAGGAAGGCATGAAGCCAAAGATGTTTGTGCTGCAAACTCTGCAGAGAAACGTAACTGCAAAAAATTGTCACCAAAATGAAGAAGAGGGGGAAGTGAACTCAGGTCCGATGTCACCTGATTTCATTGTTTATTCTGCCGGTGATGGTGTCTGCAGTATGGTGATACTCTGCAGACCACCTGTGTGGTATCTGACCACTATATGTAATATTTATTTGCATAATGGCAGTAAGTTTGTATTTCCTTAGTATCTCGAATTAGTGGTCCCTATGAGGCAGAAGAATAACTAAAAACTCCTTTAACAGGCCTCCCTAGTATGCTGGTGTCATCTGATGTGGCAGTGGAGCTCTGCAGCACACGATCCAGGGGGCGACATGAGGCGTCTTTGGCAATGTTGCGGTGTCTGGGGTGAATAGAGCAGAGTCGCTCTATGTCTCCTGCTATTTGTGCATGTCAAGAGGTGGAGGACATGGAGAACTTGATGTGCTGTGCGTCACTACCTCGTGAAATCTACTCACAATAAGATGACAGGGGTCCGCTTAGGAGTCACAGAGTCATCCAAAGAGCAGTCACTCCAGAAGAGAGTCCCCTGACAAAAATCATTCCCATTACAGGGACATAGACAATATCGTCAGGAGGGCAAATGAGGCTTTTTCGAAAACCTGGGGCCCACAAACTTTGAAGAGAACAGTCAAGGATGGATGTTACGCAAGGTCCTGTCTAGATACCAGTGTTTAAATGGTTATAATAATGTATCGAATCATAGGAGACTAGATACAAATGTTACAGTGCAGGCATCATGTAGAATATACATGAGATATCAGCAAGTGGGGAGGACGCAATTAAGGGGGCTCCAGGAAAAATCTTCAAATATTTAATTATGCCCCCCCACCTCATGCAGGTTTTCTCAGGATAAAGGGGACAACTGATATCTGTTGGTGGAATGAACATACTCAGTTCACAGTGGTCACTCGCAAGACGTACCTACAGGTACCACGTAGAGGACTCCATCCATGTGTGGCAACTACAGGGCATATTCATAGATACCACCTACATTACACATGTATTGGTAAAGTACATAGCACTGTATAGCAGTAGTTGTCAACTAGACCAGAGATCAAGTGGTTCTACCTATAAATGCCACCTAATATCTGTATAGATATACAGACATCACAGCACAAATCCATACACACAATACACTATCAAAACTGACGCCTACTGTACCAAGCTATTTTATCTACATTACACTGTTTGTCCATCGTCAACAGTATATATATATAAGAACCACCTGCAATAGGTCTCCAGAGGTGCCATCTGTAGGAACCACCTGCTATAGTTCTGCAGAAGTACCATCTCTAGGAACCATCTGCTATATATTTCCAGAAGTGCCATCTGTAGGAACCACCTGCAATAGGTCTCTAGAAGTGCTATCTCTCGGAACCACCTGCTATATATTTTCAGAAGTACCATCTCTAGTAACCACCTGCAATACTTCTCCAGAAGGGCTATCTCTAGGAACCACCTGCTATATGTTTCCAGAGGTGCCATCTGTAGGAACCACCTGCTATATATCTGCAGAAGTGCTATCTCTAGGAACCACCTGCAATAGGTCTCCAGAGGTGCCATCTGTAGGAACCACCTGCAATAGTTCTGCAGAAGTACCATCTTTAGGAACCACCTGCAATACTTCTCCAGAAGTGCTATCTCTAGGAACCACCTGCTATATGTTTCCAGAGGTGCCATCTGTAGGAACCACCTGCTATATATCTGCAGAAGTACCATCTCTAGGAACCACCTGCAATACTTCTCCAGAAGGGCTATCTCTAGGAACCACCTGCTATATGTTTCCAGAGGTGCCATCTGTAGGAACCACCTGCTATATATCTGCAGAAGTACCATCTCTAGGAACCACCTGCAATACTTCTCCAGAGGTGCCATCTGTAGGAACCACCTGCAATAGTTCTGCAGAAGTACCATCTGTAGGAACCACCTGCAATAGGTCTCCAGAGGTGCCATCTGTAGGAACCACCTGCAATAGTTCTGCAGAAGTACCATCTCTAGTAACCATCTGCTATATATTTCCAGAGGTGCCGTCTGTAGGAACCACCTGCAATACTTCTCCAGAAGTGCTATCTCTAGGAACCACCTGCTATATGTTTCCAGAGTGGCTACCTGTAGGAACCACCTGCTATATTTCTGCAGAAGTACCATCTCTAGGAACCGCCTGTTATATATTTTCAGAGGTGCCATCTGTAGGAACCACCTGCTATATATTTTCAGAAGTGCCATCTGTAGGAACCACCTGCTATATATTTTCAGAAGTACCATCTCTAGGAACCACCTGCAATACTTCTCCAGAAGTACAATCTCTAGGAACCACCTGCTATATATTTTCAGAAGTACCATCTCTAGGAACCACCTGCAATACTTCTCCAGAAGTACAATCTCTAGGAACCACCTGCTATATGTTTCCAGAGCAGCCACCTGTAGAAACCATCTGCAATAGGTCTCCGGAAGTGGCATTTGTAGGAACCAACTAATATAGGTATTCAAAAGTACCATCTCTAGAAATCACTTACAATAGTTTTCCAGAAGTGTTACCGATAAGAACCACCTTCAATATTTCTTCAAAAGTGCCATATCTAGGAACCACATGCACGGTGCATCTCTAGACGTGCAATCAGCAGGAACTATCTGTGCAGCAACCCCCTGAGGAGCCAGTGTAGAGGATAGGAGTGGTAGTGGCCCTGATGAAGTGTTGTATCACAGTGTACTCCCTCAGGCCATTGCTCCCTGGGGTTCAGTGCAGTGAGATTGCAGTACCGAGAAGGAGGCCACAGTTAAATGTAACAAAGTTATTTTTTACTAAGTACAACATAGACCCCGAAATACATACAGTAGCAGCAGACTTTAGTGCAATTCTTCTCTGGCAGCAGCAATAAATCTGGAGGCAGGTTGGATGGCTATAATTCTGCACTCAGGTTAAACTTACCTAGTGGTTGTTTGGTGATGGGTGGCTTGGCTGTAGTCCCTCACCTTACAGCTGTGTCTGTAGATGCAGGTAACTGCAGTCTGGAATCTCAAGGCTTTACTTGAGGACAATTGGAGTTCTCTCTGGATATTTTGGTAAAAAAAAAAGCATGAGCACTGCAGTGTGCTTCTTCTCTCCTCTGTCTCTAGACAGGAACTCCTCTTCTTGGCAGGAGGCAGGACCAGCCCACTCCTCCCAAGAGGGGAGGAAGGGGTGGTTAACCCTGTTACTGCCAACCTTTGCCATCCCTTCCTTGCTGGGAACTACGGCCAGAAGAAAAACAATAACATACATGATATAACAATATAAACCATTTGTAGTACCCCCAGGTCTGGGGTGCTACATCTGCAATACTGTAAGTCTCCAGAAGTGTCATATGAAGAAACTATCTGCAAAATTTCTCCAAAAATGTAACCTAGAAGAACAGTCCCCAAGATGTCTCCAGACGTGCCATCTATAGGAACTTTTTGTAATCTCTCCCCAGAAGTGCCACCTGTAGGGACCACATGCATTATGTCTCCAGAAGTGTCATCTATAGGAACCACCTGTCATTCATCATTGTCATTTGTGATGGTCCAGAGCAGGGTCTCCTGTGTTACCTGTAGTCCAGGTCTATAAAGCCTCATGCACACGACTGTATGAATTTTGCAGTCCGCAAAAAACGGATCCGCAAAAAATACTGATGACATCTGTGTGCATTCCATATTTTGCAGAAGGGAATAGCTGGCCCCTAATAGAACAGTCCTATCCTTGTCCGTATCGCGGACAATAATAGGACATGTTCTATTTTTTTTGCGGAACGGAAATACGGACATACGGAAACTAAATGCACACGGAGCATCTAAAAAATTTTTGCGGACCCATTGAAATGAATTGTTATGTATACGGTCCGCAGAAAAAAAAAACGGAAAGGACACGGAAAGAAAATACGTTTGTGTGCATGAGCCCTAAGTACTACTACTCCTAACCTGCCAGTGAATATATGAGGCCTTCCATATTTGATTTCACTCCCGCTGAATTCTCCAGTTCGCCGTACATGAGAGGCACAGCGAGCGGCGATATTGGCGCTTGTTCACCTCATTATGGATCTCACCGTCATTTTCAAGATTACAGAAGATTACGTTTAAACAAATTAAAATTGCCAACGGAAATGAAAATGAGACTAATCAAAGAAATCGTCCTGGGAGAACAAATTTAATTACTTTTAATAAAGTGAAATAGATCTCATCTTTTTGTGCTCAAATATTATATCTTATTGTAACGGCGCAGAATGTTCCACTTGAGAAGTCTCTGAGGAAAATCACTCGGCACTTCAGCAGAGAGAGGCGGCCAGAAAATCAGCCGCAATGAATCCTCCGCACGAGCTTTACTATTGTTATTATTACTACTCCTATTACTACTGTCCCTATGTTATTACCATTATTATACTCTTATTACTACTGTCACTATGTTATTACCATTATTATACTCTTATTACTACTGTCACTATATTATTACCATTAATATACTCCTATTACTACTGTCACTATGTTATTACCATTATTATACTCTTATTACTACTGTCCCTATATTATTACCATTATTATACTCTTATTACTACTGTCACTATGTTATTACCATTATTATACTCTTATTACTACTGTCACTATGTTATTACCATTATTATACTCTTATTACTACTGTCACTATATTATTACCATTATTATACTCTTATTACTACTGTCCCTATACTATTACTATTATTATACTTTTATTACTACTGTCACTACATTATTACCATCATTATACTCTTATTACTACTGTCACTATATTATTACCATTATTATACTCTTATTACTACTGTCACTATATTATTACCATTATTATACTCTTATCACTACTGTCACTATATTATTACCATTATTATACTCTTATTACTACTGTCACTATGTTATTACCATTATTATACTTTTTATTACTACTGTCACTATACTATTACCATTATTATACTTTTTATTACTACTGTCACTATACTATTACTATTATTACTCTTATTATTACTGTAAGTTTACTATTACTGGTATTATTATTGCTCTTATTATCCCTGTCACTATCGCATTACTATTATTATACCCTTATTACTGCTTTCACTATATTATTACTTGTATTATCCTCTTATTACTACTGTCATTATACCATGATTAATGTTATTATTACTACTGTGACTATATTAATATTATGCTCTTATTACTATTGTCTTTACACTACTATATATACTACTACTACTGTCGATATATTATTATTACTGTTATTACTACAGTCACTATATTATTACTTTTGTTATTAATACTCTACAGTAGTAGTGGGATGCCTAAATAAGGGTGAAAAATGTGTTTTGATGTGGTATGTTCATTTAGGCCTCTTTCACATGAGCGAGTTTTCCGTCAGGGTACTATGCGTGAAGCAAACGCATAGCATCCGAACTGAATCCTGATCAGGGGTCAAGTCCTGGGGAAAAAAAGTGTGGGAACTCACCCAAGATCCACTGACGTCACGGCGCGCGGCGTACGCAAAGGGCAGGGGAGGTCGGGAGGAGGAGCAAGCAAGTACCGTATTTCCGTCAAATAAGATGCACCTAGGTTTTAGAGGGGGACAATAAGAAAAATATATTTTTCATTACACCTCAGGTCAGACCAGCAATCAGACCCCCAATGTTAATCAGACCTCAGCTAACAGCCCCAATAAGATCCCCAATGTTAATAAGACCCCAATAAGACCTCAGATCACACCTCAGCTCAGACCCCAATATGAATGACCCCTAACCAGACCTCAGATAAGAGCCCCATGCCTCATAGCAGCCCCCAGGAGCATTATAGCAGCCCCCAGTGCCTCTCCATCAGCCCCCAGTGCCTCTCCATCAGCCCCCAGTAGCCTCATAGCAGCCCCCAGTGCCTCTTCACCTGCCCCCAGTGCCTCTCACTAGCCCCCAGTGCCTCTGCACCAGCCCCCAGTGTCTCTCCATCAGCCCCCAGTGCCTCTTACCAGCCCTCAGCGCCTCTCTATCAGCCCCCAGTGCCTCTCACCAGCCACCAGTGCCTCTCCATCAGCCCCCAGTGCCTTTCCACCAGCCCCCAGTGCCTTTACATCAGCCCCCAGTGCCTCTCACCAGCCCCCAGTGCCTTTCACCAGCCCCCAGTGCCTCTCACCAGCCCCCAGTGCCTCTCCATCAGCCCCCAGTGCCTCTCACCAGCCCCCAGTGTGTCTCACCAGCCCCCAGTGCCTCTCCATCAGCCTCATAAAATATAAAATAAAAAAACACTTACCCTCTCCTCCTACGCGATCTACATCCTTCTGCTATCAGCTGTGCTGTGAAGGCTGCGCACAGTGTGACGTCACTGAGCGCCTCCGCCCTCATGCCTGTGCGCAGCCCTGCACAGCCGACAGCCGAGGAACAGGAAGCGGTGAGTACAAAGCCTTCACTGCTTCCTGGTCCTTTTGCTCGGTGGTAAAGACGGCCCTGAAAGGGAATGGTGTTCCTGATCTGAAAAAAGTGCAGGAACGCCGTTCCTACACATTCCTGCAGGACTCGAGCCCTGATCCTGATCTTGATTTCAATGGGTCTGTGCACATGTTCTTCACGCATCATTTTAGCGTTTAGGAAAAACGCTAAACAGCATGTTCTATATTTTGTGTTTTTCACGCAGATCTGGATCCATAGAAGTGAAAGGGGCTTCAGTGGAAAAACGGATTGCCTCAAAATACAATGCGTTTTTTACTGATAGTTACTAGGAGATGTAAATTGTATTTCTTCAGTTTTTTTGCACGCAAATGAAAAAAACATCAAAAACTGGTTGCACCCACACAGAAAAAAACTGAAACAGTGAATGCAATTTAGACAAAACTGACTGAACTTGCATGCAAAACTATCAGTTTTTTGCTGAACAGACCCTGAGATAATCCGAACCGTAACGCTCGTGTCAAAGAGGCCTTATTATACTTATTGCATGCCGTTAATAGACCTTAGCAACCAGTTGCTAGATGGGGCTGTTGTCACCCTCCCCATAGTGGGCGGTAAGAGCAGTGTAGAGATGGTCGATGTCTGTGCAGTGTAGTGTGTGCTGAGGCAGCAGAACACAGCTGTAAGAAAACTAGATCACAAGAAAGCTTAAACATCAGCTAACATGGAGAGAAAATAAGTTATATATTTGAAAAGCATAACAGTGGCTAGAGGAGGTGCGTGTAGAAGCCCTGTGGAGATAAACTGATCAGCAAGAAGCTTACAGACTCAATAGCAGACATTGTACAGAAAGTGAAAGGATTTTGGCCCTGGACAAACCTAAAAAGCAGAATCTGAATAGCGCAATAGGGGGAACTAACGTACTCAAGTTACCCCATGTACAGGTCAGGTACTGGAATGTGTCCAGTGTTTCTGGAGACCTACAAGCCTACCCTACCATCGCTCAGATTACTAGGACATGTGTCCCTACATGATTAGACTGTATGTCGTAAGTATGTAGTATGTAACATGCAGTGACCTCCCGCTATGGGTAAATGCACACGTTCGCGATTCATGTGCGGACAACGCGCACTGAAATCTGCAGGTATTCGCAGGGAATTCCGTGCAGTCAATCCGCATCAATTGGTGCGGATTTGGTGAGGATTTTCCGCATGCGGATTTTACTGTTCCCATTGAAGTGAATGGAGAAAATCCGGACAGGAAAAATAAAATAAATTGACCTGCTGCGGATTTTAAAATCCACATGGAAAATATCTGCATCGTGTGCATGAGAATTTCAAATTCTCCTAGAATACAATATACATGACCTACAGTACGGTGCAGATTTTCCGCATGCAAATCTGCGCGCAATCCTGATCGTGTGCATTTATCCTATGATGTCCATATGTCCTAATAGGAAATATTGATGTCTATTGTCTGTTAGGTCCAAGGAGGGGTAGATAGACTTTATTCACTGGACTAAATATTAAGTTTACTACCCCGAATCTAAATACTCTGCCCAAGCCCAAACAAAGCTCAGACTAGAAAAATGCCATGAGTCCCTAATCAACTTTATAATGACCCCCGAGAACTTGAGCGCCGTATTTCTGAAACCCTTAGCATCTGCAGTTTTACTTGCCTTATATCTTGTCATTCTGATTACCAAATGACACAATCTCCGCTCCTTCTGTAGACTTTTAGAACTGTGCACATCGCCGTTTATAGATTCTGGGCACCACGCCAGCTGTCATTCCAGGCTCCGAGGCCACTTAGTGCATCTTCAATTTATAATGTATTCCTTTGACTCAAGGTAGCATTGGCGGGATGTTTTCACACTCCTAAAACTCTTCAATTTCATAGAATTTCTGCAATTACAAAAGCCAAATACAGTTCTGAAGACATTTGGAAAGAAAACACCAATTTATTTCACACCTAAAATGCCACAGTCTGTCTGGGACGCAAAGTGAAAAAATCATGGATTTCAATGGATGGGACTATTAATAGAGAGGAAAAGACACAAATCTGTCAAAACTAATGGAGGCTCCTCTGGTCCCAGAACTGCCTGCTGTCCTGCTGCTAGCTGCTGCTCTCCCCTGCATTGTGACACGCATGGGTTGCATGCATTCACTGGCACCGGGCATTTTAAAGGGCCAGTGCACATGAACCCATCAAAGAGTCCTTTCCATAATGCTTTGTGCTTGACTCATAAGGTCCTTTTAGTTCCTGTGTCTGCAAAGATGTGTTTGCTTCTCTTGCATTTGGTATCAACCCAGCTTGTATCCTTGGCCACGTCGTCTTGCCTGCTGCCCATCCTGACCTCTAACTGGCTACTGATCATGGCCAAACTCTGCCTCTCTTGACCTGTGCCCCATCTAACTACCAGTCTTGCCCGTTGCTTTGGTTCTACGACTTGTTGACTTCCGCCTATCTATGCACCAGCTATTGCTAACAGGGACTGCTCCTGGGAACCTGAGGATTCCCTGTAGGAAGGCCAATCCTCCAAAAGAATGTACAATATCTTAGGTTTAATTTCCTAGTTTGGCTCCATGAGAAATAGTATGAGCAATCTACTTTCTTTAAGGAGTTTTGTGGGACTCAGCAACCCACCTTAATTAATTATACAGTATCTTGCCTGCAAAAAAAGTTTCCAATACGCCTAACATATAGAAGTTAGGCCGCTCTGGAAAATGGTCAACATGTGACATGACTCTTCGGAAAGTCCTATGTTCTCCAACATCATGTGCTTTGACAACTTGGTTCCTCTGCATCACTCCGACTTCTTCATGGTCCACTTGGGACAGTCCATTACAGTAAGTGTATAGGTAGGAAACGTTCCACTGCATCCAAGATATTATTCATTAAGGAGAGTTCTTGACTGCCACTGGCTCCCGCAATATCCCTTTAATACAAGCATATACTCAACCAATCACAACTGCAGACAGTCCAGAAATTTACTTGTTGCTCAGACCAGACGGGGAAAAAATAAGATCTCATAGACTTTGACCATGGGATAACTGTTGGTAACAGCAGAATGGTTCTGAATATCAGAAACTGCTGACCAGTGATGTACGGTCTTCAGACATGACAGAGAAAGTAATGCTAATGAAATGCATCTCAACAGCACAAGTTTCCTTTTAAAGATATAAAAAAAATAAAGATATAAAAAAAGAAACAGTAATGCTCCCAATTATTTTATTGATTGCGTTTGGCTAGGATGTGCCATCACTTATGGATTAGTGGGGGTTTGACTTCATCGAACCCCCCCCCCTAACAAAACCTTAGAAAGAATCCCTTTCAGTTTGCCCATTCTCTTCAGTTCTCTGCTGGGAGCCCGGAAAGCCAATGTGCAGGAGAAAACATGAAGATTCAGAGGTTGGATCCAACCAAAGGGTCCAGGTTTTCCAGGTGCTGAACAGGGCCATTATCAGTAGTTATGTCCTCATTGTGCCCCTTTACTGTAGTTTTGTCCTTCTTGTGCCCCCTCACTGTAGTTATGTCCTCCTTGTGCCCCCTCACTGTAGTTATGTCCTCCTTGTGCCCTCTCACTGTAGTTATGTCCACCTTTGTGCCCCCTCGCTGTAGTTATGTTCTCCTTGTTCCCCCTCACTGTAGTTATGTCCTCCTTGTGCCCTCTCACTGTAGTTATGTCCTCCTTGTGCCCCCTCACTGTAGTTATGTCCTCCTTGTGCCCCCTCACTGTAGTTATGTCCTCCTTGTGTCCCCTCGCTGTAGTTATGTCCTCCTTGTTCCCCCTCACTGTAGTTATGTCCTCCTTGTGCCCCCTCACTGTAGTTAGGTCCTCCTTGTGCTCCCTCACTTTAGTTAGGTCCTCCTTGAGCCCCCTCACTGTAGTTATGTCCTCCTTCTGCCCCCTCACTGTAGTTAGGTCCTCCTTGTGCCCCCTCGCTGTAGTTAGGTCCTCCTTGTGCCCCCTCGCTGTAGTTATGTCCTCTTTGTGCCCCCTCACTGTAGTTATGTCCTCCTTGTGCCCCCTCACTGTAGTTATGTCCTCCTTGTGGCCCCTCGCTGTAGTTAGATCCTCCTTGTGCCCCCTCTCTGTAGTTAGGTCCTCCTTGTGCCCCCTCACTGTAGTTATGTCCTCCTTGTGCCCCCTCGCTGTAGTTAGATCCTCCTTGTGCCCCCTGACTGTAGTTATGTCCTCCTTGTGCCCCCTCGCTGTAGTTATTTCCTCCTTGTGCCAATTTGCTGTAGTTATGTCCTCTTGTGCCCTCAGTGACAGTTATGTCCTCCTGTGCCCTCCTGCCTGTAGTTATGATCCTCCTTGTGGCCCCTGCTGTAGTAGATCCTCCTAGCTCCCTCTCTGTAGTTAGGTCCTCCTTGTGTCCCCCCTCGCTGTAGCTAGGTCCTCCTTGTGCCCCTTCACTGTAGTTATATATATTGTGGTGCTGGCTTTGCAGGAGGCTTTCACCGCTCCTCCCACACAGCCAGGAGCGCAATGTGTGGCCTGTTGGGAGCCTGCAGAACATAGCGAAATAGGTAGCCAGCAAGGAAGTTGAATGTCCTGTCCTTCACCATGTCAATCACTGAACTGCTTGGGTGCGCCCTCATACCTCTGGGCCGAGGCACATGCCCAGCTGCTCCCTTGCCTGTTACAGCCTAAGCTGACTTGAAGATGGCTGCAATGCTCGGTTGAGTACCAGTAGTTCTGCGTTGCATAGATTACCCTAGTCCCATTGAAACAGCTGATCATAGGGGTTGCTGGTGTCGGACCCCCACCGATCACATACTAATGACCTATCCTGAGGATAGGTCATCAGTATAAAACGCCTGGAAAACCCCTTTAATAGTACATAGCTGTAAGTGATGAGTTTTGGGCTCTCTCTGTCCCTTTCTTAATAGCCAAACAGTGTCTCCCGTCCTCATGCAAAATGAATATACAGTATTAGTTCCAAATATTGTTTCATATGATGACCTCTGAATATAATTTACAGTAATTGTATATGGAGAACCTGGAAAAGAGTGAGATCAGACTACCCTCCCCCCAAAGTTCCTCATATCTTTCGAAAGGAACATATACTGTGAACAATGCATTATATATATCCGAAAAAAGTGCCATGCGGAGATCAAAAAATGCTGTGTCCTTAAGGAGTTCAATAACCAAAAACCTTTGCACAGTCAATGACAACCCTAATCCACCGAGTCTAGACATCTAGACAGTGCGACTCCATGTGTACTGACAGAGCGCCATGTAAATAGATCACAATGAGTTTTGTTCTTCTTTAGTCAAAAGCTTGAAAGGATTCATTAAGGTGGAAACAAAGAAGTTGGGGTCCTCAGAGGGTGCGTAGCCGAGACCCCCCCCCCCCATCCTTCACAATACACCCCCCTGATAATGCCGTTGTGTTCTGCTTTTCTTTCTCGTACTTTCTTTGTCATGGAAATCGGAAAATGTCAGGTATTGAAATTGTGTTCTGCTGGAGAAACTTGTAAGAGAATGTTACACGGAATTAATCAAAGCCGTGACAGCCGCAAAATAGAGGACAGAAAATGACAGCGCAGAGCCAGGCAAAAAAAGGGCAGCAAAGGTTCCACGTGTGAGGAAAGGTCAGAACCAAACCAAACAAGACTATATACAAAAATATCCACCTGGATACAATACAGATAATAGGCCTTAGGTCGGATTGAAAGTCTCTCAAGGTATCTCTGAAATTAAATTCCCAAAGAGTGGAAAAATAAGAAGCTCATGTACCGTTATCCCAAGATCCAATCCTGTTAAAGTGAAGACAACGCTATTCCGTATGCCCTATAGGCATCAGGCGGGTAGCAGCATCAGAATAGTAGCTGAGGCAGGAAGCCAGAAGAAAACGGTCTCTTTTGTCAAAGTATAACTAGTACGCTGGCGGCTACACTCCCTCCAGGTTATGGAATACCAGGTGCTCACCACTTAGTGACTACACCCACACACGTCACTTAGTCTTCAAACAAAGCATATAACCCTTGGGGGCACACTGGAAATTATCTGGTAACCACTCAATGATCCCAAATGACGGTAAAAAATTAAGCTCAATTTATTTAATCTTCACAAAATGCATAAAATCCTTAATAAAACCTTCAAATATCCAATGGTAATCTTCTCTATCAGATCTGATGTTCACCTGTATTGCCACCTAACTCCGCAAAAAATGACCAGCTGTTGTTTCCGATACTTTTAATAAATAGTGCAAATAGTGCTACTATAAATAATTATATAAATAGATGTAAATATATAAACAATATATAATATATCCAAAAAGAATAAACAGTGTTCTCAATCCTTGTGCAACTCACGCTAAAAATAAACGCAAACAATGTGCAAATAAAGTCGCGTTATAGTCCCATAAACTTGTGCAAATTGGCCAACAGTGCTGTGCAATAATCAATAATGTGCAAAAGGTATCGTTCATTGGTCAAATATAAGCCAGAACCCACTTAGGTGCTGCAATAAGAACTATATCTGGTATTGTCCTTTATGGATCCACAATATGTCCCATTCTATGCGGTTTTAAATATTGTCCATTGAAATAGATGTTATTCCATTGCAGGGATAATAATGGGCCCGCTTACATGAGATAGGTTACCGCTTGTAATTTGCGGTGTTACTCACATGCCTTCTGACGCTTGTACCGCGCGGCTACTTGTACAGCGCGGCTACTCTCCTCCTTCACTTCATGCGACCGCCGCGTACCCCGTACCCCGGCTGCCTCACCTGTATGTCCCAGGCTCTGTCAGCTTCAACGATACCCGCAGCGTCCCGCGTGGAGTCTCGGCTCTCGCGTGGCGTCCCACGTGACTGAGCTCAGGGGGTAAGTATTCTGGCAGCCTACTGGGTCCTAAATTCCATGGGGTGTCCGTGGAATATTCTTTCTTTTTCGTCTGTCCAGTTAGTAATCCTGGGTTGTGAAAGATGATAGGTAGGAGAGTTATGATTAATAAACCGCCAGTTATCCCAAACGCGTTTCTTTTGTCAAAGTGTTGGTGTGGCAACATGGATGATCTAGTCTGATGAATCAGGCATTAGTAGGTGGAAATCCTGGCTGATCCACGACTGATTCATCTTGACAAAGGTCAGACTCTCCATATTTTGGGTGGACAGGCAAGTTCTTATTGGGGTAACTATGGCCTCTGCCGCACTAAACAACCGCCCTGATGCCACACTACTGGCCGGGCATGACAGGTTTTTCAAGCCAAACTCTGCCAGTTGTGGCCACAAATCCAGTTTGGCTGCCCAGTAGTGCAGCGGATCTTCAATGTGGGGTGGCAGGGTACTGTCCAAGTATGCCACCACCTGCTGGTTCAGGTCCTGCTCCAGGTCTAGTTGCTGCTGCTGCTGGTGAGTAGTTTCTTCACTAGGCAGTTGAAGAAAGCTGCTCATCAGCGACTCTAGGACCCCTGGTCAGACCTGCGAGAGGATGGACGATAGCGCAGAGAGGAAGCGGTCAACTGACTACATAGGATGTCTCTGTAGTAGTTCAGTTTGTCCTACCTCTCAGTGGGTGTAAAAAAGGCCCCCATTTTGGACCGGTAGCGAGGGTCCAACAAAGGGAGAGCCAGAAGTCATCCCTCTGCCAAATGGTGACAATTCGGCTGTCACTACCCAAGCAAGTGAGCATGCTGCGGACCATTTGCGCAAGTGACTCGGAGGGACTCCCTGCCTCTATCTCCACTGCATACTGCCACGGTGTGCCTGGGTCATCTGCCTCGTCTTCCTCATCTCCCTCCTGCTCCTCCTCTCCTGTCAGCTGAGTAGCAAAACCACTCATTTCACTACACATTGCTTGGGCTCCAATGTCCTCCCCCTCCTCACATCCTCAAAGGGCCTGAGCAAACGGCAGGTGTCACGCATGAGCTGCCACTGGCTGACATCGAAGTTACACAGAGGAGTATTCCTGTCTGCTTGGATCATCAAGAAATCGTTTATGGCCTCTCTCTGTTCGTATAGTTGGTCCAACATATGGAGGGTGGAATTCCAACGGGTGGAAACATTTGCATATCAGCCTATATTGGGGGGATGCCGTTCTGCTGCTGCAGCTAAAGGAGGCTGTGATTTGCGGTGTACGAGTGGCGAAAGTGCATGCAAAGTTTTCTGGCGATTTTTAGGATGTCTTGCAGATGGGTGGAAGACTTCAGGAACCGCTTGACAACCAGATTGAGCACGTGTACCATGCAGGGCGCATGGCTCAACCCTCCTTGATGCAGCGCCGACACCATGTTCTTCCCGTTGTCTTACAGCATGGTTCCGATTTTGAGTTGTCGCGGAGAAAGCCAGGATATAATTTCTTGATGAAGGACATGGAGCAGTTCCTCTACTGTGTGACTCCATTTGCCCAGGTAAAGGCGGTGTAGAACAGCGTGACACTGATGTGCCCTGCACATGTGGTATGCTGGAAGAGCACTGTAAATTGTCCCTGCAGTGGAGGCTGAGGACGGACACGCTGGAGGATGAGGAGGCAGAGGAGGACATTGTCGCAGGACCAACGGCGTGAGAACGTGGAGGCGGAAGTGGCATCACCTGGCCAAGTTGCTGGTTTGGCTGGGCAGGAGCCACATTTACCCAGTGGGCTGTAAAAGACATATATTTTCCTTGACCGTAGATATAGCTCCACACGTCAGCGCTGCCATGCACTTTGGCAGAAACCGACAGGCTCGAGGACTGGCCGACCTTCTGTTGTACATATTTGTGCAGGGCTGGTACTGCCTTTTTGGCAAAGAAATGACGGCTTGGGACTTTCCACCTTGGCTGGGCACAAGCCATCAGTTCTCTGAAAGGTGCAGAGTCCACTACTTGGAAGGGAGGGACTGCAGCACCAGCAACTTGGCCAGGAGCACATTCAGCTTCTGCGCCGTTGGATGAGTGCATGCATACTGTTGTCTCTTGACAATCGCTTCGGTGATCGATTTCTGGCAGAATGACTGACAAGGAGTAGGAGGAGAAGGAGCAGGAGCATCAGGAGCAGCAGATGATGGGAAGGACAGACATATCCCTTCGACTGAGGTGGTGGAGCCTTGATTGCTTAGAATCAGGTGCGGGCCACTGGGTGATGCAGCGGTTGCTGCGGCAGGCTGGACCACCACCTCGGAGCTACAGTTCTCCCAGGCCACTTCATGGTGATGCTGCAAATGTTGAAGCAGGGCTGTGGTGCCAAAATTGGCACCCTGACCACGCTTCACCTTTTGCCCACAGATTCTACAAATGGCCATGTTTACCTCCTGTTGCTTAACAAAAAATTGCCACACCACCAAGTAGGTAATTTTACCCGCAACACTCCACATCTGACTGACTGCTACCGCCGCCGCTTCCGTGAACACCACTATTTTCTGGGCAGGTAGACTCCTGTGAAGCGGGTGGTCTACCCTGGGCACGTTTGGCTCCCCACCTCCCACTGCTGCCACTCTGTTGTTTCCCAGCCACACTAGCGACTTGCTGGCTCCGCTGCTGCATCACTCGCAAGCTGCAACCCTATTCTCTCGATGATGATGAAGCCCCTAATTCACCTAGCTCCCAAGTGCGATCAGCTACATCATCATTGAGTACTGTCTGCACGTCACTGATGTCCTAGTCCTCCTCAACCGTCTCTGGGTCAGGATCCTGACCGCTCGCAACACCAACTCCCACACCACTCTCCTCATCACTACTTGCCTGTCTACCAGTGAAAGCGGCGGATCTCTCCTCCAGATCTTGGCTTGCCAGTAACTGCTGACTGTTCTCTAGTAGCTTGTCCTCGCTGTATAGTGTAGATGAGCCCACAGTATACAATACTTCTCTGGCTGAGGGAACAGAAAAAGACAGAGGCAGGTGGAGAACAGGTGACGGCACAGGGCCTGCTCCCGGGCCATGCCAACTAAGGGTTGTGTGTGACGAACCCACAAACTCTTGGGTGGGGGTGTCTGATGTCACTTGGGACGAAGTGGATGACCGGGTCAACTATTCAAGAACCGCTGGGTTGCTGGTCAAGATACGACTGCTAGATGACACCGGGAGCTCAGGTGTCTCGCTGCAACTCCTGCTGCCATGCCTCTTTACTCTGCTGCGACCTCTGCCTGCACCAGAAACATTTACCCTGGGTTCACACCTGAGCGTTTCTGAGACGCGCGTTTTACGCGTGTTTTTGTCGTGCGTATTACAGCGCGCTTTTGCAAATAGGAAACGCGCGTCATACGCACGTTTGTGACTCTGAAGACCAATTGAAAAAGGCATATCTACACTTTAACGCGTTACAACGCGCTTTACGCGCGTTCCCATTGAAGTCTATGGGTGCAAACGCGCGACAAAACGCCCCAAAGAAGCTCAAGAACTTCTTTGAGCGTAGAGTGTTTTACAGCGCGTTCAAACGCGCTGTAAAACGCTCAGGTGAGAACCATGCCCATAGGGAAACATGAGTTTTCTCCTGTTGAGCGTTTTACAGCGCGTTCGAACGCGCTGTAAAACGCGCAACTGTGAACTGAGGGTTACTGACACTCCCCTGTGCATGGCCTGTCACTTCTCTGTCTGACATACTGTTAGATCAAATAAATAAATAAAAAGTTAATCAAAACACCCCAAAAAAGTCTGTAATTTTCTCACTTCAACACACAACAGCTAGTAAGCCCTTTTCATTTTACCACTAATACACGTTGTGACACAGTGAGAGGTTTGGTGATAAAAAACACGTATTTTCCTCTCAGCCTGTGCTGCTGGGTTGATTGCAGCCAGGTGAGGGCAAATACTGGACCGGATTTTAGGTGCCGGTCCGGGTTTTTTGAGTGATTACCTAGCTGCACTTAAGACAGCTAGCTTCATGCAAGTGGGTCTCTCTGTGTTTGGGATCTGAGCCCTGTGCTGGGCTGATTAGCTGAGACCTGTGTGTCAGGAGAACAGGCCATGTAAAGACGGTCAGTGGACTTTTTGTGTTGCCGAGCATTCAGCCAGGTGTGAACTGACACCTAGGATTTGAGGTGATTTAACCTGGAAACTGCTGGTGTTCCGTGGAGCTCTCAGGGCTGGAAGCAAGAGCTTGCAAAGAGACGTGCAGTCTGCCTGGAAGACGGAGGTTGGACTTTCCTGCGGCTGGGCTGACAGCCGGGTGTGAACACGCACCTAAACCACACAGGTGATTTGATCCCGTCTTGGACTTTTGTTTTGCCTCAAGTTTTTGCTATGTGTGAAGTAACACTAAGTGACTGTTTTGAGTTTTGTGCAAGTCGGAAATAAAACACTGTTTGCTGCACTACCTGGACTCTCTTTGCCTCTATACTGCACCCGCACCGCTGTCTACCAGAGCAACTCCCCACAACGTCAAAATGGGCTTTAGAACATATAACTGCACCGCTGAATGGCAAATATATATTTTTTTGCTACTAATACATGCCAAAAGGGCTTTTCTCACTTTACCACACAACGGCTAATAAGCCCTTTTTTCACACTACAAGCAAAAAAAATGCTTTAGAACATATAACTGCACCGCACAAGGGCTAATAAGACCTAGAAATATTTCCCTGTAATAAACCCTGTTAATGGCAGTATCACACAGCACTTGCACCCCAATAACAAGAGCGGTTTGCTGGAATTACAGAGGATTCTGAGGACTGAATTCATTTTTGGGTCGAGTCCAGGGTCTGAATTAATTTAAAGGGGTAGTCCGGTTGTTAGAAATTATCTTCTAACCATAGGATCGGGGATAACTATAAAATTGATGGGGTCCCTACTGCTGGGACCCCCACTAATCACAAGAATGGGAGTCCCATACCCCCTGCAGCCTCTTGAAAAGAACAGAGTGGCCGGTTGCACATGCGCATGGCCGCTCCATTCATTTCTGTGGGTGTTCCAGGGATAGCTGAGTACAGCACTCACCTGTCACCGGAATTCCAATAGAAATGAATGGAGTGGCCGCACACAGGGCTGGTGCCACCTGTAAGGCAACCTAGGCAACCGCCTAGGGCGCAATTTAGCAGGGGGCACCGCCGGAACCCTGAGATGTAAAAAAAAAAAAAAAAAAAAAAAACCTGGTTGGAAGGGAACTTAAGTGGCAGCCAGCGCTCTCATGCTGCACCGCCTGAGCGCTCTAAGAATCCCACCCGGCGGGCGGCAGCCGCTCGCTGCCCCAGCAACGGTCACATGATGGGCTCAGGGTTGCTGGGGCCTGGGGGCGTGACTGCACAGGCTACAGTGGCGGGAAGAGCAGGGGCAGCTAGAGGCGATCTCACTCTCTGACACCAGCAGTCAGCCAGAGAGAGAAGACGTCCGCCTGCGGCCTGACCGACCATCACAGCTAGAGCTAGGAGCCGCCCAGCAGCAACTCAGGACAAGGACAGCTGGTGGGTGAACTACTTAGTTGTTCAACTTGTAGAGTCTGATAGATCATTATACCGATCAACATCATATAAGGTGCAGGCATATATAGCCTAGGCCTAGCCAGGACCTAAAGAGTTGCAAAGCTATAACCCTCAACATGCCCTGACAGCAACAGATTATAAGAGAATGCTGAGGATTGTAGTATCACATGGATATAGGAGCACATGGTAGATGGAGCAGTCACAGATCTTATATGAGGTCATTCTGGCCATTTGGGGCCACTGGGCAGGCTATATCCCTGTGATACCACAATCCTCAGCATTCTCTTATAATCTGCTGCTGTCAGGGCATGCTGAGGGTTAGGCCGCATTCACACGGCCGTGAGCGATCAGTGGTATCCCGGCGTGGAATCCTGCAGAGAGCAGGAGCGCACAGCGTCATTTTTTAACAAACCAGTAATTTTGTTTGCACTAAAGAACTTAATTTGGGTAAGAAACCATGAAGTTGCCAAATTTACGAGTAAGCGAACAATCTAATGCACAGGCTTGTTTCTTTAGCTATGGCCTAAGTTATGGTAGTTTTTCTCCACCATTCCTAATAGGGGGCTTTATTGCAACATATAACTCTCTTTTAATTTAAATGCTGAGAAAGGGGTGGAACATGTGTGATGTCATGATATGGGCAGATCATCTGATAAGGGGGGGGGGAGGGGCGGCAATTTTTATCTTGCCTAGGGCGGCAAAAATATTTGCACTGGCCGCACGCATGCCCGACTGATAACTGTGTTCATTTCAGGTGGGCTGCAGGGGTACGATGCCCCTGTTCTTGTGATCAGTGGGGGTCCTACCACTGGAACCCCCACCGATCACGAAAACGGGGGTCTATCCTGTGGATAGGGGATAATTTCTAGCAACTGGAATACCCCTTTAAGGTTTGAATCTCAGGTCTGAATTCATTTAGGTTTGGGGTCTGAATTAATGTGGGGGTCTGAGTCTGAGTGTTGGGTACGAGGGGCCGATGGCCGAAATTTAATAAGACTTCTCACATGTGTTTCCCAGAACACCGAACATGTTATAACTGGACATAAATACATGTTGAAAGGGGGCAGCAAAGTGGTCCTGACTATGCTTAAGAGTTGGGAAGAATAAGTCAATCCACTTCAGTCTTCTCGACAAAAAAAAAACTTCCTGTCATTTTGTGTCCAGCTCCTAGGCAGACCTGTTCATCTCCATGGCAACAGACTACAGGGAAATCCTGTGTAGTCTGGATCCTGCAGCCTCTCTTCCATCTGTCCCCTGCTTCTTCTCAATGTATGTAGGACTAAGAGCTCATTCACACGACCGTATGAAGGGTGCAGATCCATTCCGCCATTTTGAGGAACGGACGCGACCCATTTATTTTAATGGGGCTGCAAAAGCTGCGACAGCACACCGTGAGCTGTCCGCATCCGTTGCTCGCTCCGTGGCCCTGCAAAAAGATAGAGCATGTCCTTTTTGCAGACAATAGGCATTTCTACAATGTTCTGTAGAAATGCCTACACAATTTGCGGACCACAAAACACGGCGCGGTCGTGTGAATGAGCCCTAAGGGACAGATGAAAGGGAGTGTGACTACAAGATCAAACTACATGGGGTTTGTTGTAATCTGTTACCAAGAGACACATAGGTCTGCAGAGGAGCTGGAGGCACAAAATGGTACAAGAATTTTAACCAAAAGTACATGAGAAGTTACCAAATTTTTCTTTTCAGAGACTTAGTTTAAAGCAATATACGGTCATTATTTTTTTTTTTTCTCAGGCTTTATAAGTATGTGGTCCAGGTTTTTTGCCTGGTACCATTCCCCTCTAGCCCCCAGGGAGAACCAGTATTCTACCCTGCCCCTGGTACTTTCTAGAGCCTACAAAAGCCCCGGTAACTCACCTTTGGTAATAATTTACTGTTCATTCATTCACTTCGGCAAACCATAATCAGGTGGTTATTATGGGGGACTTCAACTACCCAGATATAGACTGGGAAACTGAAACCTGTACATCCCATAAAGGAAACAGGTTCTTGGCAATAGCCAAAGACAATTACCTTTCCCAAATGGTTCAGGACCCAACTAGAGGGACGGCCATACTGGACTTAGTATTAACCAATAGACCTGATAGAACAACAGACGTGCAGGTCGGGGGACACCTGGGAAATAGTGACCATAAAGTAATAACCTTCCAATTATCCTTCAAACGAGAGTTTCAACAGGGAGGAACAAGAATACCGGACTTCAAAAAGCAAAATTTAGCCAACTAAGAGAGGCCATAGGCCCAATTAACTGGGACATAGTCCTCAAAAATAAAAATACAACCACAAAATGGGAGATTTTTAAAGCATTATAACATCAAATTGTGATCGATGCATACCTTATAGAAATAAAAGGCTAAGAAATAAGAAGAAACCAATGTGGATAAATAGAACCGTAAAAAAGCAATAAATGACAAAAAGAAAGCATATAAATCACTAAAACAGGAGGGGAGCCAGGAAGCACTGATAAACTATAAGGAAAAAATAGAATATGTAAAAACTAATAAAAACTGCCAAACTAGAGACTGAGAGATTAATTGCCAAAGAGAGCAAAACTAACCCTAAAATGTTTTTCAATTATATAAATGGTAAAAATATAAACCTGAAGGAGTCGGCCCTCTACATAGCAATGAGGGGGAGTTGCAGAAAGCGATGAGGATAAAGCCAAGCTATTAAATATTTTCTTCACCACTGTTTTCACTGAGGAAAATAAACTGTCAGATGAAATGCAAAATGTAAAAGTAAATTCTCTTTAAAAGTGCCCTGTCTGACCCAGGAAGAAGTACAGCAGCGACTTAAAAAGATTAAAATAGACAAATCGCCAGGACCGGATGGCATACACCCCGTATCCTAAGGGAATTAAGTGATGTCCTAGCCAGACCCTTATTTTTGATATTCACGGACTCCATACTGACAGGAATGTTCCACCAGACTGGCGTATAGCAAATGTGGTGCCAATATTCAAAAAGGGTCCAAAACAGAGCCTGGAAATTATAGGCCGGTAAGTTTAACATCTGTTGTGGGTAAACTGTTTGAAGGTTTTGTAAGAGATGCTATCTTGGAGTATCTCAATGAAAATAAGCAAATTACACCATATCAGCATGGCTTCATGAGGGATCGGTCATGTCAAACTAATTTAATCAGTTTCTATGAGGAGGTAAGTTCTAGACTTGACAGCGGCGAATCAATGGATGTCGTATATCTGGACTTCTCCAAAGCATTTGACGCTGTACCACATAAAAGGTTAGTATATAAAATGAGAACACTTGGACTAGGGAGAAAATATCTGTATGTGGGTAAGTAACTGGCTCAGTAATAGAAAACAGAGGGTGGTTATTAACGGTACACACTCAGATTGGGTCACGGTCACTAGTGGGGTACCTCAGGGTTCAGTATTGGGCCCTATTCTCTTCAATATATTTATTAATGATCTTGTAGAAGGCTTGCACAGTAATATATCAATTTTTGCAGATGACACTAAACTGTGTAAAGTAATTAACACTAAAGAGGACTGTTTTCTGCTACAGAGGGATCTGGATAGATTGGGGGCTTGGGCAGAGAAATGGCAGATGAGGTTTAACACTGACAAATGTAAAGTTATGCACATGGGAAGGAATAATGCAAGTCACCCGTACATACTAAATGGTAAAACACTCAGTAACACTGACATTGAAAAGGATCTAGGAATTTTAATAAATAACAAACTAAGCTGTAAAAACCAGTGTCAGGCAGCTGCTGCTAAGGCCAATAAGATAATGGGTTGCATCAAAAGGGCATAGATGCCCGTGATGAAAATATAGTCTTACCACTTTATAAATCACTAGTCAGACCACACATGGAGTACTGTGTACAGTTCTGGGCTCCCGTGAACAAGGCAGACATAGCAGAGCTAGAGAGGGTTCAGAGGAGGGCAACTAAAGTAATAACTGGAATGGGGCAACTACAGTACCTCGAAAGGGTATCAAAATTAGGGTTATTCACTCTAGAAAAAAAGACGACTGAGGGGAGATCTAATAACTATGTATAAATATATCAGGGGTCAGTACAAAGATCTCTCCCATCATCTATTTATCCCCAGGACTGTGACTGTGACGAGGGGACATCCTCTGCGCCTGGAGGAAAGAAGGTTCGTACACAAACATAGAAAAGGGTTCTTCACGGTAAGAGCAGTAAGACTATGGAACTCTCTGCCTGAGGAGGTGGTGATGGTGAGTACAATAAAGGAATTCAAGAGGGGCCTGGATGTATTTCTGGAGCGTAATAATATTTCAGGCTATAACTACTAAAGATGGGTCGTTGATCCAGGGAGTTATTCTGACTGCCTGATTGGAGTCGGAAGGAATTTTTTCCCTTAAGTGGGGAAAATTGGCTTCTGCCTCACAGGGGTTTTTTGCCTTCCTCTGGATCAACT
>CM065593.1:20194654-20657566 GCA_033119425.1 Bufotes viridis | reverse complement strand
TCGGTTACATTGCTATGGGCAGATGGCATCCTCTGGGCAGTACTGGTCATCCTTCACCAGCACCCTGACTGCCACCTCATTGGCCTGGCTCTCATGGCACTTCACTGCCTGGTGCTTGGCTATCAGCACTGAGTGACAGTCAGTGTCCCAGTGTGACTGAGCCGCTCAGTGCTGATAGCCAAGCACCAGGCAGTGAAGTGCCATGAGAGCCAGGCCAATAAGGGCAGTCAGGGTGCTGGTGAAGGATGACCAGTACTGCCCAGAGGACTATATCTGCCCAGCTCTTCTGTCCATATACCAGGCCAGGTCTACAGTACTACCCTGCATATTCGCCTGGTCACCTACCTAGCACTCAGGAAGACAAGTGACTCAGACTGTTAGGTGGGGTGACCAGGCGGTATATGAAGGGGTAATACTGGTAGGCCTGGTATATGGACAGCAGAGCTGGGCAGATGGCATCCTCTGGGGTGTGTATCTTACATGGGACTGTATGCTGGAGGGGCTGAAGGCAGGAGAGTGATTTATCTTACATGGGACTGTATGCTGGAGGGGCTGAAGGCAGGGGGAAGGTTGTATTTGACATGGGACTGTATTCTGAAGGAGGCCATAAGTATTACAATAATACTACAGTGGTGGCCATTATAATATTAATAATAATACAGAGGGGCCATTATATATTATAATTATACAGAAGGCATTATACTTATGGGCACTATGGGGGGAGGGGAGGTCAGTTATCTGAAGATGATAGTAAAGTGAGGAATCTAAAAACTTTTCTGTGAAACTGCAGAGAGGAGACGCGGCTGAAAGAAGGTATCATGACGGCCCCATCCCCGAAGGAAGACGCTGAGGAAAGAATCTACATGACAGGAGATGTCACTGGATGTAAGAGATATGTGATTCTGTATTCTCCTGTACATTTCATAGCAATGTATGTTATGTCCATCCAAATATCTTTTTTTTTTTTTTTTGTGGGGGTGAATTTGGCCCACCTTGCCGCAGTCCGGCCCCAGACTTCAGATCACACTGTGAGTGTTCAGAATTCTGGGGCCTCACACCCATCTACTACATTATCTGTACTCAGAGAGCTATCACTGTGTTATCTGTGGTGTTACATAGGACTGCAGGTGACATATACTACATTATCTGTACTCAGAGAGCTATCACTGTGTTATCTGTGGTGTTACATAGGACTGCAGGTGACATCTACTACATTATCTGTACTCAGAGAGTTATCACTGTGTTATCTGTGGTGTTACATAGGACTGCAGGTGACATCTACTACATTATCTGTACTCAGAGAGTTATTACTGTGTTATCTGTGGTGTTACATAGGACTGCAGGTGACATCTACTACATTATCTGTACTCAGAGAGTTATTACTGTGTTATCTGTGGTGTTACATAGGACTGCAGGTGACATCTACTACATTATCTGTACTCAGAGAGTTATCACTGTGTTATCTGTGGTGTTACATAGGACTGCAGGTGACATCTACTACATTATCTGTACTCAGAGAGTTATTACTGTGTTATCTGTGGTGTTACATAGGACTGCAGGTGACATCTACTACATTATCTGACTCAGAGAGTTATCACTGTGTTATCTGTGGTGTTACATAGGACTGCAGGTGACATCTACTACATATCTGTACTCAGAGAGTTATCACTGTGTTATCTGTGGTGTTACATAGGACTGCAGGTGACATCTACTACATTATCTGTGCTCAGAGAGTTATCACTGTGTAATCTGTGGTGCTACATAGGACTGCAGGTGATATCTACCACATTATCTGTACTCAGAGAGTTATCCACTGTGTTATCTGTGGTGTTATAGGACTGCAGGTGACATCTACTACATTATCTGTACTCAGAGAGTTATCACTGTGTTATCTGTGGTGTTACATGGGACTGCAGGTGACATCTACTACATTATCTGTACTCAGAGAGTTATCTGTGGTGTTGACATAGGACTGAGGTGACATCTACTACATTATCTGTACTCAGAGAGTTATCACTGTGTTATCTGTGGTGTTACATAGGACTGCAGGTGACATCTACCACATTATCTGTACTCAGAGAGTTATCACTGTGTAATCTGTGGTGTTACATAGGACTGCAGGTGATATCTACTACATTATCTGCACTCAAGAGAGTTATCACTGTGTTATCTGTGGTGTACATAGGACTGCAGGTGACATCTACTACATTATCTGTACTCAGAGTTATCACTGTGTTTTCTGTGTTTACATAGGACTGCAGGTGACATCTACTACATTATCTGTACTCAAGAGTTATCACTGTGTTATCTGTGGTGTTACATAGGACTGCAGGTGACATCTACTACATTATCTATACTCAGATAGTTATCACTGTGTTATCTGTGGTGTTACATAGGACTGCAGGTGACATCTACTTTATTATCTGTACTCAGAGAGTTATCAGTGTGTTATCTGTGGTGTTACATAGGACTGCAGGTGACATCTACTACATTATCTGTACTCAGAGAGTTATCACTGTGTTATATGTGGTGTTACATAGGACTGCAGGTGACATCTACTACATTATCTGTACTCAGAGAGTTATCACTGTGTTATCTGTGGTGTTACATAGGACTGCAGGTGACATCTACCACATTATCTGTACTCAGAGAGTTATCACTGTGTTATCTGTGGTGTTACATAGGACTGCAGGTGACATCTACCACATTATCTGTACTCAGAGAGTTATCACTGAGTTATCTGTGAGTGTTACATAGGACTGCAGGTGACATCTACTACATTATCTGTACTCAGAGAGTTATCACTGTGTTATCTGTGGGTGTTACATAGGACTGCAGGTGACATCTACTACATTATCTGTACTCAGAGAGTTATCACTGTGTTATCTGTGGGTGTTACATAGGACTGCAGGTGACATCTACCGCATTATCTGTACTCAGAGTTAACACTGTGTTATCTGTGGTGTTACATGGGACTGCAGGTGACATCTACGATTATCTGTGCTCAGAGAGCTATCACTGTGTTATCTGTGGTGTTGCATAGGACTGCAGGTGGCATCTGCGCCACATTATCTGTACTCAGAGAGCTATCACTGTGTTATCTGTGGTGTTACATAGGACTGCAGGTGACATCTACTACATTATCTGTACTCGGAGAGCTATCACTGTGTTATCTGTGGTGTTACATGGGACTGCAGGTGACATCTACTACATTATCTATACTCAGATAGTTATCACTGTTTTCTGTGTTGTTACCATAGGACTGCAGGTGACATCTACTACATTATCTGTACTCAGAGAGCGATTACTGTGTTATCTGTGGTGTTACATAGGACTGCAGGTGAAATCTACTACATTATCTGTACTCAGAGAGATATCACTGTGTTTTCTGTGTTACATAGGACTGCAGGTGACATCTACTACATTATCTGTACTCAGAGTTATCACTGTGTTATCTGTGGTGTTACATAGGACTGCAGGTGACATCTACTACATTATCTATACTCAGATAGTTATCACTGTGTTATCTGTGGTGTTACATAGGACTGCAGGTGACATCTACTTCATTATCTGTACTCAGAGAGTTATCAGCTGTGTTATCTGTGGTGTTACATAGGACTGCAGGTGACATCTGCTACATTATCTGTACTCAGAGATTATCACTGTATTATCTGTGGTGTTACATAGGACTGCAGGTGACATCTACTACATTATCTGTACTCAGAGAGTTATCATTGTGTGTTATCTGTGGTGTTACATAGGACTGCAGGTGACATCTACAACATTATCTGTACTCAGAGAGTTATCACGTGTGTTATCTGTGGTGTTACATAGGACTGCAGGTGACATCTACTACATTATCTGTACTCAGAGAGTTATCACTGTGTTATCTGTGGTGTTACATAGGACTGCAGGTAACACTACTACATTATCTGTACTCACGGAGTTATCACTGTGTTATCTGTGGTGTTACATAGGGGCTGCAGGTGACATCTACTACATTATCTGTACTCAGAGAGTTATCACTGTGTTATCTGTGGCTGTTACATAGGACTGCAGGTGACATATATTACATTATCTGTACTCAGAGAGCAATCACTGTGATATATGTGGTGTTACATAGGACTGCAGGTGACATCTACTACATTATCTATACTCGGTGAGTTATCACTGTGTTTTCTGTGGTGTTACATGGGACTGCAGGTGACATCTCCTACATTATCTGTACTCAGAGAGTTATCACTGTTTTCTGTGTTGTTACATAGAACTGCAGGTGACATCTACTACATTATCTGTACTCAGAGAGCGAATACTGTGTTATCTGTGGTGTTACATAGGACTGCAGGTAAAATCTACTACATTATCTGTACTCAGAGAGATATCACTGTGTTTTCTGTGTTACATAGGACTGCAGGTGACATCTACTACATTATCTGTACTCAGAGTTATCACTGTGTTATCTGTGGTGTTACATAGGACTGCAGGTGACATCTACTACATTATCTGTACTCAGAGAGTTATTACTGTGTTATCTGTGGTGTTACATAGGACTGCAGGTGACATCTACTACATTATCTGTACTCAGAGAGTTATCACTGTGTTATCTGTGGTGTTACATAGGACTGCAGGTGACATCTACTACATTATCTGTACTCAGAGAGTTATCACTGTGTTATCTGTGGTGTTACATAGGACTGCAGGTGACATCTACTACATTATCTGTACTCAGAGAGTTACTCACTGTGTAATCTGTGGTGTTACATAGGACTGCAGGTGATATCTACCACATTATCTGTACTCAGAGAGTTATCACTGTGTTATCTGTGGTGTTACATAGGACTGCAGGTGACATCTACTACATTATCTGTACTCAGAGAGTTATCACTGTGTTATCTGTGGTGTTACATAGGACTGCAGGTGACATCTACTACATTATCTGTACTCAGAGAGTTATCTGTGGTGTTACATAGGACTGCAGGTGACATCTACTACATTATCTGTACTCAGAGAGTTATCACTGTGTTATCTGTGGTGTTACATAGGACTGCAGGTGACATCTACTACATTATCTGTACTCAGAGAGTTATCACTGTGTAATCTGTGGTGTTACATAGGACTGCAGGTGATATCTACCACATTATCTGTACTCAGAGAGTTATCACTGTGTTATCTGTGGTGTTACATAGGACTGCAGGTGACATCTACTACATTATCTGTACTCAGAGAGTTATCACTGTGTTTTCTGTGTTACATAGGACTGCAGGTGACATCTACTACATTATCTGTACTCAGAGTTATCACTGTGTTATCTGTGGTGTTACATAGGACTGCAGGTGACATCTACTACATTATCTATACTCAGATAGTTATCACTGTGTTATCTGTGGTGTTACATAGGACTGCAGGTGACATCTACTTTATTATCTGTACTCAGAGAGTTATCAGTGTGTTATCTGTGGTGTTACATAGGACTGCAGGTGACATCTACTACATTATCTGTACTCAGAGAGTTATCACTGTGTTATATGTGGTGTTACATAGGACTGCAGGTGACATCTACTACATTATCTGTACTCAGAGAGTTATCACTGTGTTATCTGTGGTGTTACATAGGACTGCAGGTGACATCTACTACATTATCTGTACTCAGAGAGTTATCACTGTGTTATCTGTGGTGTTACATAGGACTGCAGGTGATATCTACCACATTATCTGTACTCAGAGAGTTATCACTGTGTTATCTGTGGTGTTACATAGGACTGCAGGTGACATCTACTACATTATCTGTACTCAGAGAGTTATCACTGTGTTATCTGTGGTGTTACATAGGACTGCAGGTGACATCTACTACATTATCTGTACTCAGAGAGTTATCACTGTGTTATCTGTGGTGTTACATAGGACTGCAGGTGACATCTACTACATTATCTGTACTCAGAGAGTTATCACTGTGTTATCTGTGGTGTTACATAGGACTGCAGGTGATATCTACCACATTATCTGTACTCAGAGAGTTATCACTGTGTTATCTGTGGTGTTACATAGGACTGCAGGTGATATCTACCACATTATCTGTACTCAGAGAGTTATCACTGTGTTATCTGTGGTGTTACATAGGACTACAGGTGACATCTACTACATTATCTGTACTCAGAGAGTTATCACTGTGTTATCTGTGGTGTTACATAGGACTGCAGGTGACATCTACTACATTATCTGTACTCAGAGAGCTATCCCTGTGTTATCTGTGGTGTTACACAGGACTGCAGGTGACATCTACTACATTATCTGTACTCAGAGAGCGATTACTGTGTTATCTGTGGTGTTACATAGGACTGCAGGTGACATCTACTACATTATCTGTACTCAGAGAGTTATCACTGTGTTATCTGTGGTGTTACATAGGACTGCAGGTGACATATATTACATTATCTGTACTCAGAGATTTATCACTGTGTTATCTGTGGCGTTACATAGGACTGCAGGTGACATCTACTGCATTATCTGTACTCAGAGAGCAATCACTGTGATATATGTGGTGTTACATAGGACTGCAGGTGACATCTACTACATTATCTATACTCAGTGAGTTATCACTGTGTTTTCTGTGGTGTTACATGGGACTGCAGGTGACATCTACTACATTATCTATACTCAGATGAGTTATCACTGTGTTATCTGTGTTGTTACATAGGACTGCAGGTGACATCTACTACATTATCTGTACTCAGAGAGTGATCACTGTGTTATCTGTGGTGTTACATAGGACTGCAGGTAAAATCTACTACATTATCTGTACTCAGAGAGATATCACTGTGTTTTCTGTGGTGTACATAGGACTGCAGGTGACATCTACTACATTATCTGTACTCGAGAGTTATCACTGTGTTATCTGTGGTGTTACATAGGACTGCAGGTGACATCTACTACATTATCTATACTCAGATAGTTATCACTGTGTTATCTGTGGTGTTACATAGGACTGCAGGTGACATCTACTTCATTATCTGTACTCAGAGAGTTATCAGTGTGTTATCTGTGGTGTTACATAGGACTGCAGGTGACATCTACTACATTATCTGTACTCAGAGAGTTATCACTGTGTTATCTGTGGTGTTACATAGGACTGCAGGTGACATCTACTACATTATCTGTACTCAGAGAGTTATCACTGTGTTATCTGTGGTGTTACATAGGACTGCAGGTGACATCTACTACATTATCTGTACTCAGAGAGTTATCAGTGTGTTATCTGTGGTGTTACATAGGACTGCAGGTGACATCTACAACATTATCTGTACTAAGAGAGTTATCAGTGTGTTATCTGTGGTGTTACATAGGACTGCAGGTGACATCTACTACATTATCTGTACTCAGAGAGTTATCACTGTGTTATCTGTGGTGTTACATAGGACTGCAGGTAACACTACTACATTATCTGTACTCAGGGAGTTATCACTGTGTTATCTGTGGTGTTACATAGGGCTGCAGGTGACATCTACTACATTATCTGTACTCAGAGAGTTATCACTGTGTTATCTGTGCTGTTACATAGGACTGCAGGTGACATATATTACATTATCTGTACTCAGAGAGCAATCACTGTGATATATGTGGTGTTACATAGGACTGCAGGTGACATCTACTACATTATCTATACTCGGTGAGTTATCACTGTGTTTTCTGTGGTGTTACATGGGACTGCAGGTGACATCTCACTACATTATCTGTACTCAGAGAGTTATCACTGTTTTCTGTGTTGTTACATAGAACTGCAGGTGACATCTACTACATTATCTGTACTCAGAGAGCGATTACTGTGTTATCTGTGGTGTTACATAGGACTGCAGGTAAAATCTACTACATTATCTGTACTCAGAGAGATATCACTGTGTTTTCTGTGTTACATAGGACTGCAGGTGACATCTACTACATTATCTGTACTCAGAGTTATCACTGTGTTATCTGTGGTGTTACATAGGACTGCAGGTGACATCTACTACATTATCTATACTCAGATAGTTATCACTGTGTTATCTGTGGTGTTACATAGGACTGCAGGTGACATCTACTTCATTATCTGTACTCAGAGAGTTATCAGTGTGTTATCTGTGGTGTTACATAGGACTGCAGGTGACATCTACTACATTATCTGTACTCAGAGAGTTATCACTGTGTTATCTGTGGTGTTACATAGGACTGCAGGTGACATCTACTACATTATCTGTACTCAGAGAGTTATCACTGTGTTATCTGTGGTGTTACATAGGACTGCAGGTGACATCTACTACATTATCTGTACTCAGAGAGTTATCAGTGTGTTATCTGTGGTGTTACATAGGACTGCAGGTGACATCTACTACATTATCTGTACTCAGAGAGTTATCACTGTGTTATCTGTGGTGTTACATAGGACTGCAGGTGACATCTACTACATTATCTGTACTCAGAGAGTTATCACTGTGTTATCTGTGGTGTTACATAGGACTGCAGGTGACATCTACTACATTATCTGTACTCAGAGAGTTATCAGTGTGTTATCTGTGGTGTTACATAGGACTGCAGGTGACATCTACTACATTATCTGTACTCAGAGAGTTATCACTGTGTTATCTGTGGTGTTACATAGGACTGCAGGTGACATCTACTACATTATCTGTACTCAGAGAGTTATCACTGTGTTATCTGTGGTGTTACATAGGACTGCAGGTGACATCTACTACATTATCTGTACTCAGAGAGTTATCACTGTGTTATCTGTGGTGTTACATAGGACTGCAGGTGATATCTACCACATTATCTGTACTCAGAGAGTTATCACTGTGTTATCTGTGGTGTTACATAGGACTGCAGGTGATATCTACCACATTATCTGTACTCAGAGAGTTATCACTGTGTTATCTGTGGTGTTACATAGGACTACAGGTGACATCTACTACATTATCTGTACTCAGAGAGTTATCACTGTGTTATCTGTGGTGTTACATAGGACTGCAGGTGACATCTACTACATTATCTGTACTCAGAGAGCTATCCCTGTGTTATCTGTGGTGTTACACAGGACTGCAGGTGACATCTACTACATTATCTGTACTCAGAGAGCGATTACTGTGTTATCTGTGGTGTTACATAGGACTGCAGGTGACATCTACTACATTATCTGTACTCAGAGAGTTATCACTGTGTTATCTGTGGTGTTACATAGGACTGCAGGTGACATATATTACATTATCTGTACTCAGAGATTTATCACTGTGTTATCTGTGGTGTTACATAGGACTGCAGGTGACATCTACTGCATTATCTGTACTCAGAGAGCAATCACTGTGATATATGTGGTGTTACATAGGACTGCAGGTGACATCTACTACATTATCTATACTCAGTGAGTTATCACTGTGTTTTCTGTGGTGTTACATGGGACTGCAGGTGACATCTACTACATTATCTATACTCAGATAGTTATCACTGTTTTCTGTGTTGTTACATAGGACTGCAGGTGACATCTACTACATTATCTGTACTCAGAGAGCGATTACTGTGTTATCTGTGGTGTTACATAGGACTGCAGGTAAAATCTACTACATTATCTGTACTCAGAGAGATATCACTGTGTTTTCTGTGTTACATAGGACTGCAGGTGACATCTACTACATTATCTGTACTCAGAGTTATCACTGTGTTATCTGTGGTGTTACATAGGACTGCAGGTGACATCTACTACATTATCTATACTCAGATAGTTATCACTGTGTTATCTGTGGTGTTACATAGGACTGCAGGTGACATCTACTTCATTATCTGTACTCAGAGAGTTATCAGTGTGTTATCTGTGGTGTTACATAGGACTGCAGGTGACATCTACTACATTATCTGTACTCAGAGAGTTATCACTGTGTTATCTGTGGTGTTACATAGGACTGCAGGTGACATCTACTACATTATCTGTACTCAGAGAGTTATCACTGTGTTATCTGTGGTGTTACATAGGACTGCAGGTGACATCTACTACATTATCTGTACTCAGAGAGTTATCAGTGTGTTATCTGTGGTGTTACATAGGACTGCAGGTGACATCTACAACATTATCTGTACTAAGAGAGTTATCAGTGTGTTATCTGTGGTGTTACATAGGACTGCAGGTGACATCTACTACATTATCTGTACTCAGAGAGTTATCACTGTGTTATCTGTGGTGTTACATAGGACTGCAGGTAACACTACTACATTATCTGTACTCAGGGAGTTATCACTGTGTTATCTGTGGTGTTACATAGGGCTGCAGGTGACATCTACTACATTATCTGTACTCAGAGAGTTATCACTGTGTTATCTGTGCTGTTACATAGGACTGCAGGTGACATATATTACATTATCTGTACTCAGAGAGCAATCACTGTGATATATGTGGTGTTACATAGGACTGCAGGTGACATCTACTACATTATCTATACTCGGTGAGTTATCACTGTGTTTTCTGTGGTGTTACATGGGACTGCAGGTGACATCTCCTACATTATCTGTACTCAGAGAGTTATCACTGTTTTCTGTGTTGTTACATAGAACTGCAGGTGACATCTACTACATTATCTGTACTCAGAGAGCGATTACTGTGTTATCTGTGGTGTTACATAGGACTGCAGGTAAAATCTACTACATTATCTGTACTCAGAGAGATATCACTGTGTTTTCTGTGTTACATAGGACTGCAGGTGACATCTACTACATTATCTGTACTCAGAGTTATCACTGTGTTATCTGTGGTGTTACATAGGACTGCAGGTGACATCTACTACATTATCTATACTCAGATAGTTATCACTGTGTTATCTGTGGTGTTACATAGGACTGCAGGTGACATCTACTTCATTATCTGTACTCAGAGAGTTATCAGTGTGTTATCTGTGGTGTTACATAGGACTGCAGGTGACATCTACTACATTATCTGTACTCAGAGAGTTATCACTGTGTTATCTGTGGTGTTACATAGGACTGCAGGTGACATCTACTACATTATCTGTACTCAGAGAGTTATCACTGTGTTATCTGTGGTGTTACATAGGACTGCAGGTGACATCTACTACATTATCTGTACTCAGAGAGTTATCACTGTGTTATCTGTGGTGTTACATAGGACTGCAGGTGACATCTACTACATTATCTGTACTCAGAGAGTTATCACTGTGTTATCTGTGGTGTTACATAGGACTGCAGGTGACATCTACTACATTATCTGTACTCAGAGAGTTATCACTGTGTTATCTGTGGTGTTACATAGGACTGCAGGTGACATCTACTACATTATCTGTACTCAGAGAGTTATCAGTGTGTTATCTGTGGTGTTACATAGGACTGCAGGTGACATCTACTACATTATCTGTACTCAGAGAGTTATCACTGTGTTATCTGTGGTGTTACATAGGACTGCAGGTGACATCTACTACATTATCTGTACTCAGAGAGTTATCACTGTGTTATCTGTGGTGTTACATAGGACTGCAGGTGACATCTACTACATTATCTGTACTCAGAGAGTTATCACTGTGTTATCTGTGGTGTTACATAGGACTGCAGGTGATATCTACCACATTATCTGTACTCAGAGAGTTATCACTGTGTTATCTGTGGTGTTACATAGGACTGCAGGTGATATCTACCACATTATCTGTACTCAGAGAGTTATCACTGTGTTATCTGTGGTGTTACATAGGACTACAGGTGACATCTACTACATTATCTGTACTCAGAGAGTTATCACTGTGTTATCTGTGGTGTTACATAGGACTGCAGGTGACATCTACTACATTATCTGTACTCAGAGAGCTATCCCTGTGTTATCTGTGGTGTTACACAGGACTGCAGGTGACATCTACTACATTATCTGTACTCAGAGAGCGATCACTGTGTTATCTGTGGTGTTACATAGGACTGCAGGTGACATCTACTACATTATCTGTACTCAGAGAGTTATCACTGTGTTATCTGTGGTGTTACATAGGACTGCAGGTGACATATATTACATTATCTGTACTCAGAGATTTATCACTGTGTTATCTGTGGTGTTACATAGGACTGCAGGTGACATCTACTGCATTATCTGTACTCAGAGAGCAATCACTGTGATATATGTGGTGTTACATAGGACTGCAGGTGACATCTACTACATTATCTATACTCAGTGAGTTATCACTGTGTTTTCTGTGGTGTTACATGGGACTGCAGGTGACATCTACTACATTATCTATACTCAGATAGTTATCACTGTTTTCTGTGTTGTTACATAGGACTGCAGGTGACATCTACTACATTATCTGTACTCAGAGAGCGATTACTGTGTTATCTGTGGTGTTACATAGGACTGCAGGTAAAATCTACTACATTATCTGTACTCAGAGAGATATCACTGTGTTTTCTGTGGGTTACATAGGACTGCAGGTGACATCTACTACATTATCTGTACTCAGAGTTATCACTGTGTTATCTGTGGTGTTACATAGGACTGCAGGTGACATCTACTACATTATCTATACTCAGATAGTTATCACTGTGTTATCTGTGGTGTTACATAGGACTGCAGGTGACATCTACTTCATTATCTGTACTCAGAGAGTTATCAGTGTGTTATCTGTGGTGTTACATAGGACTGCAGGTGACATCTACTACATTATCTGTACTCAGAGAGTTATCACTGTGTTATCTGTGGTGTTACATAGGACTGCAGGTGACATCTACTACATTATCTGTACTCAGAGAGTTATCACTGTGTTATCTGTGGTGTTACATAGGACTGCAGGTGACATCTACTACATTATCTGTACTCAGAGAGTTATCAGTGTGTTATCTGTGGTGTTACATAGGACTGCAGGTGACATCTACAACATTATCTGTACTAAGAGAGTTATCAGTGTGTTATCTGTGGTGTTACATAGGACTGCAGGTGACATCTACTACATTATCTGTACTCAGAGAGTTATCACTGTGTTATCTGTGGTGTTACATAGGACTGCAGGTAACATCTACTACATTATCTGTACTCAGGGAGTTATCACTGTGTTATCTGTGGTGTTACATAGGGCTGCAGGTGACATCTACTACATTATCTGTACTCAGAGAGTTATCACTGTGTTATCTGTGCTGTTACATAGGACTGCAGGTGACATATATTACATTATCTGTACTCAGAGAGCAATCACTGTGATATATGTGGTGTTACATAGGACTGCAGGTGACATCTACTACATTATCTATACTCGGTGAGTTATCACTGTGTTTTCTGTGGTGTTACATGGGACTGCAGGTGACATCTCCTACATTATCTGTACTCAGAGAGTTATCACTGTTTTCTGTGTTGTTACATAGAACTGCAGGTGACATCTACTACATTATCTGTACTCAGAGAGCGATTACTGTGTTATCTGTGGTGTTACATAGGACTGCAGGTAAAATCTACTACATTATCTGTACTCAGAGAGATATCACTGTGTTTTCTGTGTTACATAGGACTGCAGGTGACATCTACTACATTATCTGTACTCAGAGTTATCACTGTGTTATCTGTGGTGTTACATAGGACTGCAGGTGACATCTACTACATTATCTATACTCAGATAGTTATCACTGTGTTATCTGTGGTGTTACATAGGACTGCAGGTGACATCTACTTCATTATCTGTACTCAGAGAGTTATCAGTGTGTTATCTGTGGTGTTACATAGGACTGCAGGTGACATCTACTACATTATCTGTACTCAGAGAGTTATCACTGTGTTATCTGTGGTGTTACATAGGACTGCAGGTGACATCTACTACATTATCTGTACTCAGAGAGTTATCACTGTGTTATCTGTGGTGTTACATAGGACTGCAGGTGACATCTACTACATTATCTGTACTCAGAGAGTTATCAGTGTGTTATCTGTGGTGTTACATAGGACTGCAGGTGACATCTACAACATTATCTGTACTAAGAGAGTTATCAGTGTGTTATCTGTGGTGTTACATAGGACTGCAGGTGACATCTACTACATTATCTGTACTCAGAGAGTTATCACTGTGTTATCTGTGGTGTTACATAGGACTGCAGGTAACACTACTACATTATCTGTACTCAGGGAGTTATCACTGTGTTATCTGTGGTGTTACATAGGGCTGCAGGTGACATCTACTACATTATCTGTACTCAGAGAGTTATCACTGTGTTATCTGTGCTGTTACATAGGACTGCAGGTGACATATATTACATTATCTGTACTCAGAGAGCAATCACTGTGATATATGTGGTGTTACATAGGACTGCAGGTGACATCTACTACATTATCTATACTCAGTGAGTTATCACTGTGTTTTCTGTGGTGTTACATGGGACTGCAGGTGACATCTACTACATTATCTATACTCAGAGAGTTATCACTGTTTTCTGTGTTGTTACATAGGACTGCAGGTGACATCTACTACATTATCTGTACTCAGAGAGCGATTACTGTGTTATCTGTGGTGTTACATAGGACTGCAGGTAAAATCTACTACATTATCTGTACTCAGAGAGATATCACTGTGTTTTCTGTGTTACATAGGACTGCAGGTGACATCTACTACATTATCTGTACTCAGAGTTATCACTGTGTTATCTGTGGTGTTACATAGGACTGCAGGTGACATCTACTACATTATCTATACTCAGATAGTTATCACTGTGTTATCTGTGGTGTTACATAGGACTGCAGGTGACATCTACTTCATTATCTGTACTCAGAGAGTTATCAGTGTGTTATCTGTGGTGTTACATAGGACTGCAGGTGACATCTACTACATTATCTGTACTCAGAGAGTTATCACTGTGTTATCTGTGGTGTTACATAGGACTGCAGGTGACATCTACTACATTATCTGTACTCAGAGAGTTATCACTGTGTTATCTGTGGTGTTACATAGGACTGCAGGTGACATCTACTACATTATCTGTACTCAGAGAGTTATCAGTGTGTTATCTGTGGTGTTACATAGGACTGCAGGTGACATCTACAACATTATCTGTACTCAGAGAGTTATCATTGTGTTATCTGTGGTGTTACATAGGACTGCAGGTGACATCTACTACATTATCTGTACTAAGAGAGTTATCAGTGTGTTATCTGTGGTGTTACATAGGACTGCAGGTGACATCTACTACATTATCTGTACTCAGAGAGTTATCACTGTGTTATCTGTGGTGTTACATAGGACTGCAGGTAACACTACTACATTATCTGTACTCAGGGAGTTATCACTGTGTTATCTGTGGTGTTACATAGGACTGCAGGTGACATCTACTACATTATCTGTACTCAGAGAGTTATCACTGTGTTATCTGTGCTGTTACATAGGACTGCAGGTGACATCTACTACATTATCTGTACTAAGAGAGTTATCAGTGTGTTATCTGTGGTGTTACATAGGACTGCAGGTGACATCTACTAGATTATCTGTACTCAGAGAGTTATCACTGTGTTATCTGTGGTGTTACATAGGACTGCAGCTGACATCTACTGCATTATTTGTAAAAAAAAGGGGCGTGGTCACAGGTTGGGGGGGGGGGCACAATACTTGGCTTGCCCCGGGTGCTAGCAACCCACACTACGCCACTGTGTACTCCTCAACCGTCTCTGGGTCAGTAGCCTGACTGCTCGCAACACCAGCTCCCACACCACTCTCATCACTACTTGCCCGTCTACCAGTGACAGCGGCGGATATCTCCCCCACATCTTGGCTGGGCAGTAGCTGCTGACTGTCCTCTAGTAACTCGTCCTCACTGTATAGTGGAGCTGAGCCCACAGCATATAATACTTCTCTGGCTGAGGGAACAGAAAAGGACAGAGGCAGGTTGAGGACAGGTGAGGGCACAGGGCCTGCTGCCGTGCCATGCCAACTAAGGGTTGTGTGTGACGAACCCACAAACTTTTGGGTGGGGGTGTCTGATGTCACTTGGGACGAAGTGGATGACCGGGTCAACCATTCAAGAACCGCTGGGTTGCTGGTCAAGATACGACTGCTAGATGACAACGGGAGCTCAGGTGTCTCGCTGCAACTCCTGCTGCCATGCCTCTTTACTCTGCTGCGACCTCTGCCTGCACCAGAAACATTTACTGCCACTCCCCTGTGCAGGGCCTGTCACTTCTCTGTCTGACATACTGTTAGATCAAATAAATAAATAAAAAGTTAATCAAAACACCCCAAAAAAGTCTGTAATTTTCTCACTTCACCACACAACAGCTATTAAGCCCTTTTCATTTTACCACTAATACACGTTGTGACACAGTGAGAGGTTTGGTGGTAAAAAACAGGTATTTTCCTCTCAGCCTGTGCTGCTGGGTTGATTGCAGCCAGGTGAGGGCAAATACTGGACCGGATATTAGGTGCCGGTCCGGGTTTTTGGTTAATACCTAGCTGCCTTTAAAAGTCAGCTAGGTTTATGCAAGTGGGTCTCTCTGTGTGTTTGGGATCTGAGCCCTGTGCTGGGCTGAAAAGCTGAGACCTGTGTGTCAGAAGAGCAGGCCATTTAAAGACGGTCAGTGGACTTTTTGTGTTGCCGAGCATTCAGCCAGGTGTGAACCGACACCTAGGATTTGAGGTGATTTAACCTGGAAACTGCTGGTGTTCTGTGGAGCTCTCAGGGCTGGAAGCAAGAGCTTGCAAAGAGGCGTGCAGTCTGCCTGGAAGCCTGAGGTTGGATTTTCCTGCGGCTGGGCTGACAGCCAGGTGCGAACACGCACCTAAACCACACAGGTGAATTTGATCCCGTCTTGGACTTTTGTTTTGCCTCAAGTTTTTGCTGTGTGTGTGAAGTAACACTAAGTGACTGTTTTGAGTTTTGTTTGTGCAAGTGTGAAATAAAACACTGTTTGCTGCACTACCTGGACTCTCTTTGCCTCTATACTGCAGCCGCACCGCTGTCTACCAGAGCAACTCCCCACAACGTCAAAATGGGCTTTAGAACATATAACTTCACCGCTGAATGGCAAATATATATTTTTTTGCTACTAATACATGCCAAAAGGGCTTTTCTCACTTTACCACACAACGGCTAATTAGCCCTTTTTTCACACTACAAGCAAAAAAAATGCTTTAGAACATATAACTGCACAAGGGCTAATAAGACCTAGAAATATTTCCCTGTAATAAACCCTGTTAATGGCGGTATCACACAGCACTTGCACCCCAATAACAAGAGTGGTTTGCTGGAATTACAGAGGATTCTGAGGACTGAATTAATTTTTGGGTCGAGTCCGGGGTCTGAATTAATTTAAAGGGGTAGTCCGGTTGTTAGAAATTATCTCCTAACCATAGGATTGGGGATAACTATAAAATTGATGGGGTCCCTACTGCTGGGAACCCCACTAATCACGAGAATGGGAGTCCCATACCCCCTGCAGCCTCTTGAAAAGAACAGAGTGGCGCTCCATTCATTTCTGTGGGTGTTCCAGGGATAGCTGAGTACACACCGGAATTCCAATAGAAATGAATGGAGTGGCCGCACGCAGGGCTGGTGCCACCTGTAAGGCGACCTAGGCAACCGCCTAGGGCGCAATTTAGCAGGGGGCACCGCCGGAACCCTGCGATGTAAAAAAAAAAAAACCTGGTTGGAAGGGAACTTAAGTGGCAGCCGGCGCTCTCATGCTGCGCCGCCTGAGCGCTCTAAGAATCCCACCCGGCGGTCGGCAGCCGCTCGCTGCCCCAGCAACGGTCACATGATGGGCTCAGGGTTGCTGGGGCGTGACTGCACAGGCTACAGTGGTGGGAAGAGCAGGGGCAGCTAGAGGCAATCTCACTCTCTGACACCAGCAGTCAGCGAGAGAGAGAAGACGTCCGCCTGCGGCCTGACCGACCGTCACAGCTAGAGCTAGTAGCCGCCCAGCAGCAGCTCAGGACAAGGACAGCTGGTGGGTGAACTACTTAGTTGTTCAACTTGTAGAGTCTGATGGATCATTATACAGATCAACATCATATAAGTTGCAGGCATATATAGCCTAGGCCTAGCCAGGACCTAAAGAGTTCCAAAGCTATAACCCTCAACATGCCCTGACAGGCTCAGCAACAGATTATAAGAGAATGCTGAGGATTGTAGTATCACAGGGATATAGGAGCAGTAAACATGGTAGATGGAGCAGTCACAGATCTTATATGAGGTCATTCTGACCATTTGGGGCCACTGGGCAGGCTATATCCCTGTGATACTACAATCCTCAGCATTCTCTTATAATCTGCTGCTGTCAGGGCAGGCTGAGGGTTAGGCCGCATTCACACGGCTGTGAGCGGTCCGTGCTATCCCGGCCTGGAATCCTGCAGAGAGCAGGAGCGCACAGCATCATTTTTTTTTACAAACCAGTAATTTTGTTTGCACTAAAGAACTTAATTTGGGTAAGAAACCATGAAGTTGCCAAATTTACGACTAAGGCCCCTTTCACACGAGCGTGTCCGGATTAGGTCCGGATGCGTTGCGGATGCGTTCAGTAAAAACTGTGCGATTTCAAAGGCAAAGCCATTCAGTTTTGCCTGCAATTGCGTTCAGTTGTTCCGTTTTTTCCGCGCGGGTGCAATGCGTTTTGATGCGTTTTTCACGCGCGTGATAAAAAACTGAAGGTTTACAAACAACATCTCCTAGCAACCATCAGTGAAAAACGCAACGCACCCGTACTTGCTTGCGGATGCAATGCGTTTTTCACGCAGCCCCATTCACTTCTATGGGGAAAAACGCAGAATATGGCCTCATGCACACGACCGTTTTTTTATGCTGTCCGCAAAAAGGGGTTCCGTTGTTCAGTGATCCGTGTCCGTTTTTGCCTTCCGTTGTGTTTCCATGTGTCTTCCGTTTTTTTTAGCAGACATGACCCAAAAGATTTTACCAAAAGACAGGCTGACAATGTTTCCCAAGTGCCTGCCAAGGGATCCGCAAAAAAAACGGACACGGAACGCGGATGACACACGGATGGCCATCCGCATTTTTCATGGACCCATTGACTTGAATGGGTCCGTGAACCGTTTTTCACGGACAAGAATAGGACAGGTTATATTTTTTTGACGGACTGGAATCACGGACCACGGACGCGGAGGACAAACGGTGCATTTGCCGAGGTTTCCACGGACCCATTGAAAACCAATGGGTCTGCAGAAAATCACGAAAAACGGAGCAATGGACACGGAAACAAACAACGGTCGTGTGCATGAGGCCTATAGAACATGCTGCGATTTTCACGCAACGCACAAGTGATGCGTGAAAAAAAACGCTCATGTACACAGCCCCATTGAAATGAATGGGTCCGGATTCAGTGCGGGTGCAATGCGTCCTCCTCACGAATTGCACCCGCGCGGAAAACTCGCTCGTGTGAAAGGGGCCTAAGCGAGCAATCTAATGCACAGGCTTGTTTTATGGCTTAAGTCGTGGTAGTTATTCTCCACCATTCCTAATAGGGGGCTTTATTGCAACATATAACTCTTTTAATTTAAATGCTGAGAAAGGGGTGGAACATGTGTGATGTGATGATATGGGCAGATCATCTGATAAGGGGAGGGGCCGCAATTTTTATCTTGCCTAGGGCGGCAAAAATATTTGCACCGGCCCTGGCCGCACTCATGCCCGACTGATAACTGTGTTCATTTCAGGGGGGTTGCAGGAGGTACGATGCCCCTGTTCTTGTGATCAGTGGGGGTCCTACCACTGGAACCCCCACCGATCACGAAAACGGGGGTCTATCCTGTGGATAGGGGATAATTTCTAGCAACTGGAATACCCCTTTAAGGTTTGAATCTCAGGTCTGAATTCATTTAGGTTTGGGGTCTGAATTAATGTGGGGGTCTGAGTCTGAGTGTTGGGTACAAGGGGCCGATGGCCGAAATTTAATAAGACTTCTCACATGTGTTTTCCAGAACACCGAACATGTTATAACTGGACATAAATACATGTTGAAAGGGGGTAAGATCCGTCTCACCCCCTAGGGCAGCAAAGTGGTCCTGACTATGCTTAAGAGTTGGGAAGAATAAGTCAATCCACTTCAGTCTTCTCGACAAAAAAAAAACTTCCTGTCATTTTGTGTCCAGCTCCTAGGCAGACCTGTTCATCTCCATGGCAACAGACTACAGGGAAACCCTGTGTAGTCTGATCCTGCAGTCTCTCTTCCATCTGTCCCCTACTTCTTCTCAATGTATGTAGGACTAAGAGCTCATTCACACGACCGTATGAAGGGTGCAGATCCATTCCGCCATTTTGAGGAACGGACGCAGACCCATTTATTTTAATGGGGCTGCAAAAGTTGCGGACAGCACACCGTGAGCTGTCCGCATCCGTTGCTCCGTTCCGTGGCCCTGCAAAAAAGATAGAGCTTGTCCTTTTTGCAGACAATAGGCATTTCTACAATGTTCTGTAGAAATGCCTACACAATTTGCGGACCACAAAACACGGCGCGGTCGTGTGAATGAGCCCTAAGGGACAGATGAAAGGGAGTGTGACTACAAGATCAAACTACATGGGGTTTGTTGTAATCTGTTACCAAGAGACACATAGGTCTGCAGAGGAGCTGGAGGCACAAAATGGTACAAGAATTTTAACCAAAAGTACATGTGAAGTTACCTAATTTTTCTTTTCAGAGACTTAGTTTAGAGCAATATACGGTCATTTTTTATTTTTTTTGCTCAGGTTTTTTAAGTATGTGTTCCAGTTTTTTTGCCTGGTACCATTCCCCTCTAGCCGCCAGGGAAAACCAGTATTCTACCCTGCCCCTGGTACTTTCTAGAGCCTACAAAAGCCCCGGTAACTCACCTTTGGTAATAATTTACTGTTCATTCATTCACTTATTAATGCCATTGGGTTGTTATAATAAATTTCTTTCGACGCATCGCTATAAAATTACCCTCTTCACCACCTGTTACTACATGAAGCGACCGGCGAGGAACCAGGGTGTACTTTTTTCCTTTCCTTTTCCTCCAAGAACACTCCCGGTTTCATGATCTTTCCACACCATTAACTTGCCTGACAGTAATACGAGCTATTAACATAAAATGCCATTAGTTTCGTAACATGCTGGAGAAGCAGATTATCCCATAAATCGTCAATTAGTTTGGGCTTAGAAGCAGCAACCTGGGTGTTTTTGATGGATCAGCAAAGTTTCATATTCTTGTTATTATTTGCATATGTTAAAGGAAGTCTAAGAGTTGAAAAGTGCTGCTGCAATATCACTGGAGGGGCGATACGTGGCTGAAAGGGTATTGATACATCACAGGTAAAAAAAAATTCTGTTAAGGCTACATGCCCATGACCGTTGGTGTTTTGCGGTCCACAAACCGCGGATCCGCAAAACACGGAAGCTGCTCCGCGTTCCGTTCCGCAATTTCCCATTATAGAAATGCCTATTCTTGTCCGCAAAACAGACACGAATAGGACATGCTCTATTTTTTTGCAGGGGCAACGGAACGGAGCACGGAGTGCTGTCCGCATCTTTTGCGGCCCCATTGAAGTGAATGGGTCCGCGCCCGAGCCGCAAAATATGCAGCTTGGATGCGGACCACAACAACGGCCGTGTGCATGAGGCCTAATTGTTGAAATTCTATTCTTTCATTTCAGAGCTTATTGGATTTTTCCAAAATAATGTCAACTCCTCATTTGCCTAAGGAAACAACATTTTAGTGTTGGACTCATATAATGTATATTCATCACTATTTGCATCGAGCATCTTCTGCTATACATTGAGGACAGTGGGACCAGTGCTTGTTGGCTCTTCTTCCTTCCTTGTAGCAAGAAAGCGCCAGACAGTCATTATGAAATATGACATTGCCAAAGGCTACCAGGTCTAGTGTTGTAGGGCACCTCTGGTTGACTCAATTTTGACCGTGGGTAGAGATAAAATTTGGCCTGAGAGAGGTCTTTACTTTTTACAGAGTGTGCAAGATTTGCATTAAAAAAAATTCTATCTTTTAAAGGCTATGTACACCTTTAAAGGAATTTTTTTTTCTTATTATTATTGTATTGCACTCATTTTGAGCTAAAATTGTGAACCCCTGTCTCCGGACAGCCTTGAGTTTCTCTAGTAACAGACACTGAAAATTCACTGTGTTCCATCAGGCAGCTCAGCTGATGGCTCCTTATCTCTGCTCTCTGACATTATAAACTCTCATTATAAGGGTCCATTAACACGTCCATATGAATGGTCCGGATCCGAACGGGTTCGGACCCATTCATTTTCAATGGGGCCGGAACGGATGCGGACAGTACACTATGTGCAGTCCGCATCCACATTTCCGGATCCGCAATTTCCGTTCCCGAACAAAATAGAACATGTCCTATTCTTGTCCGCAACTGCGGAAAACAAAAAGCATTTTCTATTATAGTGCTGGCGATGTCCGGTCCGCAACATTGCCGGTGTCCGTGTTTTGCGGATCCGCAATTCGCGGACCTCAAAACACCTACGGACGTGTGAATACTAACCCTAAGTCAGTTCTTATCTGGCTTAAATAAGTGTTTATGACTTTTTAGTAATTTAGAGATAAGGGTTATTAAATGATCGGAACAAAGTGAAGGCGAAAGTACCAGTCACACAGCTAGACAAAATGTTAACTCTTTGTGACAAAACACCTCAATATTTTTAATAAAGACCAATTGAAAAATGATTTTTAGTCCAAAAACAGTAAAATGCAATCATAAAAAATTGCCCCTGAAGGTGTAGATAGCCTTTTACAGGATACATGGCTTTTCTGGAATGGTTCTGAGAAGAAAACAAGCAGATAAACAAGAAGTAAGAGCACAAAGCCATGACCAAATACTAGAGATGACAGAATTTTTGAAAAATTTGATTCGCCAAAGTTCACCAAGAAATTTGATTTGTTCCAAATTTATTTATTACAAATCGCTATAAATCTGGTATACCCAGGCCTCTCTGCCTTAGCATATTCCTCCCACTTGGTGGCCCAATCTCAGTGTGAAGGCTTGGAAGTTAACCCTTTCCTGACCGTCGACAGTAAATCTACGCCAGCAGTCGAGCATTAAAAAAAGGTGCCCTTTGGTGTGTGCAGGGGGCGCCATGGCCGCTGGGTGTCTGCTGTTTTAAAGAGCATACATCTGGTACTAATGTGCGCGACCGGTGGCAGTGTCGGTCGCTGACTTTTAACTCTTCAGATGATGCATGTCAGATGACTGGGGGTCTGACAATTAGGAACCCCAGCAGTCCTGAAAGCCAAGGCTTCACGATTCCACCGTCTGAGGGGAACGGTGCTGCCCATGTTGGGCCACCACTCCATTCACTTCTGATGGACTTCACAGGGCACAGCACACATCACAGATAACTCTGGAGACAATATAAAAGGTGATTAAAAAGATAATTCATAAGTGTAACTAAGTAAATGAAGCGAGAGATATGATTCCGGAAAGAATTCCCTGGAAAGCCTGGAGATAAGAAGGCATGTTCACCACTTTACTAGTTCAGAGAGGAGGAAATATCTGTATTCAGACACTGACAACAAAAGGTGACAACTAAAGAGATAAAAATACAAGATCTAATCTGACAACTTTACTAATTAACTGGGGAGCGACAGCAACAAATACAGTAAAATCTTACAATGGGTCTCACAGCAGAGTTACACACAATCTAATGCAATGGCTCCGATTATTTAGATGTGAGTACAGATAGATTTTAAGTGAGTCTCCACCTGTCTCATCATGTTTTTGGGTCCCTAATTCTGTTGTGATTCATTTCTTCGTGTACCTCTGTAACGGTCGGAGCTTTCTTTTTCTAATACAGATCTACAAATGGCTTCCATATATATACTTAGAATATACCTTCTGGTGTCCTGCAGTCACCACTAGGGGGAGTTCAGCAGCTTACTGCATACAGTGTTATGATTGAGTTCAATGTATAACCAGTATGCAGTAAGCTCTTGAGCCACACTAGTTTAACAAAATAGAGCAAGTCATTCTTATTATTTCTTTATTGGTCAAGGAATAATTCTTATAGTTCACTGATTCTGGACTAGGGTATTTTGGGCCCTCGTTTTTTTTTGAATTTTATTTTCAGAATTTTTGCTTTTTCTTTATTGTTAGGCTTATAATTAGAGATGAGCGAACTTTAAAAAAAAGTTCGGCGTTCGGGTTGTGGTAAGTCGCGCATCCCGTTATGGATTCTACTATCGTGGCATATGGAATCCATAAGGGGCGGCTTCCACCAACCCGAACTGTTGAACTGCGGAAGGACCTGGGGTGACGTCACTGTCATGTGATCAGTGCAGGGGGCGTGGCTCAGCACGGGATCAAATCCAGTGCTGAGCCACGCCCCCTGCACTGATCACATGACAGTGACGTCACCCCAGGTCCTCTGGCTGTTCAACAGTTCGGGTTGGTGGAAGCTGCCCCTTATGGATTCCATATGCCGCGATAGTGGAATCCATAACGGGATGCGCGACTTACCACAACCCGAACGCCAAACTTTTTTTTAAAGTTCGCTCATCTCTACTTATAATTTAAAAAAGAATAATAATGCATTTATATTTTTTTTAAATTGTAGAAAATGTTTACATTTTTTACTCACACTAAACTTGTAACCGTCTAATAGTGACTGACCTGACCTGCGCTGAGTTCTAGTTACCTAGCAGCAGCCTCCTTCTACCGGTATCCCATCGATTATATGATCATGCGATCTTTCACAGAACTACCACGGCTGATAGCATACTGGCTAACAGTAATGATTTTTCTGGGAAAATTCTTCAAATTGGAATGCAAAAGGGTTGGAGCTTATGCAAACCCCACCCAAAAGTGGACTTCTGGGAGAATTCTCAGGTAGTTTCGGGTTACTATGCATTATCCCTTCGTTAACCATGTTTGGCTTAGTTTATGCACTTCATCCACTATCTGATCCTCTGGTACTCTTCCTGATTGCTTCGACCATTGGCTTCATCCTGGCTATGCCTTCAGCTAGATCGAGTTCCTGTTTCCAGTATGGTTACTAGACAGCTACTACTAATTCGAGACTATTCTTGGGACCGCAACCTACGGACTTCCATGTAACAAAGTCCAAACCTCCTTGGAGGGGTCCAGGACATCCCTCACACCCACCCACCAGTATAGTCTGCATCAGTCTGATCGTGGTATATAGAGGGTTCACATGTTTGGCATGCAATAGATATTGCAATAAGGAAACAATATGATACAATGTATTTTAATTATACTTTTTCTCCAGAATTTCCCTATGTTCTGTCCAACTGGTCTTCAGGATTCTCGGTAGTTTGCTCTTAGAGGTTCTCTACGGTGAAACAAAAAGGAGGAAGAGAAGATTATGCTCAGCTCACGTCATGGTGCAACCCTCGGGCACAAATCCAGTCGCTCCCCCTAAATGTCAGACCCTAAGATAACCAAAAACTCTCTACACAAATCAAACTTTTTTCTTTGAAGGAGTGAATTGATCTCGAAATGCATACTTTATCAAAAAGTTGTGTTATTTCTATTAAACTTTTGGCACCACATACTATGCATTAATGGCTCCTGCAGTTAAAGGGGTATTCCCATCTGGGAAATTTATGGTATGCAGCCAGACAGTGGCGTAACTAGAAATGACTGGGCCCCACAGAGAATTTTTGAATGGGGACCCTCCCCCCCCCCTCCACCCAGCAACTTCTTCGCAACCCCCTTCTTTCCATGCAACCCCTACTCCTGTTCCTAGTCCCTATAACCCTCTAATCACTACTATGTGACTTTTAAAATAGCTGAGCCACAATAAAAGTATTGAATGGAAGGGCGGCCGCACATTCACAGTTTGCTCTCCATTCACTTTAGGACCCCCTTCTTGAAATAGGATTCGGTCCTAAAGGTGGGACCCCCACTTAATGGACATTGAAGTCATATCACCATAAATGACCCAGATGGGAATAGCCCTTCAAGGACCAGCTCTATAAATTTACAGCCTAGTTATGACACAGGCACAAAAGCTGACCCCGCACCTTTACCTGGAAGGCGGATCGCTGTGATCCTTTGTCCAGGATACAGTATCCATTGTCATTCACCCTATTAGGTATTTCTGGGTTATTAAGGGGTCCTCTGTTCAGTTTTTAGCAAAGTGTAGACAGCCCATTGATTTCAATCAGCGCTGAGTAATACTTAACTTCTCCTGTGGTGGCGCTGCAGGGAAACTCAACACTTTATCAGGTTTCCTCACAGATTGCAGCTGATCGATGGAGATCCCAGCAGGAGGACACTTCAGCGGGGACCCATCTACCAAGTGGAGACTCTCCAAAGTGGAGAACCCCTTTAAGAAATGATATGCACTTCTGTACAAGGTAAATGGATCTCAACTCCACTGAGGCCCACAGAGCAATGACCTGCGGTCGCACACATATGGTTATGGGATGTCCAGACCATTCCACAACAATTACAAATTTGTAATATGTTTTTAAATAATTCCATTAATTATCATTAAAAATCCCACCTTCCCATGAAGAATAGCTAGCCGCGTCCTCATGTAGGGTGGGGGCTCGTCCGATCGTCTCATGCCGCTTCTGAACTCGTTGTCATGAAGAATAATTGGCCACTAAACAAATATGGAGAGAAAACCTGTTATTGAAAGGTTTACGAGCCGCGTCTGAGATAATCTAATAACATTTCTTATAACATAAAAAATAAGCTAATTATTCCCGGCGGCGGCATCGCGGGTCCGCTCCGAATATTTCACCACTCTATTCCTAATACTGGATGGCAAGAGGCATATTTCTGAGCAACGGCACCTAAAATCACATTGAAAAGGCACTTACGGAGGCCACTCCACTGTGTAAATTAGCGGCAGAGATATGAAGTCAGCACACTTCCCCGCTCTTTATTGCCTCCGGGCTACTTAATATGTAGTCAATGTTCGGAATGGGAAAATGCAGATCTAAATCAAATACAAGTCGATATATCCAATCTAAAGCATTGTGTTAACACGCCGCACATGTCATCATTCTCGCTTTATTATTCCTTGCAATTTGCAGACATTTTACTTTCTTTTTTTTTTTACTTGGATTTTTACTGCTGCTATTTATCAAGTGTCTTTTACTTGTTTGTTTTGTTGGGAAAGTAAAATCAAAAGTAGCGAGACATTTAATTTTGCTGCCTATTAAAGGGATGGTCTCAACAGGGCATATAGATGTCAGAGGGGGACCCCACTCAGAGCCCCCCTCGATGTGACAGAATAGGGCGTTCCAGCTCTGACGGACTGATTACATACATCCAATACACAGAAGTCCATTCATTCATATGAAATGCAACGCTATATTTTCCCTGCTGTGGCCGCTGCGAGGGACAATATAAGTCTAGACTTGACTTGAGGTGAGAAAATCCCAACCAACACCAATCAGCCGATCATCGCACCGGCTTCTTATATGTGGGATTAATTGGGGTTTGAGACTAGAGATGAGCGAAGCATTGCAAAATTCGATTCAATTGCTTCGCTGAATTTTACAAAAAAATTTGCTTAGTGATGAATGACTTCATCACGAAGCGCATTTCTTTGTAAGTAGTGGGTACAATGACAGGGAGGGACGATCGCGCCGCCCCCTTATTGTACCCCTCAGACGCTGCATTCATACATGATCGTGGCATCTAACAGTAATAAAAGAGAGTACAATTCTAAAAATTTTTATTAAATCATACTTACCTCAACTATTTGCTTGCGATCTGGATTGAAGATCTAGTGCAAAATCACGCGTGGCTAGTGATCATGTAATCATGTAGGCCGGCGTGGTGACATCATACGTCACCGTGCACAGGATTTTGTGCAAGATCGTCAATCAAGATGGTAGCGGCCGGCCGGTCGCAAGCAAATGGATCTGGTAAGTATGAGTTTTCTTTGTTTTTTACACTATTTCAGGAAAAATCATTTTGCTACCAATTAGCACAAGGAAATTCGGCTTCACAGCGAATCCAATTTTTCCTGAAATCCAGATCAACACTACTGGAGAAAAACTCTACTGGATAAAGGGGTTGTCCCATGAAAAATATAAATAAAAAATATTCTATAGTTTTCAAACCAGCACCTGGATATGAATACTTCTGTACTTGCATGTAATTAAAAATGTATTATAGCTACTGAGTTATTCACTGAAAACTATCTGTATAGCGCCACCTGCTGTTTGCTCTTTTTCTAATTTCTTTGTCCTGCTCAGTGAGACGGAAGCTGCCATGCCAGTGTGTGCGCGGGAGACACCACACCGGAAGAAGAAGGAGAGGGAACAAGACCTGAAAGCTAGGGAAGAAAGAAGGACACCTCCTAGTCAAATTCACAGTCCTGACTGGCTATTAGTATAAACAGACACTAAAGGTAGGTGAGTTCATACACAGGAGTACCTATAGTCCTAACTCACCCTATAAGACCCTGGTGATATTGACAGGACTGAGACTTCCGGTTCCTCCAGAAAGGAAGGACGAACAGGGGTCTCCCTCAGGCCTAAAACAAATGGCAGGGGAAAAACCACACACAGATAAACCAAAACAAAATGTAAAAGGGAAAGAAAACACTTAACTTTCCAGTAGTTATGGCAGCAACAGGAACTCAGCCGAGAACTAAACACCATCAGACCACAGATAGCACTGAAGCTATAAACCGCACAGCATTGTGGGAGAAGCAACTATAAATAAGGAAAGTTAAATGACCACAATAGCAACACCTGGAGGTTAGAGGTGTGGTCAGTATCAGAAACAACAGATGCCTATTGATCCACAAGGAAACCTGTCAGATCAAAGCACGTGTTGCCAGTCTCACAGATCTACCGTATGTCTCTGTACGACCGTGACAGAAGCACATGTCAGTTCCAGCCTTAAACTGCCACCGGCTGCAGCAGAAAGGACACACCTCCTAAGCCGACAGCTTGAAATAAATCTAGCAGAGCAATTGGATCAGTGAATGGGGAGATCTCTGTTTGAGAAAGAGATAGTCATTGATAACATATTGCATGGACATGCCATCAATGACAGGTGCCGGTCCCAACTCCTATTTTCAGAATGGAGCCGCCAAAGTGAAGGAGAAGACAATGCGCGCATTCAGCGTTCTCTCCATTCATCACTATGGGGAGTTCTGAAAATAGCCGAGTAGGGGGTCTCACCTTACATAATTAACATAACAGTGAATGGAGAGCACACTGCATGTCCCCTCTCCGCTCACTGCTACGGTACTGCTACGGTACAGACTTTATTTAGTTTTTTATTTTGGCACAAGGAGCAAGAAAACAAAAAGGTGAAAGGTTCTGAAGACTTGACGACTGCATTGTATGATAAGGTTTCTTATATTTGCATATGCCATTGAGTTATGCAAAGTTGTGTGAATTTATGGACTTTTAGAAATTTTTATTAGCCCCACTAGGGAACATAAAGCTGAGATCTCTTGATTCTACATGAAATGCTTTGGACCGCTTAGTCCTTGGCTTAATGGATATATACTGCCTTGTAGAGGAGCCAATGGCACCATCCTTTGTTTGAACTCCATTATGCATTATGTCAGTGTTATACAATAAATTTCAGACCTCTAAGGGTTACATAGCATCATAAATCAATATAATGCTATGTGACCCCGTCAGTGCTGGGAGGTCAGGACGGGAGCTCTTGCTGACACGCTGTGAGTCCAATGCGTGGAACTCGCTCATGTGAAAGGGGCCTTAGATACCTTGGTCATTAACGACTATGGCATCTCAGGCGTTAAACAGCCAGGATCAGAGTCTTCATTGTACCAAACATGCAGAGGACACCCCCCTGGTCACCACACCATTGATGCATTATAGCAGTATGGTGGTATTCAAGAAAAAACCCATGGTTTGCAGTCTACCACTGGGATAAAATATGAGAATTGGTTAAAGGAGAACTTCAGTCAAAAATAAAAAGCACTGACACATTGTAACGGACTGTGCGCCCTGTATACACTGTTACAATATGGTTTCTACAGAGAAGCAGTTTATGCCTTCAGTTTCTATAATCAGCTAGAAGACACAGAATCTACTTATATTACTCTATAGAATTATATCCAGTCCAGACAATGCTCTGTGAGCTAAACACCTCCGCAGCAGCTGCACAGATCTCTCTGCTAGTTTGTTACAATGTATCAGTCTGGAAACCAGGCAGTTTCGCTCACAGAGCATTGTCTAGACTGATACAATTGTATCCACTTCTCGGCTGAGAGCAGGACCAGCTATGGACAGGATTACTGCCTCCGAAAGAAGAGAAGGATGCTCTTATTTACTGACAGCAAACAGAGGTCTTGATAATGGTGAGGAATTAGGATGCAAAGTCCATTCTTAATTCTAAGGCTACTTTCACACTAGCGTTTCTCTTTTCCGGTATTGAGATCTGTCATAGGATCTCAATACCGGAGAAAATGCTTCTGTTTTGTCCCCATTCATTGTCAAAGGGGACAAAACGTAACTGAACAGAATGGAGCGCTCCAATTGCATTATGTTTCATTTGGTTGTGTTCCCATACCCCAGTTTTCTTTCCGTCATGGGATGCGGAGCAAAACGGTCAATGGTGCCAGATCCATCTTCTCTGACACAGTAGAAAACAGATCCATCCCCCATTGACTTTCAATGGCTTTCATGACGGATCCATCTTGGTTATGTTAAAGATAACACAACCGGATCCGTTCATAATGGATGCAGACGGCTGTATTATCTGTAAAAAACACGGATCAGGCAAAACACAAGTGTGAAAGTAGCCTAATATGGACTGTGGGCAAAGAAGTCTGCAAAGAGGAAATGGAAAAATCAAACCCATGTGCGCTGTCATTTGTACGTAGCGCAGAGCGTTCCCGGCTCTGAGCAATTACATCATAGACGTTAAAACCAACTTCTCCTCATTTGCAGTTTATGATATTTTCCTTCCTAGAAACAGAAACGATTTGATGTGTTATTGATTCCTTTCCGTGCCAATGAAAGGGCAATGTATCAGAAATAGGGAGTCAATTACACAGAAAAAATAACATTGCCGGCCAAGCTCGAAATTTACAACATCAATTTCATTTATAAACCAATATGTAACTTAGCGCAGGATCGGTCGCTCGTGACTTCAGATCAATTGTAAAAATAAATAAAAATCAAATACAGATTTCAGTATATACAGTATATATATATACAGCACTGTATACACATACATCTGTTATATGTACAGCGCTATGGAATGAATGGCGCTCTAATAATAAATAATAATGTTACATCTACTGTAAGTCTTAGGAAGAGATCTACAGGGACATTACTGCATTGATCTCGTGAAGGGCCTCTGGATTATCTGCAATTCTCACACCTCTATCAGTAATTTGTTACATAAGCACTACTACAACTATTTGGGTGCTTCCACACTAGCGTTTTTACTTTCTGTCCTAGAGTTCTGTCCTCGGGGCTCTAGGACGGAAAGATACTGATCAGGATTATCCCAATGCATTCTGAATGGAGAGAAATCCGTTCAGGATGCATCAGGATGTCTTCAGTTCAGTCTTTTTGACTTTTCAGTACGGAGATAAAACCGCAGCATGCTGCGGTTTTATCTCCGTCCTGAAAAGCCTGAACACATGACTGAACGCCTGATCAGGCCTTAAGTCCCATTGACTTACATTGGGGCCGGATCCGGCATTAAAAAAAGACTGAAGGACGGATCCGTCCTTCAGGTGTGCGCATGCGCAGACCTTTAAAACAGTGAAAAAAATACAAGACGGATACGTCTCTCCGCATGGCAAACGGAGAGACGGATCTGCACTTGCAATGCATTTGTAGACGGATCCGCAATCCGGATCCGTCTACAAATGCTTTCAGTTGTCATGCGTTGTGACGGATCCGGCGGGACGGAAGTGCACGCCGGATCCACACAACGCAAGTGTGAAAGGGGCCTTATCAATGTCACTACTAGAGTTGAGCGAACTTCTATTTTTAGTTCGGCGTCCAAAGTTCGGGTTCGTGTTATCGTAGCATCCCGTTATGGATTCCGCTACCGCGGACCATAACGGCATTTGGAATCCATAAGGGGCTGCTTCATTGAACCCGAACCTTGGACAACCCTAAGGACCTGGGGTGACGTCACAGTCATGTGATCAATGAAGAGGGCGTGGTTCAGCACTGGATTGGATAAGAGGTTGTAACGTCACCGTCATGTGATCAGTGCAGGGGCGTGGCTCAGCACTGGATTGGATAAGAGGTGATCCAGTACTGAGCCACGCCTCCTGCACTGATCACATGACGGTGACGTCACCCCAGGTCCTTAGGGTTGTCCAAGGTTCGGGTTCAATGAAGCAGCCCCTTATAGATTCCAAATGCCGTTATGGTCCGCGGTAGCGAAATCCATAACGGGATTCTACGATAACCCGAACCCGAACCTTGGACGCCGAACTAAAAATAGAAGTTCGCTCAACTCTAGTCACTACTACTCCCACTAAGATTAATAATCACCATTAGGGCATCAGTTACCGAGCCAGGTTTTCTTGGCATCTGCATTCAAGTATGAAGAAAATGCCCGCCCCCCTCATTTTATTGATATGGCACCAACATTTCCACGGTGTTGTACATTAAGTGTCAAAGTGATTACAATCAGATACAATGTAACCTATAAGTAATGAGAAGAGGCTCTTCAGACCATTCAATCTCAGGATCAGTAGGAGTTCTGCTAGTTAGAGCTCCACCAATCAGAAAGTGATGGCAAATCCTAGCAGATAAATTGTCCTTCGAGGGTTATTTCGGTTTCTGTAGCGTAATTACACATAAATTGCCTGTAGATTAAAGTTTGTAATATACACAATTTCCTGAAGTTGCCTGGATCGCCCTCCTGGGAACCTGATCACATGCATGCTCCTCTTCTATAAAAGCTGCTTCCACCACCATGTTCTTTATCAGGTTTCTGGCCTGGACTATGGATGGGACACCACTTCTGCTGTGGATGGGACCAGAACTGTTTCACTCTCTGACGCATGTGAAGATGAGGTGGATTCAGGAGTTTGCGAATGCACCAGGGAGAGGAATAGTTCTGACCCAGTCCACAGTGGAAGTGGCATCTTATCCACAGCCCATGCCAGGATAGGTCATCATTATCTGATCAGTTGGGGTCTAACCCCTGATACCCCTGCCGATCAGCACCAGCGCGCCTGTGAGCGCCACGGTCTTCTCTGTGTTTACCAAGGACAGCGCCCTACTTTGTATAGTGGCCATGCTTGGTATCGCAGCTCAGCCCCATTCACTTCTATGTGGCTGAGCTACGCCTAAGCCACGTGACCCGTAAATGTGTCATCACTCGGCTTAGAGAAAGTTGTGAGAAGGCTGTGGCGCCTCTGCGTTTTCAAACAGCTGATCAGTGGGTACCCCGGGTGTTGGACCACCACTGATCAGAAACTGATGACCTATCCAGAAGATAAGTCATCAGTTCTAAAGTCTCAGAAAAGCACTTTAATGTATCAATAAAAATAATCCACACTCTGGATGCAGATTTTCATTAACTTTCAGAAAAAATACATAATTTATCAACATAAATAATCTCCTTGCTTTTCAGTACACTCTGTCCATCTTATACAAGCTTTCGTATTTCCTCATTAAGAAATTGTGAGTAGTGCTGAGCGTACCAGACTTTAGGGTTTTTGGTACCCGGACCCGAACCCGAACTTTTCCGTAAAAGTTCGGGTTCGAGTTCGGTGTTCGGCCATTTAATAAAGCTTGTTGAAAGGCAGCAGGGCAGCCAATCAACAAGCGTTTAAGATGTGCGCCCTTAGAAGGCATCACAGCCATGTCTACTAATGGCATGGCTGTGATTGGCCAGTGCAGCATGTGACCCAGCCGCTATATAAGCTGGAGTCACGTAGCGCCGCACGTCACGTCAGCTCTTACTAGTGTAGGGATAGGATGCTGCTGCAGTGATGGAGAGATCAGGAAACAATCTGATATCAGAGCTGCGATCTACAGCTATTTTTTTTGTGGGTGCAATGCAACATTTTTGTACCCTGCCCTGAGCCCCGTGACACAAAAAATAAGTTTTAATCCGTCTGTTAGGTGGGCGTCAGCAGCCATTTTGTGCAAGTGCAGTGCACCTGCACCTGCATATGTGCCAGGGACAATAATTTAATCCTGTTCTTGTAGTTCAGTGGGCGACATATACCCATTTTTTAAGTGCACCCTGCACTGCATACCTGACTGGGAAATATATTCTGCATGCTGGTAGACGTGCTGCTGATGGCATTCCCACCTGACACCGGGGCCTCAGTGGAAGCACAAGGCGAAGGCAGAGGAGGAGGAAGAAGTCGCCAATGCAGCTGGGGCACCGCCAGCACCTCAGAAGGCAGGGTTAGCATTGACGAAATGTGGAAAAGCTTTGTCAGCACGCCACAACAACCAGCACCACCAGCTGATATGAAACGTCTCAGCAGGAGGCAGCATTTTAGCAACATGGTTAAACAGTACGTTTGCACACGCCTCCACGTACTGACTGACGGGTCTGCCCCCTTCAACTTCTGGGTCTCCAAATTGGGCACATGGCCTGAGCTTGCCCTTTACGCCTTGGAGGTGCTGGCCTGCCCTGCGACCAGTGTATTATCTGAACGTGTATTTAGCACAGCAGGGGGCGTCATTACAGACAAATGCAGCCGCCTGTCCACACCCAACGTGGACAAGCTGACGTTCATTAAAAAGAACCAGGCATGGATCCCACAGGACTTGTCCGTACCTTGTGCAGAATAGACATGTATACCGGCCTCACCCAGCCCTTGTTATACTCAAGCGCACTTACTCTTTGTTTTCTTTTCTATATTTCCCAATGTTTTGGGGTCTACCCCCCCAAAAAAAAGTTAAAAACTAAAAACAGTGTTGTTGGCGACTACCTCCTCCACCACCGCTTCCACCTACACCGCCACGTCCACCGCCTCCTCAGCCTCCTACTCCATATGGACCTCCTCCTCCTAGTTCTTGATTATTATTTTTAATTTTTATGTTATTTTAAGTTTTTCCCCTATCCACATTTGTTATCAGGGCACTTGCCATGCTCTTATCCACATTCTGCGTCCTTTTGCAGCCCCCTAGCCCTTTCCATGACTCTTTTAGAGCCATTTTAGTTCCCCGGGTCCCAAACTCGAACTTTGCGACGAAGTTAGGCCGAACCCGGCTAACCCAAATATCTAGGTGTTCGCTCAACTCTAATTGTGAGGAATGTGTAGTTATGATTTAATTCCTGCCATTTGCTCCAGGAGTGGGCAGGGGAAATCAAACTCCACAGGAGGGCCCTGCTTCAAAGTGCAGCCACGTGTTTATCTTTCACACCCCACTCAGCCACACTGGCAACTCAACTTCCCTGGCAGGATGAATGCTGGTGGGGGCGGGAGGGGGAGGGGAGGGGGGGGGCTGAGTTTGTGAACAGAGCAAAAGAATCCATCATGGAACTGGGAGTTCATAAGAGATTACGAATTGCCCATCCATCACAGGAAAAAACTGTTTACAGATTTGCAACCCTGGGACCAAGGTGGACGTTCTCCTGGTCATCGTTTGGGGGATCTGGTGCCAGAAAGGGAGATACAGAGATCTCCCAGTAGGAACCTAATAACAGCACCATGTTTGGTCTCCACTTGTAGCCGGGACCCAGCCGGATAAGTTGCTGCCAGAACCATCTTGTGATCTTCTGATGAGGAGCTATGATCCATAATGGGTTGTTGGATTCTGATTTGCCTCACCGGACAAATAGGAAATGGGATCCTCCCAGGGGGAGGGAGGGGAGTGGCTGACTACAGGTGAAAAGGCCCATGCAGGTCAGAGGCCGCGTCTTTTCTCTAAAGGGGCCACATCGTGTAATGTGTTTGGGGAGACCTGGTAACTGCTGACATCACTTCCCCCCAGGTGACTACAGCAACCAAGAATTCATCATCATAACCCAAAGGACTACTCATCCACCTGGTAACTGATGCTTACTCTGTTTAACCCTGTTTGTACCACATCATCTGCATTTGCACATCCGACCATTGTATATCTTCTGTGTGTATATAGTGTTATGTCTAGTGCGCCCTTAAGGCAATTAAATTTATAATTTAGTCTTGCGCTGTTCTTGTATCTCGATTACGAATCCCCACATCCATGTTTCGGCCTAGTTATAATCTAGTTAGGGTTGGTTCCCAACCCGATATATATTCCCGCTAACGGACGGGGCTTATATCTAACAAGGAACTGATGGCAGTCTACCCAGCTTGCAGAGTGTTGTTTCACTGGTGCAGTGAAAAGGCCCTCTCAGCTTGTCAGGGTTGTTAGTTGTCAGGCTTGTGGAGTCACGCTGGAGGTAGCGTGGACCACCCTCTCTTACACCTTGTGCCTGCGTGGACAGGAGGTGTCTGTGTAAACTGTGCCAAGCTGACCTAACGTACTCCCAGGGAGATCGTGACGTCACGTCTTGGTAACCAGTCATGAAACTGTACCATGTGAGCTCGACGTAGATGACGTCATGCGGGGCTGCGAGGTGCGGTATTCGTCACAGAAATGTTTAAGGCTGAGCTGTGAGCCACAAATGCACCGCTGTCTGCACCTCTTCATTAGACGTCCTCTTGTCCTCGGGGGGCCATATAATGCACTGTCACTCATCTCTCCAACAGGATCAGTTCATGTGCACATCAGTGACTACGAGGATTATGTTGAAAAATGATGTATTTGTCTTTTCTGAGAGTTGATTAAAAGAGGAACAGAGCTACAGCAATAGTGCGGATAATTTTTGACTTACCGTTATAGTAAAATTATAATACTGCAGAATGGATATATAAATAGAAATAAATTGTAAAATAGCTATAATATTAAAATTAACCTATCCATCTATGTATAGTATAATAATAGTAATATTAAGAAATAAATAAAAATTCATAGTAATATAATCAATAATATTATATATATATAAATAATGAATAGTAAAAAAGCAAGAATAATAATGATTATAAAATTAAGAAAATCACCTCCTCCGTTATCTTGCAACCCCCGTGCTAATTCCTCTAAATCTAAAAGGACCGAGGGACTCAAATACAATTTTTTATGGGGTAAAAAAGAGATTGTATGAACATGAAAAAAAAGCTGCAATTACTTTACTAATTTCAACACACAAAATACCCAATAACGCTAAAAAAGCAAATAATGTGTGTGCATAAATGGTTAAAATAATACAAAAATAAGGTTCATACCCTATGAAATAAATTATTTGCTAAATTATAATAAGTCATTAATTCTCACAGTATTTCAGGGTATTGAGGGGCTTCTCTGGGGTTCTCTTAAAGCATTGTTCTCTTGTCGCCTTCACTTCCGTTTGAAGATTTTATTATACCAGTCAAACGTGCACCAAGAACTTTTGCAAAACCGTAACTGGAAGGTGAAAATTGGGCCTCATTAGAGAAGGCGGGTAAATGTAGGTGAAGATGTGAACCATGGAGCAGAAAAGTCCTGGAAAGTGGAAATCCTTGTGTGTGGGAGGGGGATGCATAAACCTTGTGACTCTTCTGAAAGGCGGACACAGAGAAGTTTCTTTTTTGTGTTTCTCGGTCTCACTTGAATGATCTTCGTACTTTGCACATTGGTCTTCTTCTGTCCTAGAAACCCATAAAAATCAGAACACCCCACCCCCACTGATGTTGGAGATATTACACAGCGAACATCCAACTGTCCACAAATTTTGAGCTTTCTTTGACTTTCTTCTTTATTCTACCATTCTATATTAAAGAAAGGGCTAAACCAACACTAAAAGGGAATAATAGTGGGCAGTAACCAGTGCCAGGCAGCTGCTGCCAAGGCAAGTAAAATGAGTGCCACCGTAACAGCTTTTAATACAGAGGTTGGTTGAAAAAGACACTTGTCCGTCCTGTTCAACCTTTCTGACACCTTCAGGAAAAGCAAAAACTCCTGGCCTACTGTGTCCAAGTAACCTTAAGTGAAACCAATAAATAAATCACAGAGTTTTTCCTTTTATATTTATTTATTGTTATTCATCTTTCCACTTGACAAATTGCATTTTTAGCCAGAGCAGTCACAGTACAGTTTGTCAGCTTTGCTGTATAGTCTGGGAGGGAATGAGCAGAGTCCACTCATCAATCATTAGAGGGTGGGTGAGTTATGGCCTGTTCTACATGTCCTTCTCTGCAGGTATTTTAGGTGTGTGTCTTCATTATGGCTGTCCCCAGGAAAGTTGCTAAAAATGAAATAGCTACTGTCTATAAAAAATAAGAACCAACACATTGTTTCTTTTGTTCAGACTGACGTCTAATAGAAGATGAGGTATGTTGGTAGGTAGGTTTAGAAACTGCCTAATGAAGTGGGGAAGATAATACATTGTGACATCACTACTCGCTTCCAGGGGTTATGGCCACCGCCGCCTTGCTTGCATGCTCCCACGGTCCCAGCCACCAGAGAGACCAGCGCCTTTTCCTACAGGGTGCAAGCACGGCCACTGCTTCTGGATTGCAGGGTGGTCATAACCTCGGCATACCAGCCTGGCTGGCTGGATTCATTTTTCCATCACATTATACATGGCTGGTATCATGGGCGTAGCTATAGGGGGTGCAGAGGTAGCAGTCGCTACCGGGCCCAGGAGCCTGAGGGGGCCCAAAGACCCTTGTGCCGCATAAGAAGACACACAAAGCACTGAGGGAAGGGGGGCCCAAGCTGAACTCTTGCACCAGGGCCCATGAGCCGTTAGCTATGCCCCTGGCTGGTATCCAGAGGTTATGACCACTGCTGCAATCCAGAAGCAGTGGTCGTGCTTGCACACTATAGTAGGCGCTGATCTCTCTGGTGGTTGGGACCATGGGAACACGCAAGCAAGGCAAGCATGATCCCGCCCCAGCCACCTCACATCTGCGCTGCAGCAGTGGCCGTAACCCCTTAAAACGAGCCATATATAATGTGATGGAAAATGAATCCAGCCAGCAAGGAGGCAACATGGAGAATCACAATACATTAGTAAGTGCCTTGTATGAACTTTCTCTGCATGATAAATGCTATTTGCTGACGTGACACAACCCCTTGAAATATCTGAATGTCTGATCTGGGGTCTGTATACAGGAGGCCTAGTCTGTAAAGGGGAGGTTTGGGGTCTGTATGTTTTATTGCGTCTGGTCTAAGGTCTATACATGGGAGGGTCTGGTTTCCATCTGTAAATACTGGAAGAGTTGGGTCTGTGGCCTGAATATGCAGGTCTATAAATGGGAGTTTGGGGGTCTGTCATTTTTAGGGGTCTGGTCTACGGTCTGTATTTTCAGAGCATCAGGGAGTAGTATTTTTAGAGGGTCTGTTGTCCATCTTTTTCTAGGGTGTTGTATTTACTTGGTCTGGGTTCTCTTCTAGTTTAGGGGTCTGAGAGACTGTATATATTTAAGGGTCCATATTTGTGTAGGAAGTCTGCATACAACCACCGTCTCATGGCGTTTATATTCCAGGGGATTGTGTCTGTATTGGGGTTGTTCCAGTCTGGTCTATTTACACCGAAAAGAAAGTCTGGCCTGGAGAGTCAGGATTGGGGTCTGTATATGATGGGGTCTTACTTGGGGTTTGTTTACCTGGGAAGGCTCTGGCCTAGGGTCTCTACAAAGGGCTGATTTTTACAAGACATGTATCCACAGGATCAACCCCACCAGGGAGGTTGGTGGGGTTGATCCTGCTGACACATGCCTTTTAGGGATCATTTATGTGTGTGCATTGCGTAGATATGATGCATGTGTATTTATGTGTGTAGTGTCTTTGTACATTCGTGTCGTGACACTGCACGCCTGCTGTTACCTGTTCAGTTCTGATGTAATTATCCAGTTAATTACGTAAAGTACGATATTTATTGGTGTCATACAATAGACCATTCAGCCCAGCAAAACCCCCTCAAGTCAACATCTGGCCAACAGCTGAAGAACAATAATGGAGTAGTGGAGCGAGTGAGCGAGTGAGCGCCTGCGCAGCGTTTCCTCCACCAGGCTATCAAGCATCAAGTTCACTCTATTATATAGAAGAAGTTTTTGTAAACTTTATCCCTTGTTGCCTCTTCAGCCATCTGTGTTGCGTTACCTTCCCGGAGCTCGCCTGTGCCGCACGCCACATTGCTTTAATTAATATTTGGAAGGAATCCCACAATGAAGGGGAAGAAAATCATTACTAATTTGTCCAGTTCTGTTTCTGCAGGATTTATTACTTTATAATTTTCTACCACACATTTAAAGCATTTTTTGACGTTGCTGGAAATACATAATGTATATAAGAGGGAGGTGCACGGGCACACTCCACGAGGTTCCCTTATTTTCCAGTCAGCGGCTGTCTGTCCCTGAGAGGGGACATTTCCCAGACGGATGATAGAGCAGGAAAACGTACCACGGAGACTGCAGGAATTCCCCAATAGGGGTGAACTCCCCCTAGTGGTGACGGAGGGCAGTCAGAATTTTTTTTTAACTTAACTGTGGAGGCTGAATATTGGGAGCTCTGGGAGAAAAATGAATTGTAAGGAGCATGTATCACCATTGGATAGACTAGAGAAATAATCCAGGGGTATGAACTTGCAGGGGTATTGGCTTTGCGTAGGAAACCCCCAAGTCTTGTCCTCTGGAGTAAGGCGTACCAAAATAGTTTAAAAGAGCCGTGGTCATAGAAATCCAAGGTCAGGGCAGGCAGATGGACAGATATAGATTGTGGCAGGTTGATAGATCAGTACAGGTCAGGGTAGGCAGAAGCACAGATGTAGGGCAGGTGGATGGACAGATACCGGTCACGGCAGGCAGATGGACAAATACAGATAGTGGCAGGGTAATAGATCAGTAAAAGTCAGGGCAGGCAGAAGGACAGATGCAGGTCAGTGCAGGCAGACGGATAGACACAGATTGTTTCAGGATGATAGATCAGTACAAGTCAGTGCATGTAGGCAGACAGATGCAAGGCAGGCAGATGGACTGATACAGGTCAAGGCATTCAGATGGAAAGATACAGATAGTGGCAGGTTGATAGATCAGTACAAGTCAGGCCGGGCAGATGGACAGATACAGATAGTGGCAGGTTGATAGATCAGTACAAGTCAGGGCGGGCAGATGGACAGATACAGATAGTGGCAGGTTGATAGATCAGTACAAGTCAGGGCGGGCAGATGGACAGATACAGATAGTGGCAGGTTGATAGATCAGTACAAGTCAGGGCGGGCAGATGGACAGATACAGATAGTGGCAGGTTGATAGATCAGTACAAGTCAGGCCGGGCAGATGGACAGATACAGATAGTGGCAGGTTGATAGATCAGTACAAGTCAGGCCGGGCAGATGGACAGATACAGATAGTGGCAGGCTGATAGATCAGTACAAGTCAGGGCGGGCAGATGGACAGATTTAGTTTATGGCAGGTTGATAGATCAGTACAAGTCAGGACGGGCAGATGGACAGATATAGTTTGTGGCAGGATGATAGATCAGTACAAGTCAGGGCGGGCAGATGGACAGATATAGTTTGTGGCAGGATGATAGATCAGTACAAGTCAGGGCGGGCAGATGGACAGATATAGTTTGTGGCAGGATGATAGATCAGTACAAGTCAGGGCGGGCAGATGGACAGATATAGTTTGTGGCAGGATGATAGATCAGTACAGGTAAGAGCAGTGGGTCACATCCAAAACAGACAACAAACACTAGATAATGTAAGATTATAGTAGGCAGCAGATACATTACTTATTATCAATGTAGGCCAGGAGCAGACATACCATTGGTGCAGCCTGTGCATCTGTACTGGGGCCTATTAGGAAAGGGGAGCTCATCCCACAATAAAAAAGGGCAGCCAAATGAAGGGTTAATCAGAGATTGAATCACTTGATTACGGAGCAGTCTTAATATATTAGGGACCCTTTAAGCAACAAGGGCCCTTACCACAATACAAAAGATTGAACCAAAGTCATTTCGGCTCAAAATTACTGTTGGATTCTGGTTCATCAGATGACGGGTTCGCTAGAGTCATTGCATGGAGTAAAAAATCCTAAGTCTCAAGTCCTAGGCAAGGGGCCCACCTACAATATTATCCACAAACAGGGGCCCTCTACTGTTTATGCCCACGCCTAAAGTAGAATGCTTTCTATTGAATGATTTGTTAGTGATCGCTATAGAAACATTTTATCCAACTGGCTTATACAATGTTGCAATTGCAATAAATAAATATTGAGCATGTAGCTAATGCACCACCAGGAGGTTTATTTCACACCCAGAAACCGCATTAGCTGATCATAGATCACCCAGTAACATACAGTATGTGTGCTATACGCATGAAAATAATACTTCCCAGACTAAATGCTGGTAAATAATCTAGAAACCATATAAATATCTGAGAATGTCTCACATATCGGCCATATTCTGGTCAACAATGCCAATTAAGTCTAATCAGAATATACCTTCAGTCGTTTGGTTTTTCTCACCTTATTTCATCTCATATGTTGTATCATATGGAAAGCCATATGTGTGTTTATAGTGACATCATCTTCATGAAAAAAACTTTTCAAAAGAAAAGAATATTAAAAGAAATATAAAAAAAAAGTGTTCATGTTTTTCCAAGGATTATTCATAGATCAGAATGGCTGTAACAAATGTTTGGGTGCTGAAATGCTGACTAGGGTTTCTCGGACATACCATAGAAGACGGTCTGGGGCCGGCGTGTATCTATAAAGAACATGTTCATGACTTTTAGTCACATCGTAATAATTGTGGAGAATATTGCACCAACAAGACATGTCATCAATAAGGTCTAATAGGCCATTAATCAATCATCTAATAAAAGTTAATCCTACTGGTAAATTACGGCTCCAAAGTCCATATGAGGTAGTCTTCTTATAGGCCTTTTAAAGGATTCAATTTTTTCAGAGCTTCGGCCCACTCTAGGTATCCTCCAATACTGTAGTGGACCAATCTGATCCGAAAATAGCTACTTATCAATAGTAAACTAATATATAAAGAACCTAACTATTCGAGAGCTGCACTCCCTATTCTGCTGGTGCAGTCACTGTGTACATACATTACTTATCCTGTACTGATCCTGAGTTACATCCTGTATTATACTCCAGAGCTGCACTCACTATTCTGCTGGTGGAGTCACTGTGTACATACATTTCTTATCCTGTACTGATCCTGGAGTTACATCCTGTATTATACTCCAGAGCTGCACTCACTATTCTGCTGGTGCAGTCACTGTGTACATACATTACATTACTTATCCTGTACTGATCCTGAGTTACATCCTGTATTATACTCCAGAGCTGCACTCACTATTCTGCTGGTGGAGTCACTGTGTACATACATTACTTATCCTGTACTGATCCTGAGTTACATCCTGTATTATACTCCAGAGCTGCACTCACTATTCTGCTGGTGGAGTCACTGTGTACATACATTACTTATCCTGTACTGATCCTGAGTTACATCCTGTATTATACTCCAGAGCTGCACTCACTATTCTGCTGGTGCAGTCACTGTGTACATACATTACATTACTTATCCTGTACTGATCCTGAGTTACATCCTGTGTTATACTCCAGAGCTGTACTCACTATTCTGCTGGTGGAGTCACTGTGTACATACATTACTTATCCTGTACTGATCCTGAGTTACATCCTGTATTATATTCCTGAGTAGAGATGGCCCGAACTATCCGCCGGCGAACAGTTCCCGGCGAACATAGCTTGTTCGCGTTCGCCTCTGCCGGGCGAACATATGCGATGTTCGGTCCGCCCCCTATACATCATCATTGAGCAAACTTTGACCCTGTACCTCACAGTCAGCAGACACATTCCAGCCAATCAGCAGCATTCCCTCCCTCCCAGACCCTCCCACCTCCTGCACAGCATCCATTTTAGATTCATTCTGAAGCTGCAGTCTTAGTGAGAGGAGGGAGAGTGTAATTGCTGCTGATTTAATTGGGAAATCGATAGCTAGGCTAGTGAATTCAGTGTCCACTCCAGTCCTGAAAGACTCATCTGATCTCTGCTGTAAGGACAGCGTCCTGACAGCACCCCAAAAGCCCTTTTAGGGCTGCAACATTAGTCTGCTTTTTTTCCCTTTATATACATATTGCAGTTGCCTGGCCTGCCTGTGTGTGAGGAGCTGCAGGCCCACAGACTGTAGTGTGCCCACTGCCAGTGCCCACCCCTGTCATTCCGTGTGGTACAGGACTTTGCATCAAAAAAGGCATTTAATTTTTACACTTTAATCTAAGGTTAGTTGCCTGCCAGTGTGTGTCAGGCTGACTTCCACTGACTGTAGTGTGCCCACTGCCAGTGCCCACCACTCATACCGGCTGGCACAGGACTTTGCATAAAAGGCATTTAATTTTTACACTTTAGTGTAATTTCAGCTGCTTGCCTGCTGCTAGTGTGTGTCAGGCCGACTTCCACTGACTGTAGTGTGCCCACTGCCAGTGCCCACCACTGCATACCGGCTGGCACAGGACTTTGCATAAAAAGGCATTTAATTTTTACACATTAGTCTAAATTCAGTTGCTTGCCTGCTGCCAGTGTGTGTCAGGCCCACTTCCACTGACTGTAGTGTGCCCACTGCCAGTGCCAACCACTGATACCGGGTGGCACAGTAGCTTGCCGATAAATAAGGCATTTAATTTTTAGACAGTAGTCTAAATTCAGTTGCTTGCCTGCTGCCAGTGTGTGTCAGGCCCACTTCCACTGACTGTAGTGTGCCCACTGCCAGTGCCAACCACTGATACCGGGTGGCACAGTAGCTTGCCGATAAATAAGGCATTTAATTTTTAGACAGTAGTCTAAATTCAGTTGCTTGCCTGCTGCCAGTGTGTGTCAGGCCCACTTCCACTGACTGTAGTGTGCCCACTGCCAGTGCCAACCACTGATACCGGGTGGCACAGTAGCTTGCCGATAAATAAGGCATTTAATTTTTAGACAGTAGTCTAAATTCAGTTGCTTGCCTGCTGCCAGTGTGTGTCAGGCCCACTTCCACTGACTGTAGTGTGCCCACTGCCAGTGCCAACCACTGATACCGGGTGGCACAGTAGCTTGCCGATAAATTAGGCATTTAATTTTTAGACAGTAGTCTAAATTCAGTTGCTTGCCTGCTGCCAGTGTGTGTCAGGCCCTCTTCCACTGACTGTAGTGTGCCCACTGCCAGTGCCAACCACTGATACCGGGTGGCACAGTAGCTTGCCGATAAATAAGGCATTTAATTTTTAGACAGTAGTCTAAATTCAGTTGCTTGCCTGCTGCCAGTGTGTGTCAGGCCCACTTCCACAGACTGTAGTGTGCCCACTGCCAGTGCCAACCACTCATACCGGGTGGCACAGTACCTAGCACGCGTAGTACCACTTATCTAAAAAAATGACAGGCAGAGGCAGGCCACTCGCAGGGGCCGCCGTGGTCGTGGTGCTGTGATTTCCACTGTCCCTGGAATAATGCCCAGTTTTCAGAGGCCACGCACCCTGAACCCGAAAAATTCAGAGGACGTAGTTGACTGGCTTAGACAGGACACCCAACCTTCAACAGCTTCCGCTAAGAACCTTGACGCACCATCCTCCTCCAGCTCAGCTCGGTCACCTGCTCTCGTTACCACGCACCCGCCCGTCGCCACCACCACCACTACCACCACAGCCACCACAGCCGCTTCACTTGATCCGTCAGAGGAGTTATTTACACATCAGTTGGATGCAATTAGTGATGCGCAACCATTATTGCCAGATGATGTAGATTACGGGATATGTCTCAGTCAGGCAGGATTACACACATGGACGTACAGTGTGATGATGATGATGATGATGTTGTACCCGCTGCTGCTTCCTTTGCTGAGGTGTCAGATACAAGTGAAGCGGTTGATGATGACGATGTGTCCACGGATGCCACGTGGGTGCCTGCTCGAAGAGAAGAAGAGGGGGAAAGTTCTGAAGGGGAGACAGAGAGAATGAGGAGACGAGTTGGAAGCAGGGGGAGGTCGCCGCAAGGAGTTAGTGGCACAGTCAGACAGCATGTATCGGCACCTGGGGTCAGCCAGACAGCACGCCAGTCAACGCATGCTGTTGCCACCACCAGAATGCCGTCACTGCAAAGCTCAGCAGTGTGGCATTTTTTTGTGTGTCTGCCTCTGATAAAAGCAATGCCATTTGCAACCTGTGCCAAAAGAAACTGAGTCGTGGGAAGTCCAACACCCACCTTGGTACAACTGCTTTGCGAAGGCACATGATCTCACATCACAAACGCCTATGGGATCAACACATGAGTACAAGCAGCACACAAACTCAAAGCCACCATGCTCCTCCTGGTCCAGCATCTTCAGCCACGTCAACCACTGCTGTCCTCCCTGCCCCCTCTCAACCACCCGCCACTCCATCTCTCACCTTCAGCAGTTCCTGCTCATCTGCCCACAGTCAGGTGTCTGTCAAGGACATGTTTGAGCATAAGAAGCCAATGTCACAAAGTCACCCCTTGCCCGGCGACTGACAGCTGGCTTGACGGAACTCTTAGCCCGCCAGCTTTACCATACCAGCTGGTAGAGTCTCGAGGCCTTCAAAAATTTGTCGCTATTGGGACACCACAGTGGAAGGTACCCGACTAAATTTTTTTCAAAAAAGGCAATCCCAAACCTCTACCATGTCATTGAAAAGGAAGTCATGGCATCTCTGGCATACAGTGTTGGGGCAAGGGTCCATCTGACCACTGATACCTGGTCTGCAAAGCACGGTCAGGGCAGGTATATCACGTATACTGCGCATTGGGTCAACCTGCTGACGGCTGACAAGCATGGAATGCGTGGCTCCGCAGCGGAGTTGGTGACACCACCACGACTTGCAGGCAGACCTACTGCCACCTCCTCTACTCCTACTCCATCCTCTTCAATATCCTCCTCGGCTGAGTCCTCTTCTGCTGCGGCGTCTGGCTGCACATCAACTGATTCCCCCAGCTCCCCAGGGGCTATTCCACATCCCGGATACGACAGTGTCACGCTATCTTGGGGTTGACTTGCCTGAAAGCAGAGAGCCACACAGGACCAGCACTCCTGTCCGCCCTGAACGCACAGGTGGATCAGTGGCTGACCCCGCACCAACTGGAGATCGGCAAAGTGGTGTGTGACAATGGAAGCAATCTGTTGTCGGCATTAAATTTGGGCAAGTTGTCACATGTGCCGTGCATGGCACATGTGTTGAATCTCATCGTACAACGTTTTGTGTCTAAGTACCCAGGCTTACAGGACGTCCTCAAGCAGGCCAGGAAGGTGTGTGGCCATTTCAGGCGTTCCTACACGGCCATGGCGCACTTTTCCGATATTCAGCGGCGAAACAACATGCCAGTGAGGCGCTTGATATGCGACAGCCCGACACGTTGGAATTCAACACTCCTAATGTTCGACCGCCTGCTCCAACAAGAAAAAGCCGTCAACGAGTATTTGTATGACCGGGTGCTAGGACAGCCTCTGCGGAGCTGGGAATCTTTTTGCCACGTTACTGGACACTCATGCGCAATGCCTGTAGGCTTATGCGTCCTTTTGAGGAGGTGACAAACCTAGTCAGTCGCACCGAAGGCACCATCAGCGACCTCATCCCATTTGTTTTCTTCCTGAGCGTGCCCTGCGAAGAGTTCTGGATCAGGCTGTAGATGAGCGTGAAGAGGAAGAGGAAGAGTTGTGGTCACCATCACCACCAGAAACAGCCTTGTCATCATCGCTTGCCGGACCTGCAGCAACGCTGGAAGAGGAGTATGAGGAAGAGGAGTCAGAGGAGGAATGTGGTGGCTTTGAGGAGGAGGAAGACCAACCACAGCAGGCACCCCAGGGTGCTCGTTGTTGTCACCTATCTGGGACCCATGGTGTTGTACGTGGCTGGGGGAAGAACAGACCGTCAATGACATCAGTGAGGACGAGGAACGGGAAATGAGTAGCTCTGCATCCAACCTTGTTCAAATGGGGTCTTTCATGCTGTCATGTCTGTTGAGGGACCCACGTATAAAAAGGATAAAGGAGAACGATCTGTACTGGGTGGCCACGCTACTAGACCCCGGTATAAGCAGAAAGTGGCAGAAATGTTACCAAATTACCGAAAGTCGGAAAGGATGCAGCAGTTCAAAACCAAACTAAAAATATGCTTTACACAGCTTATAAGGGGATGTCACAGCACAACGGGAATCTAACAGGGGAAGAGGTGAGTGTAATCCTCCTCCTACCACGGCGGCAAGGACTGGACGATTTACAGATGTGTTGTTGATGGAGGACATGCGGAGCTTTTTCAGTCCTACTCATCGCCACAGCCCTTCGGGATCCAGCCTTAGAGAACGACTCGACCGACAGGTAGCAGACTACCTCGCCTTAACAGCAGATATCGACACTCTGAGGAGCAATGAACCCCTTCACTACTGGGTGTGCAGGCTTGACCTGTGGCCTGAGCTATCCCAGTTTGCGATAGAACTTCTGGCCTGCCCTGCTTCAAGTGTCCTGTCAGAAAGGACCTTCAGTGCAGCAGGAGGCATTGTCACTGACAAGAGAAGTCGCCTCGGTCAAAAAAGTGTTGATTACCTCACCTTCATAAAGATGAATGAGGCATGGATCCCGAAGGGACTGACAGTGGGGGATACGTTTGACTAACAAAAGGCCTGATTACATGCCATGGCCTTAAAATGGTCCCCACGCTGCTGTATTTAATGTCTGCATACCGGATGACTTTCGTGAATTCTCCACCACCAACTAGGGTTCAAGCCGCAATGTTTTAGTCACTTTTCTGCCTGGAAAACATAAATTTTTCCGGCCGCTGCTACAATAGCGGCTGCAACAGTGCAATTATTTTTCAGGCATGTGTACATGCCTAATTTTTCTGTCCTATGGTGCAGCACTGTGGCTGCAAAAACAAACCAAAAAAAAGGCACATACAAGTGTCAATTCCCCTTCGTGATCGTTACCTTGTTGTGGTGAAGGGGCTTGCGTATCACAATGAAGCAATCATCATCACCTCTATAAGTGTGTTGGCAATGTTGCCACACCCCAGATGATAAGGCCGTTGCTTCATTATGATCAGACCAAAAGCGATCGGGTGGCCACGCTACTAGACCCCGGTATAAGCAGAAAGTGGCAGAAATGTTACCAAATTACCGAAAGTCGGAAAGGATGCAGCAGTTCAAAACCAAACTAAAAATATGCTTTACACAGCTTATAAGGGGGATGTCAATGGGGATTCGACAATGGTTAATCAATTCGACCGGATAGGGTCCGTAACAGGGATTAAACTGATAGCAATAGTACTAGTTAAGACACCACTCATATAGGGTGTCACAGCACATTGCTCTGTGCACGCGCAGTGCCCCAATTTGGGAGTAAGAGGACCGACCAAGCTGCTTTTCCATCTCCCGGTTCCTGAAATCAATTCAGTTTAGTGTATGAGAGTTTGGTCTGTCACTGTGAAGGCAGTCGAAGGTACCCGGCCTAAATTTTTTTTCACAAAAGGCAATCCCTGATATGGGACGTAACAGGGATTAAACTGATGAGAATAATACTACAGAAAATACCACTCATATCAGTGGAGGGAGCCAGCGTTTTTAACCATCTCCCCGTTCAAAAAATCTATTTAATAAATGGCCCCCAGATTGGGGAGTCGGGGACGTTAGAGGGATTAAACTGATGAGAATAGTACTACAGAAAATACCACTCATATCGGGTGTGACAGTAAATTGCACGGCGCAGGCGCAGTGACCGTGGTTTAAAACAGAGTGGAGGGAGCCAGCGTTTTTAACCATCTCCCGTTCGAAAAATCTATTCAATAAATGGCCCCCAGATTGGGGACGTTAGAGGATTAAACTGATGAGAATAGTACTACAGAAAATACCACTCATATCGGGTGTGACAGTAAATTGCACGGCGCAGACGCAGTGACCGTGGTTTAAAACAGAGTGGAGGGAGCCAGCGTTTTTAACCATCTCCCGTTCGAAAAATCTATTCAATAAATGGCCCCCAGATTGGGGACGTTAGAGGATTAAACTGATGAGAATAGTACTACAGAAAATACCACTCATATCGGGTGTGACAGTAAATTGCACGGCGCAGACGCAGTGACCGTGGTTTAAAACAGAGTGGAGGGAGCCAGCGTTTTTAACCATCTCCCGTTCGAAAAATCAATTCAATTCATCTTTCGGGGACCCTTGGTGTTGTACGTGGCTGGGTGGAGGAAGAAACCTTCAATGACATCACCGGGACGTGGCTAGCTTAGTATCCAACCTTGTGCAAATGGGGAGTTTGCGGTTGTGCAAATGAACTGTTTGCGGTGCATTAAAAGGGGAGTTTGGTCTGTCAATGTCAGTGAAGCGGGCGTAACCCTTACACTACCTGATCGGTACAACATCATACCTGATTGTATACACACACTGGATGTTTTAAAGCACGTTATTCTAAACAATTTAGGAATGTTAGTTGATTTATGCCCTTTATGGATTAAAACCCGACTCTGCGTCCACTACGTAATTTTCCATGGGAGTTTTGCCATAGATCCCCCTCCGGCATGCCACAGTCCAGGTGTTAGACCCCTTGAAACAACTTTCTCATCACTATTGTGGCCAGAAAGAGTCCCTGTGGGTTTTAAAATTCGCCTGCCAATTGAAGTCTATGGCGGTTCGCCCGGTTCGCCCGTTCGCGAACATTTGCGGAAGTTCGCGTTCGCTGTTCGCGAACTGAAAATTTTATGTTCGCGACATCACTATTCCTGAGCTGCACTCACTATTCTGCTGGTGCAGTCACTGTGTACACACATTACTTATCCTGTACTGATCCTGAGTTACATCCTGTATTATACTTCAGAGCTGCACTCACTATTCTGCTGGTGGAGTCACTGTGTACATACATTACTTATCCTGTACTGATCCTGAGTTACATCCTGTATTATACTCCAGAGCTGCAATCACTATTCTGCTGGTGCAGTCACTGTGTACATACATTACTTATCCTGTACTGATCCTGAGTCACATCCTGTATTATACTCCATAGCTGCAATCACTATTCTGCTGGTGCAGTCACTGTGTACATACATTACATTACTTATCCTGTACTGATCCTGAGTCACATCCTGTATTATACTCCAGAGCTGCACTCACTATTCTGCTGGTGCAGTCACTGTGTACATACATTACATTACTTATCCTGTACTGATCCTGAGTTACATCCTGTATTATACTCCAGAGCTGCACTCGCTATTCTGCTGGTGCAGTCACTGTGTACATACATTACTTATCCTGTACTGATCCTGAGTTACATCCTGTATTATACTCCAGAGCTGCACTCACCATTCTGCTGGTGCAGTCACTGTGTACATACATTACATTACTTATCCTGTACTGATCCTGAGTTACATCCTGTATTATACTCCAGAGCTGCACTCACTATTCTTCTGGTGCAGTCACTGTGTACATACATTACATTACTTATCCTGTACTGATCCAGAGTTACATCCTGTATTATACTCCAGAGCTGCACTCACTATACAGCTGGTAGAGTCACTCTGTACATACATTACTTATCTTGTACCAATCCTAAGTTACATTCTGTACTGACCTAAAGAGCTAGACTTCTAAATTCAACGGGGGCGTTACCATTACTCCTAGAGGCTCTGCTCTCTCTGCAACTGCTGCGCCCTCTCCACTTTGACAGGACCAGGCAGTAAAAATGTAATCACATATGGTCCTGTCAATCAAAATGCAGAGAGAGCAGAGCCTCTAGGTGTAAGGGCAACGCCCCCATTGCTCCTAGAGGCTCATTTGCATATATTAAAACTTCATTTTTCTCAGCTGTGCGGGCACATATGAACACGGGACCAACACAGACGTATTTAGCTGCCAAGCGCTCATGTAACAGGTCAGCCGGTGTCACAGGGACAGAACTGCTGACAGATGGGCTTTATGATGTGTTCACCAAAATAGGCTGAAACAATTGTTATGCCAAGGATTGGCTTCACCTGCTAATTTGGTAAAATACATATTTGGTGAATAGGAGTCACATGATTTCCATTTTCAAAGTTGTCGGACCAAGATATTTTAACAATACATTTTTAGATGCCCCCAAAATATATTTTATTTATATTGAAAAGGTTACTGTATTTTTCTCTATTCTACTATGAGGTCAAACAAAGTTGCCGCCAAGCCACCTTGGAAATTTTGTCTGCCTGCAGCCACCACTAGGGGGAGCTTACACAGATGCATATATTTCTAAGTATTGTATGCAATAAGCTCTTGAGCTCCCTCTAGTGGTGGCTGCAGGTAAACGGCATTTTAACTATGACTTTGCTTGGGCTTTGGAGCTTTGTATCAGATAAAAGCATAATTAAAATGAGCAGCATTCTATATTCGGTGCCAATGTTCTCCAATAATGTTTTCACATTGTCGCCGTGCCTTAGTCTACAGCTACGGACGTCTACTCTGTCTTTCTGGCTATCAATCTGCTATTCTCCATCTCCATCTATTTTGGTGCGTTCGATTTTCAGCTGACAGCTTCAGTAACAGACACGTCCCTAATCTGCTCCTCACATCTCGGCTCCTCTCCTGCCAGCTGCACGCTTGCATTTTCTAAAATAAGATTTCAATTTTATTACCATCAAAATGGAAATCTTTTCGGCATCGGCCAACCTAGGAAACATGTTTCCAGTCATTTACATGGGAACAAACAATCACATAGTGTCCGGTCCAGCTGGCCGGACAGATAATATTAATGGCTGAACAGGTTCGCTAATGTATAAACGGCGTGAAATTGCTCGTTATTTCGCTTCTATACAATAATACAGAAGTCTGATTATTTTCTTCTGCTGCCGCATTATAAGAAGCTCATAAATAGACAACTTCTGCTTTTCTATCAGAACTGCAAACCAATCATTCCTCCTGTCAGAGCCTCAGATTTAAAGTCTAACTCCGCGGCGGGCGCTGCATACATATTGTGTGATTAGTGTTAGACACTTCGTAGAACTTTCCTATCTTACAGCTCTCCCTTACTGTAGTTTGTAAGGTTATTTTTTTAAATTATGGTTGCCTAGCAACTGCATGACTTCCTGCCTGGGTGACCACCATGTTGGTATATGTCGCTCCTAGGACTGCACGGTAAAGCATTGCATGGTGACATCATAAGCAGTGTCATCATTCTTGGGTAGGTTTTCGAGGAAGCTTACAGATGATCTGCACTGGTTAAACCACTAAGTTCACATAAAAAAAATACATTGTATATGTAGTTTATTGCACTGTTTTATGCAAACCAATGAAGGCAGCAGAAAATTAAATGAGGTCCGCATGGGGGGGTCGCACCACTAGTCTTCTCATGCAAGCTAGCATGTCCTCAGATAGGGTATATTGAAGTTTAGACACACTTTGTGGTCATAAGTCAGATACAGAAGAGACACACTAGTGTGAGCTGGAAGATGCTGCAGATCATGTGTGTAGGGTTGTTAGCTAGCAGTGGAGGTGGGTGACACTAGCCATAAAGGTGCACCACCTCAGGGTCTAGATAAGGTAGAGATGCATCTGAGCACCGCAAAGAAGTTGAGGGTACATTGTGATGGTGTGACAATTGTACAAGTCAAGTGTGTGACCAAGAGCAGTGTGTCATCCTAGTAAAGGGGAAGAAGGACAGAGTGTGTGCAGTGGTTGCAAGGACGGATATCCTGCAACCTGAGGACATCTGTTAGAAATTGTTCATTATATTGTGCAAGAAAGCACCACATGCTGGAGATTCTGCTTATCCGTCTTCACCACTGCCACCTTGAGGAGACTTTAGTCAAGGCGTTAATGCCCAGGGAAGTTGGGTGCAACACAAGCCAAAGGAAAAAGTAAGCTGCTTCCACATAAAAGGCACAGTGCTACTGTTACAGCTCTTGCTTCTAGTATGTGGCTTCATTGGGAGACTTTAATCAAATACTAGTTAATCTATGGGAGACTGTAACCTTTAAGCCTTTTGCCTCTAGTAAGAACTGTAACTGTCAAGTTTGTTGCCTCTAATGTGAATAGTAAATGCCTTTGTTCTTGTAACATTTGTGTCCAACAGTTTTTTTTGGCCATCCTAGAGTGAGCAGCCACATATACATATAATCATAAGCCAAAAAGAACCTTTCTGTGAGGTTTGACCCCCTTAAAGGCCTCCTATGTATATATTAGGGGCATGCACAGAGTACACTGTACATAGGTAATCATGGGTAATGTAGACATACCTATACATGCAGATTGTGCTACAAATTTTGATGGCAATGCAAAGGGTTAAATACGATGTTAAAGGGAATCTGTCACCTGCCTATCACCATTTTTTTTCCCCCTTTAGCCATGTGTAACAAAGTACCTTATATCCGGATCTGTTCTTCTTTTTGCTTTGTCTCTTGTCATTTTCCTTAAGCAGCAGAAATCACCTCCCAGAGGCGAGGCTAACGGCTCCGCCCCCGGCTACCTCCGCTTTCATCTCGCCGGCCGCCGGAATTCTCGCGCAGGGGCAGCGTCGGCGATTGCTTGCACCTGCGCAATGCTACGCCAACTGAGGGCAACAGTGCTCGGAAAACGTCACTGGGCTCGGCGCATGCCCAGTGACACTATTGAGGCTGTTGCCCTCAGTTGGCGTAGCATCGCAAAGACAATCACCGTCTCTGCGCCTGTGCGAGAATTCCGGGGTCGGCGAGATGAAGATCGGGGCTTTATTCCTGCCTGCAAGCGGAGGTAGTCAGGGGGGCGGAGGCGATTTCTGCTGCTGGAGGCGTTCCTGTGGATTCAAATTTAGGCGGGCTGGGCACATCAGAGGGGCGTTCCTGGGCTCCTTGGCAGAGAAAAAACGCCCCCCTGGGCTCCTTGGATCCTAATTTGCATAATGGAAAAATCGGTTTTTAAGGAAAATGACAAGAGACAAAGCAAAAAGAAGAACAGAATTGGATATAAGGTACTTTTTTTACACATGGCTAAAGGGGAAAAAAATGGTGATAGGCAGGGGACAGATTCCCTTTAACCCTTTAAGGACCGGAGGTTTTTAATTTTTTTAGTTTTCGTTTTGCGCTCCCTGCCTTCCCAGAGCCATAACTTTTTATTTTGTGGTTCACATAGCCATATGAGGGCTTGTTTTTTGCGGGACAAGTTGTAGTTTCCAACGCCACCATTTAATATTGCATATGATGTAGTGGGAAGCGGGAACAAAATTCCAAATAGGGTAAAATTGCAAAAAAAATGGAATTCCACAACAGTTTTGCGGGTTTTTAAATTCCGACGTTCAAAGTGCGATAGCACTGTCCGGTTACTTTTACTCTACAGGTCAGTACGAATCCGGCGATACCCCATATTTATAGGTTTTCTTGTATTTTGATAGTGAAAAAAAAATTCAACAGTGGAAAAAAATCAGTTTTACTTTTTTTGTCACCATGTTTTGACCCCTATAACTTTTTTGTAATTATATGTACAGAGCTGTATGGGGGCTCATTTTTTGCGTCATAATCTTATCTTTTTATTGATACCATATGAATCCGCCATTTGGACGCTTTTTTCCATTTTGCTGTTTGACGTATGGGGAACATTTTCGCCACACGGGGGAAGCCGGAGCACAAACCGCAAGTAAAACTTTCGGTTTGTGCGCACTCAGATGCCGTGGTCAGGATTGACCATGGCATCTGAGGGGTTAAATGACCGCAATCAGCATCGCTGCCGGTTGCGGACATTAGCCGCTGGTGTCTGCTACAAGAACCATGCGGACACCCGCGGCTAAGGCCCCCGCAGGAAGCAGTAGCGGGCGCCATCTTTAGAGACAGGACACAGGATGTACGGGTACGTCCTGTGTCCTTAAGAGGTTAAGATCCTCAGTAAATGACCAATATAATATGTATGGTGAAAAAAGACAAGTTCTGGCAGGTCACAAATCTACAGTGAAAAATCCTCATGTTTGACATTGTTCTGTAAATTGGTTGAAAATTTATGTGCAGAATTTTAAAATCTTTTCCGTCCTGCATAACGGAAACCAGACGGATCCGTTATGTTTGCTCCTAGACTTGTATTAGGACGGATCAAAACGGAATGCCTCCGTTTGGAATTCCGTCTTATGAATTCCGTTACTTTCCATTATAATCAAGTTATAAGGTGGTTACAGTCTCTCACAAAGGATTGCTTTCAGACAGCAGGTAGGCTGGTCATAGTCCTGACTATTATAAATGCATTGGCTGCCTCAAGGATGCACAAGCCAGGCATCTTCTTTCTACCCTTTACCTTCTGTCTCAACTCTTCTGCAGTGTTCAGCTTCAGATGACATAGCTAGTGCCTGAGATGGCACACCACCACTATCTAGCTAGTCACTATACAAGTATACGGCTGGCTTTGTTTCCCACTACAACTTCCAGCTCACTCTATAAAATGCACAAGGTGTATAACTCCCTCAGAGCCAAACACCTTTCCCACCACTATTCAACTATGTCAGGGTGTTTTGCACTCCTAATACAGTATCTTCCCTTGTGGTATTCCCCAATATTGACTTTTACCAGTATTATAAGACAACAGAGCACTTGTAACATGTAACCTTACATATATAATATGGTGTATCAACATGAAGACAACTAACATGGCAAACGTAACATGTGCAAATCGGCGTATTCTTCAGTAGTCCAGCATTTTACATAACAGCTCAACTTATGTGGGTGACTACTGCAACAGGGTGATTAGCAACCATACTTAACTTAAAGAATACAGCTTTTCCTTGTTGGGGAGGAGGGTTGCACTTTGCATCACCCCTCTTTCATACTTCCAGTGGTTTGGAGCAGGAACAGAGTTCTACAAGATAACATCTCAAAATATCTCAAAATGGAAATTACAGAAATAATTAAAGAGAAAATTTATAATTTCCTACCTGTTAGGTAACTATTGCACTTTTGCTTATATCATATGCTTGTATGTACCCCTCTTTCTTAAATAAAGAGATTTACAAAATTAAAAAATGTAATTTCTCAGTAGGTAGAATGTGCTGGGTCTGTTGCATAGCAACAATCCAGGAGCGCACTGGGTGACAACCACAGATCTGCATAGACCTGTGTATTGGACTGTTGTCTCCTCCAGTCTGCTTCCTATCTCTGTTGGGACTCATGCACAGGACCGTATGTATTTTGCGGTTTGCAAAAAACGGAACCCACAAAAAAAAAATACGGATGACTTCTGTATGCATTCCATATTTTGCGGAATGGAACAACTGACCGTAGAACTATTTTTTTGCAGAATGGACACATGGAAACGGAATGCACTTCTGTTTTTTTTCAGACCCATTGAAATGAATAGTTCAGCATATGGTCAGCAAAAAAAATGGAACAGACATTGAAAGAAAATATGTTTGTGTCCTTAGATAACTGACTAATGCTCTCGCCCCCTCCAGGCAATGGACTGGAGATTTTACACTGCCTGTGACATGCTGCATGCTGCTGCACAGGGCACAGTCTCTAGCCTCTACTGTGCCTTACACCTGCATCTGTGGCTATCCTGCATCAGGCAATGGTCTGTATAAGCTTGGATTCAGATAACTGTGATCTGGTCACACCTTCCTAGAGGATGGCTGGGCATCATGGGAAATATAGTTAGGAGACGTATAGGGCTCAATAGTTTGGAGATGAAAGTATGAACACTGGGCACTAAAGCTAGGATCACCTGACTGATCCAAGTAGGGCACTCCGCTACCATGGGCTAACCAACTATATATATGAACATGGATTCCTTAACATTTGGCTGCAATGTGGAAATGTAGAGTTTGAACAAATGAATGTTTGAAATTCATGACAGCAATCAGAGATATTGAAAACAAAAACTGATGCTATATAGCAGCTTAGCCTTATTCATTTGACAGGAGCTGGACTACAATACCCAGCCCGGCCAGTAAATTAGTGATATGCGGCAGGGGTTATATTCAAATTCGTGATATTTCGCAAATATTTGGTGGAATATTCGTCATATATTTGCAATTTAACGAATTCGAGATTATTTTCTAGATTGCGAAAAATTGGCAATGTAATATTTGCATAATGCGCATGAAATACAGGCGTGGGTCCCTATAGCTACATTTTTCAAGCTGCTAGAAGTTACTGAGACTGGAGAAAATTGTTGGCACGGCAGAACACTACAATAGCTTTATATGCAGATAGAGTGCTCCGATATATTCGCGATTGCGAAATTGGCAAATAATGATGCTAATATTTTGGTGCAATACGTGCAACTTCACATTTTAGCAGGTCTGACTACATATTAGTGATTGGTGCACTAAGTATTGTTGTGAACTTGTGACATCACAGCACTATGTCTGTAGCATGTATGTATGGACAGCAGAACCTATCACACTACCTAACACCCTGCACTGGAACCTATCAGCTACACTATATCACTATGTAACCTACACTGACTATCTCCACTAACTATCTGTATTATATATATAAGATAACTAACTACTATCTAATGTAATGTGACATCACAGCGCTATGTCTGTACCATGTATGTATGGAGAGCAGAACCTATCACACTACCTAACACCCTGCACTGGAACCGATCAGCTACACTATATCACTATCTAACCTACACTGACTATCTTCCACTAACTATCTGTATTATATATATAAGCTAACTAACTAACTATCTAATGTAATGTGACATCACAGCGCTATGTCTGTAGCATGTATGTATGGACAGCAGAACCTATCAGCTACACTATATCACTATCTAACCTACACTGACTATCTCCCACTAACTATCTGTATTATATATATAAGATAACTAACTAACTAACTAACTAACTAACTATCTAATGTAATAACACAGGAAAGCACAGAGCACAGCAATGACACTGCTGTCTCTCTCAGAACTGTAATAAACTGTAGAAAATGGCTGCTGGGGAGGTTCTTATATAGTAAGGGGTCGGCTACTTTCCTATTGGTTGCTAGGGATGTTGCTAAGCTCTGACAAAGACATTGCAGCCTTCTCATTGGCCCACAAGCAAGAAGGGAGGTTACTGATGAAAAAAAAATATATAGAATATTCGAAACTACGAATATATATCACTATATTCTAAATGTTCATGAATTCTTGAAGTGCCGATATTTGCGATTAATATTCGCGATTCGAATATTCGCGCCCAATACTACAGTAAATGATAGTGGCCCTCTATCTGCAAATCTAATCTCTGACAGCCCTTTTAATGTTCCTTCATCCTGTGCCCCTCATGTCCATTTATTACTCATCTCACCAGAAATCCACTGAAGCCAAACATCCTAGATTAAGGTCCGGAGACAAATCCGTTCCCGCTTCCCTCGCTTGTGTTTATCACTTATATCTAACCATCTGTACACGCCATTGCCTCATTAAACTGTAAAAAATATGTTTATTTCATAGTACATTTTATAGAAGTAAGAGCTTGGTTCTACTGACACATGTTTCAAAATTTTCTGCTTCTCTTCACACAGGTATAGATACAATTCTGCCTTTAGTCACCACTAGGGGGAGCTCACTGACATTATTATTGTGTTCAATGTAAAAATCTGTATGGAGTGAGCTCCCCCTAGTGGTGGCTGCAGGTAGTCTATGGCTGAACATCCTGGATTATTCTAACCTGCCTCTGCCACCTGATGTCTGCCTGGGCAAAAAGTATCATAGGTTTTGTAAAAGGCCTTTTCTGGCATCAAAATATTGATGGTTTATCTTTAAGGCCTCTTTCACACTAGCGTTGTTTCTTTCCGTCCTAGAGTTCCGTCCTCGGGGCTCTAGGACAGAAAGAAACTGATCAGGATTATCCCAATGCATCCTGAATGGAGAGAAATCCGTTCAGGATGCATCAGGATGTCTTCAGTTCAGTATGTGATAGTTTTTTGGACGTTGACAAAAGCGCAGCATGCTGCGGATTTGTCTCCATCCAAAAAGCCGGAAGACATGCCGCAATGCCGGATCCGGAATTAATGCCCATTGAAGAGCATTATTCCGGATCCGGCATTAAGGTAAACGTCGATTCGGCGCATCGCCGGATCCGACTTTTAGCGCTGCGCATGCGCATGCGCTACTGGAGTCCTGGCTGCCATGGTAAGTAGAACGCAGCAGTGTACTTACCTGCGCTGCGGCCACCGGGCGCTCCATTATGACATCACAGGTCCGGGTGGCGCATTGATCTATGCGCCGCCCGGACCTGTGACGTCATTAAGGAGCGCCCAGTGGCTGCAGCGCAGGTAAGTACACTGCTGCTGAGTACCATGGCAGCCAGGACTCCAGTAGCGTCCTGGCTGCCATGGTAACAGTGAAAGCATGTTGAAGACTGATCAGGAAACTGATCAGTCTTCAAATGCTGTCAGTCCACTTGCGTTCTGACGGATCCGGCGGGACGGAAGTGCCCGCTGGATCCTCAGAACGCAAGTGTGGAAGAGCCCTAAGATAGGTCATCAGTATCAGATAGGTGAGGGCTTAACTCTGTATGAGGATGGCAACGGACATGGACGGGGATGATGGAGTGCTGCAATGACAATGGCAACAGAAAGTACTGTAAGTAAGGGTACTTTCACACTAGCGTTATTCTTTTCCGTCATTGAGTTCCGTCCTTGGGGCTCAATAACAGAAAAAAACTGATCAGTTTTATCCTAATGCATTCTGAATGGAAAGCAATGCGTTCAGTTTGCATCAGTTTGTCTTCAGTTCAGTCCTTTCACGTTTTTTGGACGTAGATAATGGTGCAGCATGTTGTATTTTTATCTCTGTCCAAAAAAGCGGAAACACTTGATGGAATGACGGACCCGCCATTAATTTCCATTGAAATGTATTAAGGGCGGATCCGACATTGAAAATTGACGCATTAACGAATCAGTTTCTCCACGAAGACCTTTAAAAATGGTAAAATAATAAATAACGGATCCGTTTTTACGGATGACAACGGAAAGATGGATCCGTTATTTCAATACAATTGTCAAACGGATCTGCAAACAGATCCATTTGCAAATTAAATCTGTTTTCAAACGTTTTAACGGATCCGTTGACGGAACTGCCTGACGGAATCCTTCAACGCAAGTGTGAAAGTACCCTAAGAGGAATGAAACCTAGCAGAAACTGATTCTGTTCTACTAAGTCCAACAAGACAGAAAGAAAATTGTGAAATCCAAACAGCAAACAAAAAGATGAACTCAGAACACAACTACAATACAGATATTATTACTGTGGAACCTCAAATCCTAGGATGCAATCAAACCAAGGCAATGGAATATGATCCACAATTCTGGACATCAACATCTGTGCAGAACATTCTTTATTTCCAGCACGGTTTTCTAGATCCAGTGATTGGCTGAGCGGACCTTTCCCAGTGTGTCATGACAGGAAGTGCAGAGCAGCAGGGACCAGGGCAGCATCGGTAGGTGATCGGTGGAGGTGAATAAATCTTGCTATTTTTACGATATTCTAGACCAGGGATCAGCAACCTCCGGCACTCCAGCTGTGGTGAAACTACGACTCCCAGCATGCTCCATTCACTCCTTTGGGAGTTCTGAGAACAGCCAAGGAGGTGTGCATGCTGGGAGACGTAGTTTCACCACAGCTGGAGTGCCGAAGGTTGCTGATCCCTGGTCTAGTCCATTTGAAAAATTCTACCTGGAAACCCCCTTTATGGTGACCTGCCTGGTGATAATAGCTGAATTGAAGTGTTCTAGTCAATCTTAATTTCCCTTCTGATTTTGGAAAGTCAATTAATAGAAATCTCATCTTTATGGCTGAATTTAGGCTGCGATTCCGGTAATTCAGACTCCTCGCAGGTTTCTAAGTAGCTTTATGACTTCTTTTAATAAAAGCTGAAGCCTAGAATAATTCTTACATTTCTAGGTGATCTTCTCTCATTTGTCCCTAGCAGCGAGTTCATAGCAAGGACATAAAATGATTTTCTGCTCTCGTAGCGTCCTCCCGTCCTGTGACCGAAGACCCATCGGTTACATCGTACGTAACTGCAGTTGTGTCTAAAATTCTAAAATGTTGTGGTTCTGTTTAGACTTTAAACTTTATAAACCAGTTGATGAACATCTCCGATAATGAGACAACTATAAGTTTACGGGTAACTGGTAATTACTGCATCATCATAGGGAATGCAATGTATGGAGACTGTGCCAAGAGTTCCTGGGGGAAATGTATTATTTACGGTGGTTTTGGTGTCTGTTTTAAGTCTTTCTTTGCTTTGTGAGGTTGCGCCAAATTTATGAAATGGCGCACATAGTAATAATGTTTTTGGCGTATTTGTACTTTGTCTATACAAGTACACCAGAAGGTTGCCTGACATGGAGATACATCTTATTTGTGACTTTTTAAAAAGTCACACATGAGAAATTAGACTTAAAAGTGTTGTAAATCCTAACCTACTTTTTACTGCACTTCTAAAAGTGGTGAGGATCACCAAATGTTACAAAATTTGACCAAATGTCCCACGCAGGCATCACTCTCGCCGCAAAACAAGCGTAGCAGTCTTGATAAATGTCCGACTCTGTGTTTACTCCAGTCACCACATGGAACATACATATGTTTCTTTGTAAGAACTTTGCATGTGGCACTCAGAGCAAATTTGTCTGATATCCTCTGGGAATTTTGACTCAAATTATTGGAATCAGAGGGGGTCATTTCTTATAAAAAGTTTCAGTAAAATGATAGTGAACTCCAGGGGTTGGAACTGGTCACAGATCGAAGTCAATAATATCCCCCTACATCATGGCCATACATTATCATAGATTTTGATGTGATTTGAAGCAAAAAAAAATGCTACATGACCGAAATGTGTAAATGAATCCTAATAAACTTATCTGGCCAGTGCTATTTTTATCTAGTCACTACTAGAGATGAGCGAACTTAAATAGTCGGGTTGTGGTAATCGCCGCATCCCGTTATGGGTTCCACTACCGCGGACTATCCCGGGATATAGAATCCATATGGGGCGGCTTCCACGAACCCGAACTGTTGAAAGTCGAGGACCTGGGTGACGCCACTGTCATGTGATCAGTGCAGGGGCGTGGCTCAGCACTGGATTTGATCCCGTGCTGAGCCACGCCACTGCACTGATCCCATGACGGTGACGTCACCACAGGTCCTTCGGCTTTTCAACAATTCGGGTGTCGTGGAAGCCGCCCCTTATGGATTCCATATGCCGGGATAGTCCGCGGTAGTGGAGTCCATAACGGGATGCGGCGATTACCACAACCCGAACGCCAAACTATTTTTTAAAGTTCGCTCATCTCTAGTCACTACCATTGCTCCTGTCTTCCACCACCACCACTTCTCCAATCACCAACCTCCACCACTATTGCAATCTCCGTCCACCATAACTGACTTGATTTTTTTAGCCACCACCACTGCTCCAATCTCTGAATCTCCAGTCACCACCACTGCTCCAATCTCTGAATCTCCAGTCACCACCACTGCTCCAATCTTTGAATCTCCAGTCACCAACACTGCTCCAATCTCTGAATCTCCAGTCACCAACACTGCTCCAATCTCTGAATCTCCAGTCACCACCACTGCTCTAATTTCTGAATCTCGACTCATCACCACTGCTCCAATCTCTGAATCTCCAGTCACCACCACTGCTCCAATCTCTGAATCTCCAGTCACCACCACTGCTCTAATTTCTGAATCTCGACTCATCACCACTGCTCCAATCTCTGAATCTCCAGTCACCACCACTGCTCCAATTTCTGAATCTCCAGTCACCACCACTGCTCTAATCTCTGAATCTCCAGTCACCACCGCTGCTCCAATCTCTGAATCTCCAGTCACCACCACTGCTCCAATCTCTGAATCTCCACTCAGCACCACTGCCCCACTCTCTGAATCTCCAGTCACCACCGCTGCTCCAATCTCTGAATCTGCACTCACCACCACTGATCCAATCTCTGAATCTCCAGTCACCACCACTGCTCTAATCTCTCAATCTCCAGTCACCACCACTGCTCCAGTCTCTGAATCTCCAGTCACCACCACTGCTCCAGTCTCTGAATCTCCAGCCACCACCGCTGCTCCAATCTCTGAATCTCCACTCACCACCACTGCCCCAATCTCTGAATCTCCAGTCACCACCGCTGCTCTAATCTCTGAATCTCCAGTCACCACCACTGCCCCAATCTCTGAATCTCCAGTCACCACCGCTGCTGTAATCTCTGAATCTCCAGTCACCACCGCTGCTCCAATCTCTGAATCTCCAGTCACCACCACTGCTCTAATCTCTGAATCTCCACTCAGCACCATTGCCCCAATCTCTGAATCTCCAGTCACCACCGCTGCTCCAATCTCTGAATCTGCACTCACCACCACTGATCCAATCTCTGAATCTCCAGTCACCACCACTGCTCCAATCTCTGAATCTCCACTCAGCACCATTGCCCCAATCTCTGAATCTCCAGTCACCACCGCTGCTCCAATCTCTGAATCTCCAGTCACCACCGCTGCTCCAATCTCTGAATCTCCAGTCACCACCGCTGCTCCAATTTCTGAATCTCCAGTCACCACCACTGCTCCAATCTCTGAATCTCCAGTCACCACCACTGCTCTAATTTCTGAATCTCGACTCATCACCACTGCTCCAATCTCTGAATCTCCAGTCACCACCACTGCTCCAATTTCTGAATCTCCAGTCACCACCACTGCTCTAATCTCTGAATCTCCAGTCACCACCGCTGCTCCAATCTCTGAATCTCCAGTCACCACCACTGCTCTAATCTCTGAATCTCCACTCAGCACCACTGCCCCAATCTCTGAATCTCCAGTCACCACCGCTGCTCCAATCTCTGAATCTGCACTCACCACCACTGATCCAATCTCTGAATCTCCAGTCACCACCACTGCTCTAATCTCTCAATCTCCAGTCACCACCACTGCTCCAGTCTCTGAATCTCCAGTCACCACCACTGCTCCAGTCTCTGAATCTCCAGCCACCACCACTGCTCCAATCTCTGAATCTCCACTCACCACCACTGCCCCAATCTCTGAATCTCCAGTCACCACCGCTGCTCCAATCTCTGAATCTCCAGTCACCACCACTGCTCTAATTTCTGAATCTCGACTCATCACCACTGCTCCAATCTCTGAATCTCCAGTCACCACCACTGCTCCAATTTCTGAATCTCCAGTCACCACCACTGCTCCAGTCTCTGAATCTCCAGCCACCACCACTGCTCCAATCTCTGAATCTCCACTCACCACCACTGCTCTAATCTCTGAATCTCCACTCAGCACCACTGCCCCAATCTCTGAATCTCCAGTCACCACCGCTGCTCCAATCTCTGAATCTGCACTCACCACCACTGATCCAATCTCTGAATCTCCAGTCACCACCACTGCTCTAATCTCTCAATCTCCAGTCACCACCACTGCTCCAGTCTCTGAATCTCCAGTCACCACCACTGCTCCAGTCTCTGAATCTCCAGCCACCACCACTGCTCCAATCTCTGAATCTCCACTCACCACCACTGCCCCAATCTCTGAATCTCCAGTCACCACCGCTGCTCTAATCTCTGAATCTCCAGTCACCACCACTGCCCCAATCTCTGAATCTCCAGTCACCACCGCTGCTGTAATCTCTGAATCTCCAGTCACCACCGCTGCTCCAATCTCTGAATCTCCAGTCACCACCACTGCTCTAATCTCTGAATCTCCACTCAGCACCATTGCCCCAATCTCTGAATCTCCAGTCACCACCGCTGCTCCAATCTCTGAATCTGCACTCACCACCACTGATCCAATCTCTGAATCTCCAGTCACCACCGCTGCTCTAATCTCTGAATCTCCAGTCACCACCACTGCTCCAGTCTCTGAATCTCTAGCCACCACCACTGCTCCAATCTCTGAATCTCCACTCACCACTACTGCCCCAATCTCTGAATCTCCAGTCACCACCACTGCTCCAATCTCTGAATCTCCACTCACCACCACTGCCCCAATCTCTGAATCTCCAGTCACCACCGCTGCTCCAATCTCTGAATCTCCAGTCACCACCACTGCTCCAGTCTCTGAATCTCCAGTCACCACCACTGCTCCAGTCTCTGAATCTCCAGTCACCACCACTGCTCCAGTCTCTGAATCTCCAGTCACCACCACTGCTCCAATCTCTGAATCTCCAGTCACCACCGCTGCTCCAGTCTCTGAATCTCCAGTCACCACCACTGCTCCAATCTCTAAATCTCCAGTCACCACCACTGCTCCAATCTCTGAATCTCCAGTCACCACCACTGCTCCAATCTCTGAATCTCCAGTCACCACCGCTGCTCCAAACTCTGAATCTCCAGTCACCACCGCTGCTCTAATCTCTGAATCTCCAGTCACCACTGCTGCTCTAATCTCTGAATCTCCAGTCACCACCACTGCTCCAATCTCTGAATCTCCAGTCACCACCGCTGCTCCAATCACTAGCGAGCACAACTGGTTCAATGACTGAATTTTCAGCCACCACTACTACTATAATTTCCAGTAACCACTGTTACTCCAATCCTTAGCTATCACCATCGCACCAATCTCTGAATCTCCAGCCACCACCACTGCTTCAATCTCCAGCTACCATTAATCTCCACTGGTGGTGGCTGGAGATTAGAGCAATAGTGGTACAGCCCAAGAGGTATTAAGACCGCCTTCTTAAACGCTGGTCTTTATAAATGACCCCATGTGTTCGGTATTGACCGCATCTAAGGCATGGGTGGACCCAGCCTTTCTGCTGCCTGAGGCGAAAACTGAAAATGCGCCTCTCCCTCCCAAATACCAGATTCTTAATCTAACCCCTTCCCTTCAGCCCATGGCTCTTCGGCTTCTCCCCTCTTTTGCTCATTGGTGGTGCACCCCTGATGTAAGGGATAAAACACTTAGTTTGGAGTTATCTCCAATCCTTGATGTTGCAGTGGGAGCAAGATTGTAGTAAAGCCAGATCCGGCAGTGGTTTCCTTGAGCACAGCTCCTGTGTCCTCAGCCTTTGCTAATTAATATTATATATATATATATATATATATATATATTATTCATTGACATTCGTATTAGACCTATTGCATCCAAATTGTCGCTTTCATGGTAAATCTAGGGTAGATCTGTAAAAGTGTCAGCTGCCAGTACATATGGTCATAACTCCCATGACTACTATGGCGAGCCACACATCTAGGGGACATGAGCCACTGATTAGGGGCCACTGTTTTAAGACGTATTATGAAATTAGCAAACAATGTTGACTATTTACATCAAAATAGCAAAAAGCTGTTTTAGGATGGACAGTCACTTACCTTGAGAAAGAATAGGTGTAATTCTGGTGAAGAACTCTCACATATTAATGACATAATGTCAGGTCTAATATAATCGTATTACAGTATAATACTAAAGCATGTCCGGCCTCACTGCAGGAAATCCATACAGTCCACAGCCAGACCTCTGCAAATCTCAAATAATTAGATTTATCTTAATCCTAGAGATCATCACCAGAATAAGGGAGGTCATTTCTACTCCACATTCCTCATCCCTATTGATCAAATCCTGCAATCAGGGCTTTAACAATGGGAATAAACCGTGAAGAGATAGAACAGAAGGAAGAAATTCATAAATAGTGACATAAGAGACGCATGAGAAAACCTACTATATCAGTATGTTTACCATAACATCTCATTATCTCATGAGCCAAAGAGGACTCGCATATGGCATTAAAAGTATTATATGTGGGGACCAGGAGGCAGTATTTTAGTAGTTATATTCTTGTACATAGGAGCAGTATTATAGTAGTTATATTCTTGTACATAGGAGCAGTATTATAGTAGTTATATTACTGTACATAGGAGCAGTATTATAGTAGTTATATTCCTGTACATAGGAGCAGTATTATAGTAGTTATATTCTTGTACATAGGAGCAGTATTATAGTAGTTATATTCTTGTACTTAGGAGCAGTATTATAGTAGTTATATTACTGTACATAGGAGCAGTATTATAGTAGTTATATTCCTGTACATAGGAGCAGTATTATAGTAGTTATATTCCTGTACATAGGAGCAGTATTATAGTAGATATATTCTTGTACATAGGAGCAGTATTATAGTAGTTATATTCTTGTACATAGGAGCAGTATTATAGTAGTTATATTCTTGTACATAGGAGCAGTATTATAGTAGTTATATTCTTGTACATAGGAGCAGTATTATAGTAGTTATATTCTTGTACATAGGAGCAGTATTATAGTAGTTATATTCTTGTACATAGGGGCAGTATTATAGTAGTTATATTCTTGTACATAGGAGCAGTATTATAGTAGTTATATTCCTGTACATAAGAGGCAGTATTATAGTAGTTATATTCTTGTACATAGGAGGCAGTATTATAGTAGTTATATGCGTGTACATATGAGCAGTATTATTGTAGTTATATTCTTGTACATAGGCGCAATATTATTGTAGTTATAATCTTGTACATAGGAGGCAGTATTATAGCAGTTATATTCTTGTACATAAGAGCAGTATTATAGTAGTTATATTCTTGTACATAAGAGGCAGTATTATAGTAGTTATATTCTTGTACATAGGAGGCAGTATTATAGTAGTTATATGCTTGTACATATGAGCAGTATTATAGTAGTTATATTCTTGTACATAGGCGCAGTATTATAGTAGTTATAATCTTGTACATAGGAGGCAGTATTATAGTAGTTATATTCTTGTACATAGGAGCAGTATTATAGTAGTTATATTCTTGTACATAGGAGCAGTATTATAGTAGTTATATTCTTGTACATAGGAGCAGTATTATGGTAGTTATATTCTTGTACATAAGAGGCAGTATTATAGTAGTTATATTCTTGCACATAGGAGCAGTATTATAGTAGTTATATTCTTGTATATAGGGGCAGTATTATAGTAGTTATATTCTTGTATATAGGGGCAGTTTTATATTAGTTATATTCTTGTACATAGGAGGCAGTATTATAGTTGTTATAGTCTTGTTCATAGGATCAGTATTATAGTAGTTATATTCTTGTACATAGGCGCAGTATTATAGTAGTTATATTCTTGTACATGCTGTAGGAGCAGTATTATAGTAGATAAATTCTTGTACATAGGAGCAGTACTATAGTAGTGATATTCTTGTACATAGGAGGCAGTATTATAGCAGTTATATTCTTGTACATAACAGCAGTATTATAGTAGTTATATTCTTGTACATACGAGGCAGTATTATAGTAGTTATATTCTTGCACATAGGAGCAGTATTATAGTAGTAATATTCTTGTACATAGGAGGCAGTATTATAGCAGTTATATTCTTGTACATAAGAGCAGTATTATAGTAGTTATATTCTTGTACATAAGAGGCAGTATTATAGTAGTTATATTCTTGTACATAGGAGGCAGTATTATAGTAGTTATATGCTTGTACATATGAGCAGTATTATAATAGTTATATTTTTGTACATAGGCGCAGTATTATAGTAGTTATAATCTTGTATATAGGAGCAGTATTATAGTAGTTATAATCTTGTACATAGGAGGCAGTATTATAGTAGTTATATTCCTGTACATAGAAGGCAGTATTATAGTAGTTATATTCTTGCACATAGGAGCAGTATTATAGTAGTTATATTCTTGTTGATAGGAGCAGTATTATAGTAGTTATATTCTTGTACATGGGAGCAGTATTATAGTAGTTATATTCTTGTACATAGGAGGCAGTATTATAGTAGTTATATTCCTGTACATAGGAGGCAGTATTATAGTAGTTATTTTCTTGTACATAGGAGCAGTATTATAGTAGTTATATTCTTGCATATAGGGGCAGTATTATAGTAGTTATATTCTTATACATAGGGGCAGTATTATAGTAGTTATATTCTTGTACATAGGAGCAGTATTATAGTAGTTATATTCTTGTACATAGGAGCAGTATTATAGTAGTTATATTCTTGTACATAGGGGCAGTATTATAGTAGGTATATTCTTGTACATGCTGTAGGAGCAGTATTATAGTAGATATATTCTTGTACATAGGAGCAGTATTATAGTAGTTATATTCTTGTACATAGGCGCAATATTATAGTAGTTATAATCTTGTACATAGGAGGCAGTATTATAGCAGTTATATTCTTGTACATAAGAGCAGTATTATAGTAGTTATATTCTTGTACATAAGAGGCAGTATTATAGTAGTTATATTCTTGTACATAGGAGGCAGTATTATAGTAGTTATATGCTTGTACATATGAGCAGTATTATAGTAGTTATATTCTTGTACATAGGCGCAGTATTATAGTAGTTATAATCTTGTACATAGGAGCAGTATTATAGTAGTTATAATCTTGTACATAGGAGGCAGTATTATAGTAGTTATATTCCTATACATAGGAGGCAGTATTATAGTAGTTATATTCTTGCACATAGGAGCAGTATTATAGTAGTTATATTCTTGTTGATAGGAGCAGTATTATAGTAGTTATATTATTGTACATAGGAGCAGTATTATAGTAGTTATATTCTTGTACATAGGAGGCAGTATTATAGTAGTTATATTCCTGTACATAGGAGGCAGTATTATAGTAGTTATATTCTTGTACATAGGAGCAGTATTATAATAGTTATATTCTTGTTGATAGGAGCAGTATTATAGTAGTTATATTCTTGTACATAGGAGCAGTATTATAGTAGTTATATTCTTGTACATAGGAGGCAGTATTATAGTGGTTATATTCTTGCACATAGGAGCAGTATTATAGTAGTTATATTCTTTTACATAGGAACAGTATTATAGTAGTTATATTCTTGTACATAGGAGCAGTATTATAGTAGTTATTTTTTTGTACATAGGAGACAATATTATAATAGGTATATTCTTGTACATAGGAGCAGTATTATAGTAGTTATATTCTTGTATATAGGAGGCTGTATTATAGTAGTTATGTTCTTGTATATAGGAGGCAGTATTATAGTAGTTATATTCTTCTACATAGGGGTAAGTATTATAGTAGTTATATTCTTGTACATAGGAGCAGTATTATAGTGGTTATATTCTTGTACATAGGAGGCAGTATTATAGTGGTTATATTCTTGTACATAGGAGGCAATTTTTATTGTAACAACCAAAACAAATACAATTAAATAAAACAAAAATTGCTCCTTCAGTTTAAAACAGAAATCACATTCAGGGCTCACACAATAATTACTCTACTATAGAAAACACAATGAGAAATTTAAACTTAAAGAGTCCATGCCTGTTGAAGAAAATTTTAATCCAGATATCCATTTCTCCACAACTTTTGTTGTTATGGTTCCTATTTATCTCTAATGATCTTACCCACCTGAGCTCAGACAGTATTTGTCTGACTGCGGTCGTGTGTTGGAAGGTCTCGCTGTGCAGGGACACCCAGGTTCTTGCATGCCAATGATAGTATTTAATGGTGGATATTATCAGATATAGTGTTCCCCTGTCGATATTACCGGTATTCGATGGAACACCATAAATATTGTCAGAGTATTTCAGGGACTGCAACCTTGAGATCATTAAGCGATCAGACACTTCCCTCTATATCTTCCTCCCTTCCCAACACTCCGTTATAAAAAATGCTAAATCGTCTCCTCTTCCGGACATCCCAGGGGACACTTCTTATCTGACTGAATCAAGAATTTTATGTTCCCTCTGACAAAGAGCCTCTCATGTAGTGACAGCCAGGCAATGTCATAGTGTTTAGCGGGGAGTTGCTTCCCATTGAGGAACCTGAGACTTTCCTGCATAGTGGTGGTCGGACAATCCCTCACAGCAAGTGGAGAGCAAAAGAAATCCCAACATATCTTACAGTACAGTTCTTCCATCGCTGAACTTTTGCATTTCCGGCTTCCAATCTTTCTTCCCAATTTAGCCTGGTGTTATCGTCCCTCTCTAATTTAACCCCTAAGATCTTAATATAGGTGGAGGCTTTCTCAAATTGTAGCAGATCAAACTCTGAAACAGAACTCAGTGTTCAAAAAACTTGACTCTTCTCAAGGTTGACAAGAGACCCTGAGGCCTCCGAGTAGCTTCTGATGGCAGCAGACAACATCTGCACCTCACAAGGCTCAGATATCACCACAGTCACATTATCCGTGTAGGCAACTACTTTCAAAGGCAAGCAATGGGGGACCGGCAACCCCTGAAAATCACACTCCTGCAGTGACCTCGGGAAGAGGTCTAAGGCAAACACATACGGAAGTGGACTCAACGGGCAACCCTGTCTCACCCCAGCCTCAACCCTGAATGTGTCACCCTGCCAACCATTGAACAGAGGAAAGCTTTCTACCTCTCTATACAAGGTTTTCAGCCAATCAATAAATTGTCCTGGAATACCGTACTTGGACAAAGTGGCCCATAGATACTCGTTGTCTACTCTGTCAAAGTCTTTAGCCTGGTCAAGACTAGTGATGAGTGGCAGGGGCAGTATTCGAAATATTTGGCGAATATTTGTCATAAATTCGCCAATTCAAGAATTCGCCATTATTTTCTTGATTGCGAAAATCGGCAATGTAATATGCGCGTAATGCGCGCGCAATACAGGCATGGGTCACTTTTGCTACATTTTTCAAGCTGCTAGAAGTTTCCTGAGACTGGAGAAAATGGTTGGCACAGCAGAACATTACAATAGAGTAATATGCAGATAGAGTGCTCCGATATATTGGCGAATACGCAAATCGGAAATTAATGATGCGGATATTTTTGCGCAAAATGTGCAACTTCACATTTGAGCAGGTCTGACTACATATTACTGATTGGTGCACTAAGTATTGTTGTGAACTTGTGACATCACAGCACTATGTCTGTATCATGTATGTATGGACAGCAGACCTGCTACACCAGCTACACTATATCACCATCTAACCTACACTGACTATCTCCACTAACTATCTGTATTATATATAGAAGATAACTAACCATCTAATGTAATGTGACATCACAGCACTATGTCTGTAGCATGTATGTATGGAGAGCAGAACCTATCACACTACCTAACACCCTGCACTGGAACCTATCAGCTACACTGTATCACTATCTAACCTACACTGACTATCTCCACTAACTATCTGTATTATATATAAGCTAACTAACTATATCATGATTCATGTAATGTGACACAGGAAAGCACAGAGCACAGCAATGACACTGCTCTCTCTCAGAACTGTAATAAACTGTAAAAAATGGCTGCTGGGGAGGTTCTTATATAGTAAGGGGGGGGGGCAACTTTCCTATTGGTTGCTAGGGATGTTGCTAAGCTCAGACAAAGACATTGCAGCCTTCTCTTTGGCCCACTAGCAAGAAGCAGGGAGGGATCATGTGTTCAGATGGAAAAAAAATTGCACTATATAGCACTATATTCTAAATCTTCCCAAATTCTCAATGTGGCAATACTCTCGGTTAAAATTCGCGATTCGAATATTCGTGCCCAACACTAACCAAGACCAACAACATATCTCCCAAACCGAAGAGCTTTGCATCTCTCAAACATCTCCCTTATCAAGATGACTGCTCCAGAGATGTTCCACCCTTTTACTGTGCCGAACTGACAGCCTGCCAACAGTGCCCGGGACAAACAAACTAACCTAGAGAACAGAATTTTTGCCAGAATCTCCCTGTCGACAGTCAAGAGGGCAATCGGCCTCCAGTTCTTGATGTCACTAGGCTCTTTCCCTTTAGACAGCAGAATTACACCCTCATGGATGGAGGCATCAGGTGATTTCTTAGACAGGTTTTGTACACATCCATGAGGATTCGAGCCAAGAGGTCTCTAAATTGCTTATAAATTTCTGCTGTTATACCAACTGGACCTGGTGCCTTCTTCAGATGTAATTGATCGATGGCCACTTTAACCTCCTCCACCATCAATTCTGCTGTTAAAGAAGAAAAGTCCAAATCATTGGTATCAGGGCCTGGAGCTGCCTCCAAGAATTGAATCATCATCTCTTTATCCAAAACCTCCTTCTAAATTAGGTCAGTATAGTAAGATCTCACCACCCCCAGGATACCCTCCCGAGATTCCTGCAAAACACCTTGGGAGTCAGTGAGACCTGCGACCACTTTGTTTGCCACACTCTCCTGCCAGTTCTCAAAGGGATCAGGTGACTCTAAGGACCCATAATTCTATTCAAAAACCAGGGAGGTGTACCTGCTGTACTGATATTGACCAATCTCAGATTTCAGCCGGCCAATCTTTTGTTCCCCCCATTTGCCGAATATAGCGACTCCAATTCATTCTGCAGCTTGAGATACTGGCTATACTTACTCTTCCCTTTCTTAAAAGACAGTCTCCTTAAGAGGGATCTGATCTCATCCTTGACGTCCTCCCACCAGTCAGCCAAGTTGTCATAAAAATCAACTCTCTCTAGCTGACCCTGAAGAAGGGAGTGGATGCAGCTCTGGATATAGGCATCATCCAAAAGACTGGAGTTGAGTTTCCATAACCCTCACCCAACGTCAGGGCGCTTAGTGGCTCCCAAACAGAAATACAAGTCCAGGTAGTCAAAATAAGGGACAACTTTTTCACTCCTCTCACTGATGTTTTCAGAAGGACTCACCAGAGCTAAGTCTATCTAACTGCTTCTGCCAGCACATGAATAAGGACATTTTGGCTTTCTACCTCTGCACACAAACACATCGGACAGGCCAGCCTGAAGAATCATCCTGTTTAGGACCTTAGAGTCTCTAGTAAGGGGTCTGTCAGTAGGTCTGTCACTTGGTTTCATAGTAGCATTAAAATCCCCCGCCATAACCACAGGAACAGATGTGAACAGGTATGGCTTAACCTCATTGAAAAGGTCAATCCGCTCAGTCACTGACTGTCAACCATAGATATCGATAAGCCGAAGCCTTCGACCTTGGATAGTTACCTCCAGAACTATGCACCTTCCCATCGAAATTTCTGTCAATCTATGTATGGTGACATCATTGGTGTTAAATAGTATGGAGACCCTGGCATATGGATCCACAGCCAGTGACCATAAGGAAGAAGGACCAGACCGCCATGCTCTCTCTGACTCTCGTACAGGACCCAAAGTATTTAGATGGGTCTCCTGCAAGAAGAAGACATAAGCAATTAAGCATCCAAATACTTCAAATGTTCATACACAGCATACCTTGTTCTCCTCACCTTGATACTTGAGATGACTTTAAGGTGAAAATCAGCCATCAGAGTAAGACAGAGTACAAGAAACAAAGAGACTGACCCCATTATCATAAATCAGAGTCTGAGTATTATCTCTGACCACCGGATTCCATGTCCCAATAGGACTGCCTCTCAACTTGAATAGGTCTTTTTATAGAGGGAGGATCATCATCTGGGTCTTCATCATATTTAGCCATCACCATTTCTGCTTCTTCGTCTGACTCAGAGAAGACACTGTATCTATTTGCGGTCATTGTCCCATTTGGTCTACTGTCCAATTTTATCTTACTTGGCTTGTGGTTGTGGACAGTGGTCCACTCATCCTCGGATTTACGGCTGGACTTATCTTTTTTCCTTCTCTTAGTCTGTTTATTCTCTTCAATGATGGACACTGGGGCAGAAGTAGAGACAACCTCTGTGTCTACAGCCTGTGTGACCACCTCCATGTTGCCCTCAATGATATCTGACTGGGGTTATGTTTGTGCTGAATCACTGTGTGATATTTCAGGATGAGGCTCTGGCCCTGTTGGCCCTGAGCCTGATAACAAAGCGTCCTCCTTCAGATCACATGTCCCTTCCGGCAAGTCATCATCAGGTAAGCTTTTGCATATGTTATGCCAGGCGTCGGGACAGTCCCTGTCGGGATGACCAATCCTAGAACACCGATTACACCTAATGACCTGGCAATTGGCACTGACATGACCAACCTCTCCATACAGGCTGCACTTCACCATGGTGCACACACTCGCCAAGTGACCAGTCTTTCCACACTTAAAGCATTTCCTAGACTGACCCGCATAGAAACACACACCCTTTTCCCGGCCAATGAAGAAAGAATTGGGCAGATGTTGGGTTATATTGTGGCTTTAATGGAGCTTTACCAAGACCTTCCATACCCCAGTTCATCTCTGGTCTTAGTGAGTTTAGACATAAGGTCACAATGTCTCCTCAGCCAGACTACAATGTCCTGGTGGGAAACCGACTCATTCCAGAAGATGATGGTGACATTAACGGTATCTGGCTTAGACATGGGAATAAAACTGAACTTATTCCAGCCCTCTTCTTCTCTGAACCTGGTGAAGCTATACCAGATATGGTCCAAGTCAGACATGAGCTTGACACTAATGTCATAGCCTTGCCTGTCTGGAAGGCTTATCACAGCCAGGATGTTGGATGGCAGGAAGCCCATTTGCTTACATAGCAACTCTCGGATGACAAACCTTCTATCGGGCAGCTCTTCCTTGGCACCTCTATGCCTGAACCGGACAACGTTCCTCCTCATAACAGCCTGGCCGGTATAACTGGTATTTGATGTAAATGATGGTGAGCCACAACTCCAAGCATTCCAAGAGGAGGTATGACCAGGTACACTATCCTGCCGTCCTTATGGGCCCTGTGTAGACTGCTGGCCGCCTGTCCTAGGGGTTTCTGGTACTGTCTGCGCAACTAATGGTGTAAACTCCTGAGCATTAGACTGTACCGCCCCCTCCCGATCATCAGTGTCACCAGCATTCACAGAGGGAACCACCGACTGGCCTGATTTCCCAGATGATCCCAGATCCCACACAGACTGCAGACTGATGCACTCTCCCCTGAAAGAGCATTATCACACAGATGATCAGCAGTATTATCGCACACTGAATCTACAATATCATCAGACACCTGAATGTCCTCACAGTCCTCAGCAGTACAGTCCTGCACAGCAGAGCCCTGAGGGCCCGGCTCAGTAATACCAGTCTGATGTGCTGCTGCACTGTTACCTTCTGGTAGAAGTCCACAGTCCATCTGCACAGTGCTGCCCCCTGACGCTTGTGGTGACTGCACTGTTACTACAGTGTTACCTTCAGGTAAGAGTCCATTGTCCTCCTGCAGAGTGCTGGATGCTGGGACTTGTAGTGCCATGGTAAGGACTGCTACAGATGCGTGCTGGTTCTGGACACTTTCTTCCCCTCTATACAAGCTTCTTTCTTTAAAGGAGAAACTTGCTGGCTGCAGAAAAGGTTTTCCATGGGACTGCTGGACGCCATCATGTAAAGTGCTGCTGGTTACTGTAAGTTTCTCCAACTGGTCCTAGTTGTTCCAAGACAGAGTCCATCTCCCTTACGGTGTCTGCGAGCTGTATGGCCAGGGAGCTCAGCTTGCGGTCATGCAGCTCCTGGCGGTCAGGGTTTGATGCCTTCAGTTTGTACATGCAGTCTATCTGCTTCTGAAGCTGCAGTTTTTCATTCTTAAGAGTCTCGATTTCCCTATCCAGTGCAGGGATCTTATTAGCCAGGCAGAGCTCAGGTGCGCACTCTCCCCCCTAGCAGACTGTCCATGTAGCATCCCCAAGTCAGGGGAGTATGAGAGACTGACCTGGGGGATGCCAGTGATGGAGAGGCTGGCACGTGGATCCTCTGAGCACTCTCTGGGTTCTTGAGGGACACAGCCAGGTGTAGTGTGAGGTGCCCTTGGTGTTGCAGCTTAACATGCCTATGGCTAAGTGTCCTTGATGTCCGTGATGCCAGTGCCGGTAACGGTGGCACACCGATTGATAGGAGAAATAACTGAGGTGCAGACTTGTATGATGCAAACAGAACTTTTCTTTACTGAACAGTAGAAACAGCATACACTCTCTTGACAGTTCCTCAGAAGACAATTGGTTTCAGCAGATTGGAAATTACAGCACATATATGGCAGGCACTTATACAGCAAGGTGATTCACAGAGGGTTAACACAGGACGGCTGCAGTACAGGCGGCTTGCACTCTCTTCCTGACTGATCCTGGACAGGGAAAATATTCTCCAAGGCCCCAATGCCCTATCTCTGGCGTATATCCTTGGAATTACAATTACTGAGTACCTCCTCTGGTATTTATAGTACCTCTTGCTTTCCTGAATTCTGCTCTGCCTTTCCTCAGCTTCTTCGGGCTGGCTATAGTGATGATCCTGCTTTACTTTTCCCTTTTCTGGGTTCTGACTCAGGAGGGGAACCTTTTCCTTGGATCTGGAACCCGGTTACAGGGCCTGCAATGCCCTCTCCTAGTCTGCAGGCACCAGGCCTGCCCTGCCTTCAACAGGCTCAGGGCCTGAACTCCCACTGCTCCACTTCTCCTGACTGGGCCTATATAAAACTAGGGCTGCACATTCATCTTCTTCAAAATAATTTTTGGATTTTCATCCACAGATTGAGATGTCTGGAAATTGTTTCCCAGAAAAGGCCTTGGAACCTGTGCCTGGCTTGAGGAACATCCCTGCCCAGGGAGGCCCCTCCCTGGGCTTACTCCAGACATGGAGACAGCTACCAACACATGTCTTCACAGCTAGGGGCCAGTGTTATAGCAGTTATATTCTTGTACATAAAAGCAGTATTATAGTAGTTATATTCTTGTACATATTTAATACCCCAAAGTGGTGTTACCGCTTCTACACCCTGATACTATCTCTAATGGGCTAATATAATGTCATCTTATGTATTTCTGTCCAGGATCTATACACTGTGCATTTAAAATAATGTTATGTAACTGTTCATATAATGTGCCTGGTTCACCAGCAGGTGGCAGCAGACATGGCAGAGCTATAGTTAGATAGAATGGAACTGACCATTACATTCTTTCCCCTTTGGTAAGAAGTGGGCTAATCCTGCTTGCTACCAGAAGGAGGTGGGGCAGTTCTGCTTGAGACTCCATGTTGGAGCTGCCAGGATTCTAACCTATTCCTTGGCTAAAGATAAGCCTGACTAAAAAGTGAAGTGCAGCATAAAGAAGAAGCCAAGTTATCCAGTCAGTTTGTTAGTACAGCAGAGAGAAAGATATAGCAGAGTTGAGTTTGCCTGCCAGTTTAATGCTAAAGCCTGCTGGAACGAAGACAAAGCCTGTAAACTGTTTGAAAAAACGTTCATTCAAAGTAAAGCTGCCATTAAATTTTATCTCAAGATCTGGACTCAAGTTATTCTTTCCAATCCCTTAATTATTCCCCCTATTTATTGCTTCCGTGCTAAGGCTTCGGGTCCAGTGGTATCCAGGTAAGAGCACCATGACACACATAAAGAAACAGATAGGCCACACTATACCACTCGGCATTCCTACACCTGGGTCGTGTTATGGAGAGGGCCCCTGGGGGAGGCCGCCCATTGCACATAGGAGCAGTATTAAAGTAGTTATATTTTTGTACATAGGAGGCAGTATTATAATAGTTATATTCTTGTACATAGGAGCAGTATTATAGTAGTTATATTGTTGTACATAGGAGGCAGTATTATAGTAGTTATATTCTTGTACATAGGAGGAAGTATTATAGTGGTTATATTCTTCTACATAGGAGCAGTATTATAGTAGTTATATTCTTGTACATAGGAGGCAGTATTATAGTAGTTATAGTCTTGTACATAGGAGCAGTATTATAGTGGTTATATTCTTGTACATAGGAGCAATATTATAGCAGTTATTTTCTTGTACGTACCTGTAGGAGGCAGTATTATAGTAGTTATATTCTTGTACATAGGAGGCAGTATTATAGTAATTATATTCTTGTACATGGGAGCAATATTATAGCAGTTATATTCTTTGCCAAATTTCTTTTTATTAAAGATAGCAACAAGTACACCTACTGTATCATGAACATATCTGATGGATCACATAAGATATAATGGAAAATCAGGTTACACGTAGCACATGACTTTAAGTAAACCTCCAACAAAGGATTAGTATGACATAATTACCAAAAGTTGCATAGTAGAGCCTCTGCATAACCCCAGAAGGGCATCTGTCTATTGGTATGTACTGAAACATATACAACGAATCCCATCGTAGATTATAAGGACATGACCTACTGTGTTAGATCGAATCTTATGTATCTTGAAAAGAAAACATATACAAAATACCACAGAGACATATACGAAAAACCACATAGACACATGACAAGACATGGGGGGAGGAGGAAAGGGCGGGGGGTAAGACTAGTAATCAATGAAGTGCCATGTGAAACTGCAAAGGGCACCTATCCAAATCCCCTATATAGTTTCCAAGGCTGCCAAGTCCTCAGGAACCTTTGGTGTGAGTCCGTCTCCTATAGCAGTTATATTCTTGTACATAGGAGGAGTATTATAGTAGTTAAATCCTTGTACATAGGAGCAGTATTATAGTAGTTATATTCTTGTATATAGGAGCAGTATTATAGTAGTTATATTCTTGTACATAGGAGGCAGTATTATAGTAGTAATATTCTTGTACATAGGAGCAGTATTATAGTAGTTATATTCTTGTACATAGGAGCAGTATTATAGTAGTCATATTCTTGAACATAAGAGGCACTATTATAGTAGTTATATTCTTGTACATAGGGGCAGTATTATAGTAGATATATTTTTGTACATAGGAGCAGTATTATAGTAGTTATATTCTTGTACATAGGAGGCAGTATTATAGTAGTTATATTCTTGTACATAGGAGCAGTATTATAGTAGTTATATTCTTATACATAGAGGGCAGTATTTTAGTAGTTATATTCTTGTACATAGGAGCAGTATTATAGTAGTTATATTCTTGTATATTGGGACTAGTGATGAGTGGGAGGTGCCATATTTGATTTTGCGATATTTCGCGAATATTCGATTGAATATACGCCATATATTCGTCATTATTCTATATATTGCGAATGTTACGCGGATTTATATTCGCATTGCGAATTAAACTTAGAGCTGAGTTCCTAATGGTTGTAACTTGTATTGCTAGAATTGACGAAGATAACGAATATCACGAATATAGCGCTATATTCTAAATCTTCGTTATATTCTAGCAACAACTATTAGGATCTCAGCTCTAAGTTGATTTCGCAATGCGAGTATATACTCGCATTGCCAATTTAACTTAGAGCTGAGTTCCTAATGGTTGTATTGCTAGAATATAACGAAGATTGAGAATATAGCGCTATATTCGTGAATTTGTGACATTCGTTATATTCTAGCAATACAACCATTAGGAACTCAGCTCTAAGTTGAATTCGCAATGCGAGTAATTCAGGTTATATTAATCACATTGCGATTACAACTTAGTCAAATTTGTGAGATCGTGATTCTCACATCCGACAGTACATTTTAGCATGGGGGCGTTCCCATGCACACGGGAAGTTGGCAGAAGCGGCAACGGGCATTGACTGGAGCGGGCAGGGAGCCAAGAATCCTCTGGACAGGTAAGAACAGCTTTTGGGAAGTGGGAAGACAACCAGAGAGCGACAAGGATTAACAACTTAAAAAAAAAAAAACGAATATTCGAAATAGCGAATATATGGCTCTGTATTCGCGAATTTGCGAAGTGCCGATATTCGCAAAAAAAATTGCTATTCAAATATTCGCGCTCAACACTAATTGGGACAGAATTTTAGTCGTGATATTCAGTTACATTACAACTAGAATTTTCTTTTTTAGATTTACATGACAAAACTAGTGTATCTAGTGTGTGTTTTAGGTTCATGAAACTTGAACTTTGGAAAAAATGAAATAGTGAGATCCAGAATTGGAGAATTTATATGTCTTATAAAGTGGTAAAAATGTTTTTTCTTTCTTTTTGTTCTTAGTTTTATAAGACATTCTGTCAATTTCTCAGTGTGGAGCTATATAAATGCCACTGTGTATTAAATGGCACATAGATTTACTGATAGTCATCTGAGTTTTATTTGTCTGTGTTCACGCATCCTAAATTGGAAATTAGCTTTTATATTGAGGTGGTGTGGTCGCCTCTTCCATCATTAGACGAGACAGTTATCGGGTGGAGGAGAACTGAAACCTGTCAATTTATTTCAATAACCAGCCTTTTTTAGACCAGCATAAGAAATCAATAAAAGGCTATAAATCTCGGCCTTTTACTGGAGGTCTGACTAAATCTGAGACAATATTTATTGCCCGCTCCACAGGTAACCCGTTTACCAGCCATAAAAACACAATCAAATGAAATAAAACTGTAGAGATTTTATATTCCCTGTTCTGAAATGTCTCCTTGGTTTTGTACAAACCTTCATGGTCCAAAAATATGTATTTCTCCAAGTTTAAAAGTAGCTGACCTTGTAAGGAGGTCAAAAATGTATGCGTTGCCTCACACACACACGAGCCAGGCATCTATATGGGTTGACTCTTTACATTGGTGTACAGAGTCCCAATGTTTTCTCAGTTTAAGCCATTGGCCACTTTGAGTCCTGCCCCATGGGGCCTCCATTTGCATACACTGTGCCCCCTCACAGTACTAATGGCTACTTTGTGCCCCCTCACAGTAGTAATGCCCACATTGTGCCCCCTCACAGTAGAAATGCCCACATTGTGCCCCCTCACAGAAGTAATGCCCACATTGTGCCCCCTCACAGTAGTAATGTCCACACTGTGCCCCCTCACAGTAGTAATGCCAACCTTGTGCCTCCTCACAGTAGAAATGCCCACATTGTGCCCCCTCACAGTAGTAATGCCCACATTGTGCCCCCTCACAGTAGTAATGCTCACATTATGCCCCCTCACAGTAGTAATGCCCACATTGTGCCCCCTCACAGTAGTAATGCCCATACTGTGCCCCCTCACAGTAGGTATGCCCACCTTGTCCCCTCACAGTACTAATGCCCACATTGTGCCCCTCACAGTAGTAATGCCCACATTGTGCCCCCTCACAGTAGTAATGCCCACATTGTTCCCCCTCACAGTAGTAATCCCCACATTGTGCCCCCTCACAGTACTAATGCCCACATTGTTCCCCCTCACAGTACTAATGCCCACATTGTGCCGCCTCACAGTAGTAATGCCCACATTGGGCCGCTTCACAGTAGTAATGCCCACATTGTGCTCCCTCACAGTACTAATGCCCACATTGTGCCCCCTCACAGTAGTAATGCCCACATTGTGCCCCCTCACAGTAGTAATGCCCACATTGTGCCCCCTCACAGTAGTAATGCCCACATTGTTCCCCCTCACAGTAGTAATGTCCACATTGTGCCGCCTCACAGTAGTAATGCCCACATTCTGCCCCTTTCTGTAGTAACCCCTCCAGCTCCATTAATAAAGTAAAAAAAAAACACTGAATACTTACCTGTTTCTCCGACTATTGCACACATCTGGCGTTCCCCAGCAGCAGATGTGATCACACACATTGCGCCGCTGGGCTGTATAGGAGGAGGCTGATTCCTGGGCAGCCCAGCATTGTGATGTGTTGTCTGCTGGGGAGTGCCGGAGCTCATCTGAATGGTAAGGCAGGAAACAGATTGCTCCCTCAACCCTCTGCACTCCCACTTGCCCCTCTTCGCTACGCTCCTGCTTGTGGCCATACACCATAGGTAGCTATCAGCTGAAGACTTGTTTGGTCGACAGCAATTCCTCTCGACTCCCCTGTACACATGCATCCTTGGCTCAGCCAGCATTCATGATTTCTGAGTAGGGAGTGGACAACCGCATTTGGCATGTTGAAATGTTCTTTCTCCATCTGCCATCATGTGTTGATTGCACCTCCATACACATTAGATGGTTGGACGTTCTTGTCTACAATCATCAGGTTTAGCTGCCGTTAATCTTTATGTATGGCCACCCTAACAAACCTCCCCGTTCTTTACCCCAATCCTTTCAAGGAGGTATGGACCTTATCAGTCAGATTCCCAGGTTTTCAGTTCCAAAAGTAGAAACCAATTGGGGACAGGGGCAATGAAGGATGCTGAGCCATAGTCATGAAGGTAGCTAAGGGTCGTCACCAGGTAAGTGACCAAAGAAAACGGATAACCATGAGTACCTGATGAGACTGGGTGCAGAAAAACCATGAACAGAAACAGCATAGCCATGACTGATACAGGGAGTTGTGTTTTGCTCAGAGAGATGTGATTAATACCCTCTTACAACACATGGTAAGATGGTCCTAAACACAAGTCTGAGTGTCATGGAGAAGCATGTTCTGGTGTAGCAGCCTGACCTTTCTGTGATAACTTCAGCACATGAAGCTACAGCAGAGAGCCATCTCTGACAGTCCTATAGACTTGGTCTGTAACGAAAGTACCACTGCACAGCCATTGCCCCATTCAATTGTAGGACACAGGACCCCGACTCTTGTGATTAGTGGGGACCAGACACTTATCAGCTATCCTGTGGGTAGTGTTGGGAATTGGAGAATTTGTTAAGAGTTAGAATATGGTGCTATATATTCGTATTCGTGAATATTCTAGATTTTTTTTTCATCTGAAAATACAGATAGTTAGTGGGAGATAGTCAGTGTAGGTTAGATAGTGATATAGTGTAGCTGATAGGTTCCAGTGCAGGGTGTTAGGTAGTGTGATAGGTTCTGCTGTCTATACATACATGCTACAGACATAGTGCTGTGATGTCACATTACATTAAATTAGTTAGTTAGTTAGCTCCTATATATAGTACAGATAGTTAGTGGGAGATAGTCAGTGTAGGTTAGATAGTGATATAGTGGAGCTGATAGGTTCCAGTGCAGGGTGTTAGGTAGTGTGATAGGTTCTGCTGTCCATACATACATGCTACAGACATAGTGCTGTGATGTCACATTGCATTAGATAGTTAGTTAGTTAGTTAGTTAGTTATCTTCTATATATAATACAGATAGTTAGTGGAGATAGTCAGTGTAGATTAGATAGTGATATAGTGTAGCTGATAGGTTCCAGTGCAGGGTGTTAGGTAGTGTGATAGGTTCTGCTCTCCATACATACATGCTACAGACATAGTGCTGTGATGTCACATTACATTAGATAGTTAGTTAGTTAGCTTATATATATATAATACAGATAGTTAGTGGGAGATAGTCAGTGTAGGTTAGATGGTGATATAGTGTAGCTGATAGGTTCCAGTGCAGGGTGTTAGGTAGTGTGATAGGTTCTGCTGTCCATACATACATGCTACAGACATAATGCTGTGATGTCACATTACATTAGATAGTTAGTTAGTTAGCTTATATATATATAATACAGATAGTTAGTGGGAGATAGTCAGTGTAGGTTAGATAGTGATACAGTGTAGCTGATAGGTTCCAGTGCAGGGTGTTAGGTAGTGTGATAGGTTCTGCTCTCCATACATACATGCTACAGACATAGCGCTGTGATGTCACATTACATTAGATAGTTAGTTAGTTATCTTATATATATAATACAGATAGTTAGTGGGAGATAGTCAGTGTAGGTTAGATAGTGATATAGTGTAGCTGATAGGTTCCAGTGCAGGGTGTTAGGTAGTGTGATAAGTTCTGCTGTCCATACATACATGCTACAGACATAGCGCTGTGATGTCACATTACATTAGATAGTTAGTTAGTTATCTTATATATATAATACAGATAGTTAGTGGGAGATAGTCAGTGCAGGTTAGATAGTGATATAGTGTAGCTGATAGGTTCCAGTGCAGGGTGTTAGGTAGTGTGATAGGTTCTGTTGTCCATACATACATGCTACAGACATAGTGCTGTGATGTCACAAGTTCACAACAATACTTAGTGCACCAATCACTAATATGTACTCAGACCTGCTAAAATGTGAAGTTGTACGTACTGCGCAAAAATATGTGCATCATTAATTTCCGATTTGCGCAATCGCGAATATATTGAAGCACTGCATCTGCATATAAAGCTATTGTAATGTTCTGCCGTGCCAACCATTTTCTCCAGTCTCAGAAAACTTCGAGCAGTTTGAAAAATATAGCTATACTGACCCACGCCTGTATTGCATGTGCATTACATGAATATTACATTGCTGATTTTCGCAATCTAGAAAATAATAGCGAATTAGCGAATTCACTAATATATGACGAATATTCTACCAAATATTCGCGAAATATCGCAAATTCAAATATTGCCCCTGCCGCTCATCACTACTAATGAATACATTATCAGTTATAACAATATCATCCCACCAGATATCGACCTCTTTCATAGCATCATATTTGATCACTGGTCGTCTATATCTCGACAACACAGATCTGAGCAGCATCCTCCTCTCCAGTCATGACCTACTTTCCCAGTAGTTTTATTTTAGTTTTATCCATTAACATTTCACTAACCAGAAGATGTCAATGTCAGAGAGTCAGGAGCAGAAATGAAGCAGCGATGACAAGGAAATCGAAGAAGAAATTCAGCCCAATTGTAAATGACTCATAATGAGCCTATAAATGATAAATCACGCAGAATATAGCAATCCTATATCCAGGAGGAGCGGCACGCTTATTTTAATTGTTTATTGGGCCAATTAAATGCAATGTTTCCATAGAGGAATATAAGTTAATTGGGAAGATCCATCACTGGGATTCATATGTTGTATTAGTAGATTACGTGTCATTATCGCCCAAGGAACACAGTGTGAAGAATGTAGCATGAAGACGTCTTCAACGACATCACAGAGCAATAAAGATCATTTCCCCATAAAATATAATGAAATACAACCTGTATATAAATGTTATTGAGTCGTCCATAATTTTTTTAATTTAGGAGTAGAATACTCTTTTACAATGAATGATGAGATATGATTATTTTTGCAGAAGGAACTTTTGAAGGAGAGGACATTTTAGTAAAGTGGCAGATTTGGGTTATTGACCAGTATTTAACCCTTTTCTACTCTAGATCACCAATGATGCTAGTTTTAACATCTTGCCCATTCTCGACTTCCATAGAAGCTGTCATTAGCCTCTTTCCAATTCTAGACTCCCAGAGAAGCTGTCTTTCTAACTCTAGACCACTAGAAATGCTAGTATTAACCTCTTTCCTCCTTCAGACCACCAGGGATGGTGGTATTAATCCCTTCCTTACTCTAAACCACAAGGGATGCTGGTATTAATCCCTTTCCTACTCTAGACCACCAGGGATGCTGGTAAAAAACATTTTTCTACTCTGGACAACCAGGGATGGTAGTTTCAACTAATTCCCTATTCTAGACCACCAAGGATGCTGATTTTAACCTGTTTCTTACGTTAGACTACCAAGGATGCTGATTTTAACCTGTTTCTTACGTTAGACTACCAAGGATGACCCTATGAACCCCTTCCATACTGTATCATCAAGTATGCTGTTATGAACTCCTTTTCTATCCTAGTCCACCATGTATGCTAGAATTAATCCTTTCCTACTTTAGACTACAAGAGATTCTATAACCCCTTCCATACTCTAGACTACTGGGGATACTATTATTATTCTATCCCCTACCCTGGACCACCTAGGATGAAGGCAATAACCATTTTACTACCAGGAGACACTAAAACACCAGGCATATTGTCATTGACCTCTTCGTCCATTATAGATCACAGAATAAAATGTATTAATCCATAAGCCACTCTAGACTGCAAGTGATTGCATGATTAACTCACAGTACCACTAGCCAATAACCCTTAACCCCTTATGGACCGGGATAATTTTTACCATAAGGACAAGGCCATTTTTTGCAAATCTGACCAATGTCCCTTTATGTGTAAATAACTTTAAAACGCTTTTACTTATCCAGGCCATTCTGAGATTGTTTTTTCGTCACATATTGTACTTCATGACACTGGTAAAAAAAAAATCTAAAAATACCAAATTTACCAAAAATTTGGAAAAATTAGCAATTTTCCAAGTTTCAATTTCTCAACTTCTATAATACATAGTAGTACCGCCAAAAAAAGTTATTAATTTACATTCCCCATATGTCTACTTCATGTATGGATCATTTTAGGAATGACATTTTATATTTTGGGGACGTTACAAGGCTTAGAAGTTTAGAAGCAAATCTTGAAAATGTTCTGAAATTTTCAAAAACCCACTTTTTAGGGACCAGTTCAGGTCTGAAGTCACTTTGTGAGGCTTACATAATAGATACCACCCAAAAAGGACCCCATTCTAGAAACTACACCCCTCAAGGTATTCAAAACTGATTTTACAAACATTGTTAACCCTTAGGTGTTCCACAAGAGATAGTGGCAAATGGAGCTAAAATTTCTGAATTTAGATTTTTTGGCAAATTTTCCATTTTAATCCATCTTAAGCAAAGGTTAAGAGACAAACAAAACCCAATATTTATTGCCCTGATTCTGTAGTTTGCAGAAACACCCCATATGTAGTCGTAACCTACTGCATGGCCACGTGGCAGTGTGTAGAGGGAATGGAGCGCCGTGTGGTTTTTGGAAGGCAGATTTTGATGGACTGGTTTATCTACACCATGTCCCATTTGAAGCCCCCCTGATGCCCCTGGGGTAGAAACTCAAAAAAGTGACCCCATTTTGAAAACTACGGGATAAAGATGCAAGTTTTCTTGGGACTATTTTTAGGGTACATATGATTTTTGGTTGCTCTATATTGCATTTTTGTGACGCAAGGTTACCAAAAATAGAAATTCTGAAATTTCATCTCCATTTGCCATAAACTCTTGAGGAACACCTAAACGGTTAAAAAAGTTTGTAAAATAAGTTTTGAATACCTTGAGGGGTGTAGTTTATCAGATGGGGTCACTTTTATGGAGTTTATACTCTAGGGGTGTATCGGGGTTCTTCAAATGGGACATGGTGTCAAAAAAAAAGGCCATCAAAATCAGCCTTCCAGAAACCATATGGCGTTCCTTTCTTTCTGCGCCCTGCCTTGTGCCAGTACAGCAGTTTACCAACAAATATGTGGTGTGTCTGTAAACTGCAGAATCAGGGCAATACATTTTAAGTTTTATTTGGCTGTTAACCCTTGCTTTGTTACTGTAAAAAATGATTGAAACATAGCTGTTTTGGCACCGTTTTTATTTAATTTTTTTGACCGTGTTAATCTGAGGGGTTAGGTCATGGGGTATTTTTATAGAGAAGATTATTACAGACACGTGATACCTAATTTGTCTACTTTTTTTAAATTCATTTAGGTTTAACACTATATTATCCTATTTGAAACAAAATAAACAAATTTTAGTATCTATACAGTCTAAGATTCATTTTTTTTAAAATTTTTATCCGATTGTCTTAGGGGCTAATTTTTTTGTGGGATAAGAGGACTGTTTTATTGGCACTATTTTGGGGGGCATATGACTTTTTGATCGCTTGCTATTATACTTTTTGTGATGTAAGGTAACAAAAAAATTCAGTTTTTGCACCGTTTTTTTTTTACCGTGTTAATCTAAGTTGATAGATCATTGCAGTATTTTTATAGAGCAGATTATTACAGATGCGGCGATACATAATTTGTCTACCTTTTTAATTATTTTAGTTTTACAAACTGTCATTTTTGAAAAATAATTTTTTGGGGTGTCTCAAGTCTGAGAACCATAGTTTTTATTCTATTGTCAGTGGCTAAATGGAATTAAAATTGGGGAAGGGGATTATAAATTTAGTACTCCATGGAAGTGTGGAACTCCCTGAAGCAACCGTCAATGCAGAGGCCTGGATGATCGGGGCACGTGTCACACTGAGTGGTGGTGTCCTTCCGTATCCCCCTCCTGTGAAACACTCTGCATTTTTTGGGGTTTGTCCCTCCTTTCCAATATGAGGGACCGAACCTGGAAAGTGTTGGCCAGGGACGATCCGGGCGCCTCCAGTTCCCGAGGTTCTCCGGCCTGCTCTTTCCCGGTCAGAAAAGATCAGGTCCTTGAGGACTGCCTAATAGAACTGAAGGAATTTCCCTGTGTTGCCAGCGCTCCGGGACAGCACAAAAGAGCTGTACATGGCAACCTGCACCAAGTAGACCGCAACTTTTTTGTACCATGTCCGGGATTTGCGCATGGCATTATATGGCTTGAGAACTTGATCAGAGAGATCAACTCCTCCCATATACCGATTGTAGTCAACAATACAATCGGGCTTGAGGACCGTTGCCGTGGTACCTCGCACAGGGACAGGGGTGATGCCATTAGCGTGAATTGTGGTCAGTACAAGGACATCCCTCTTGTCCTTATATCTGACCAGCAAAAGGTTTCCACTGGTAAGGGCACGGGTCTCACCTCTGGGGATAGGTACCTGGAGGGGGTAAGTAGGGAGGCCGCGTTGATTTTTCCGCACAGTCCAACAAGTGGACGTGGATCTGGTGGCGAAGGACTGGAACAAGGGGATACTAGTATAAAAGTTATCCACGTACAAGTGGTAACCCTTATCTAGCAATGGGTGCATGAGGTCCCACATGAGTTTCCCACTAACACCCAGAGTGGGGGGACCTTCTGGGGGTTCAATACGGGAATCTCGCCCCTCGTACACACGAAACTTGTAAGTGTACCCTGAGGTACTCTCACAAAGTTTGTACAGCTTCACGCCATACCTCACCCGCTTTGAGGGAACATACTGGTGGAAAATGAGTCTCCCCTTGAAAGCAATGAGAGACTCATCAACCGCGACCTCTCTTCCAGGTACATAGGCCTCCAAATATTTGGCCCTGAAGTGATCGATGACCGGCCTGATTTTGTACAGGCAGTCATACGCAGGATCATCTGCAGGCATAATGCAGGCATTTCCGGATGGCCTCAAACCGGGAGCGTGTCATGGCCGTAATGTAAAGTGGGGTTTGGTAGAGGACATCCCTACTCCAGTACAGCCTGACACTGTTTTTTTCACTAGGCCCCATATTCAGTAAATCCCACTGTGCGAATCTGGAATCTAGGGCTCAAAATCCTCTGGGGTAGAACATGCAAGTTCACCTGTAGGGGGCTCAGGTGAACTTATCTGGTGGGCCGGAAAACTGGTACGAGCCCCAGAACTGCTCGTACTAGTGTGGGGCACAGGGTCTCTGGCATGGCGGTCCCCTTGCTCCGCCTGGCAGCGTCTCCGCCGCCTTGGAGGCTTATCATCATTGCTAGATGATGAGGAGGACGCGGATGACAAGGAAAGTGGGGTCATCCTTGTCCTCACTGGGGCTCTCAGATTTGGAGGCAAGCTGGGCGCATGCCTCCTCGGCCGAGAACGTCCGGCAGGCCATAGGGGCGTGTGTGTGTGCGTCTATGTAAAACTTTATTTAGTGTGCATGTGTGTGGGGGCACGGGTCTTCTCGGATTTTCCCTAAACCTAACAGGAAAAAATAAATAAAAATAACTAAAAGAAAAAAAAGAGCCAAAGAAAAGTTGAAAAGAAAAAAAAAAATTCAAACTCACTGGTCAGCCATCCGAAGCTTATCAGCGGTGGGGGTGGGCGATGCGCTAACAGTGGCCGGACGCTAAAGAGTGCCGGCCACTAACAGCGATCAGGGTGATGGAACAGACCAAAACTTTTTTTTTTTTAACACTTAACTCTACCTAAGTATCCCTGCCTAACCCAACATGTTCCTAACCTCTCCCTAAATACCTGTAAGTGCGAGATGGCACTGTGGATGGTCAGAAGGGGGGTGCTGGGCACAGACGATGGTGCTGTGCTCTGGAAATGGACTCTCCTTGTTGCTCTCTCCTCGCACCACCGACGCAGAATGGAGCAGGAGAGGAGAGCAGGGGGGAGTTAACCCCCACCTGCCCGTGCAGCCAATCACGTTTGATCCTGGGAGGTGATGTCAACATCTCCGCACAGGATCTAAGGATGGTGATTGGTGCTGTATTGTCACACCACTGATCACCATCCTATTCCGGGTTATCGGGTCACCAGAGACCCGAATAACCTGGAAACGCAGCGAACCGCAGGTCTGAATTGACCTGCAGTTTGCTGCGATCGCGATACATTGTCACAGAGTGCCTGCCGAATGATTTCCGTATGGCGGTGATCGGAACTACACAGGACATACATGTACGCCCTGTGTCCTTAAGGACTCGGACATCAGGGCGTACCTGTGTCGGTAAGAGTTTAAAGAATATGTACACCTTCGGGGACAATTTTGTTTTTTGATTGCATTTTACTCATTTTGGGCTAAAACTCATTTTTTCCATTGGTCTTTATTAAAACTATTGAGCCGTTCTGTCACAAAGGGTTAACTGACTAGCTGTGTGAATGGTAGTTTCACTTTGTGAGGTCATGTAATAACCCTTATCTCTGAACTACTAAAAGGTCATAAACATTTATTTAGGCCATATTCTTAACAATAAGATAAAAATGTGAGCTTTAATGAGTGTTTATAAGGTCAGAGATAAGGAGTCCGGCAGCTCCCTGCCTGACAAAGCACAGAGAAAATACAAATCCTGCTATTAGATAAACTCAGAGCTGTGCAGGGAAAACAGCTCATCATTTTTAATAAGATGAATCGAAAACAATTATTTTTAGCGCAAAATGAGTACAATGCAATAATAAAACAAATTGACACCAAAGGTGTACATAGCCTTTAAGTGCAGTCACTTTAGAGGTCGTAGTCAGAGTATTCAGATGGCACAGTAAGCCTTTTCAGAGGTGCATCTAGCCCAGGGGAAGGCAACCTTTGGCTCCCAGCTGTTGTGAAACTACAACTCCCAGCATGCATAGTTGCTCTGCTCTTCAAAGAACTTACATAGAAATGAATGGAGCATGCTAGGAATTGTAGTTTCACAACAGCTGGGAGCCGAAGGTTGCTGATGCCTGATCCAGCCTTTCTGTTGCCTGAGGCAAAAACAGAAATGATTCCCCTCCTATGCCAAATTCTAAACCTAACCCCTTCCCTCCAGCCTTACAGTTAAAGGACTCATGCACACGACCGTATGGCTTTTTCAGTATTTTGCGGTCCGCAAAAAACGGATCCGGATGACGTCCGTGTGCATTCCGTTTTTTGCGGAACGGAACAGCTGGCCCCTGATAGAACAGTACTATCCTTGTCCGTTATGCGGACAATATAGGACATGTTCTATCTTTGAACGGGAAAAATGGAAACCTGTTTTTTTTGCTGATCCATTGAAATGAATGGTTCCGTATATGGTTCATATACGGAACGCAAAAAGCGGAACGGAAAGAAAAACGGTCGCGTGCATGAGCCCGAAGGCATACTTGGAAAACATTACATATAGTGCTACAAAACATACTGGTTAACATAGCGATACTGTTGAATATGCAGAGATGAACGCTTCCACAATGAAAGCACTCATTGCCCAAGGCCTTTCTGCTGCCCCCACTTGTCCCTACCTGGTGCTGCCTGAGGCAATCGCCTCACCTCGCCTCATTGGTGGTGCACCCCTGCTTTTATACAATCTTCCTCTTTTTTCTCCTGCACAATTTATAGTCATACCCTCACCAAAAGAGGAAGACCCAAGACCGGGGTCTCGGAAATTATATGGTCAGCCGTGAGTGCAAGATATGGAAAACTGAGAAGAGTTTCTTGCATTCAGAACTACTGAGTTCTCTTTTGTCCATGACTAGAAGACAACTTGAGTCACATGTCTTCAGGAGACTTGATGGGTATCTGTGGGAATGCATTAAAGGGCACTATGCATATGACACAGGATAGTTGCAGCACTGAGACGGGCAACTTGGGTGCATCTTCCAACAGTCACAATCCAACAGAAGTAAATGGGGACCAAGGCAGCCATGTGGCAGTTCTGCAATTTCCCCCCATACAGATTTATTGTCATTTGACTGAAATAAAACCAATACAAACTCAGCTCAGCTACAAAAGTTTCCAAGATTTCCTGCCTCAACACTTTTAGAAAAGAAAAAAAGCACAATATCGAGGAGTTTTACGACTGCAAATGAATACGAAATCTAAATAATTGGCCGATACCACACCATTTATGTAAAGATTCGGGAACGTTCGCACTTATTCACACTTCTGTGCTGTTCTTTAGCACTTTTTTATATTCTGCCTCCGACAAAATGAAAGCCTTCGCCACAACAAGAGAGAATGGGCACGTTTCCGGGCGAGGGTCCGTAATTATACATGAAGATATGACAGCCATTATTGTGCAAATTGAATCAGCTGAGAACCTGATGAAATGATTACAGAGTAATGATAGGACCCGGGTGTCACGCTGAGGACTTGAGACTTTTTTTTTGGCGGCTCATTTTTTTGTGTTTGTGCAAGTAAAGCGCCTCTCAACAACTTCTCACGTCGCAGCAATCAAAGGGTAGAGCGAGGGCGAACCAATCCAGTCCCTGTCACCATTCCTTGGCTGTAAAATATTGCAAGCCGACTCTCTGAGACAGGATTAAATTAGACTTTTATAATGTATTTAGTATCATGTCATGACCTGCTGAAGGTGCACGGGGGAGAGGGCGCTCGCTTCAGGAAAATTGGCGACAAAGTTATCGGGTTGAATAAAAAATAGCAGTCCTGTTAGATATGGTCAGCAAGGAATTTGCCACTTTAAAAATGGGCAAGTGTTCGATTTAACTTAAAGATTATATGTCAGCAGGAACAACCCTATCAAACCCTGTACACCAGGCATCCTCAAACTGCGGCCCTCCAGCTGTTGTAAAACTACAACTCCCACAATGCCCTGCTGTAAGCTGATACCTGTAAGGCTGTTTAGGCATGCTGGGAGTTGTAGTTTTGCAACAGCTAGAGGGCCGCAGTTTGAGGATGCCTGCTGTAGTGCTACACTGTTTGGAAGGGTTGATTCTGCTGATTAAATGATACCTGTCTTCTGAATATCGGTTGCAGCGTTCCCAAGAAATAGACTTCAGGACTTCAGTGCACTGGAAAGCTTAGGTGCACAGTGAGACTATAAAATTATTTTTACATCCCCATATTCGGACCCCATAACTTTTGATTACCGTATTTTTCGCTCTATAAGACGCTACCTAGGTTTTAGAGGAGGACAATAAGAAAAAAATATTTTTCATTACACCTCAGGTCAGACCACCAATCAGGCCCCCAATTCTAATCAGACCTCAGCTGACAGCCCCAATCAGACCCCCAAATTGCTGTCGGCTGTGCTATGAACCGGCGAGCACAGCGTGAGGTCACAGAGCGCCCCACACCGTGCGCGCAGCCTTCACAGCTGACAGCCGAGGACCAGGGAGCGGTGAGTACAGAGCCTTCCCCGCTTATGGTCCTCCAGTACTAATGAGTGCTTCAATAATAGCAATTTCCACCCACTTTTTTGGGGGGGAAATGCATCTTATAGGGCAAAAAATACGGTATGTCTACTGAGCTGTGCCAGGGCTCATTTTTTGTGTGACGATCTGTAGTTTTTAATGATAGTGTTTGTAACTTTTTGATCACATTTTATTACATTTGTTTTGTAAGTGAAGTGATGAAAAAATGCCGTACGGGATAAATAATTCTATATTTTAATAGGGTGGGCATTTTCGGATGTGGCAATGCACATGATGTTTATATTTTTGTTGTTTATGTATTTTTTTTTTATGTTTTAAAAAAAATTGCTTTTTTTTAGCTTATACTATCTCATCGCTGCATGGGGGAGCCGGTCCGAACCTGGAAGGGTGCTCTTCCGAGTTTTTCGCCATTTAGATGCCATGGCCGCTATTGAGTCCTGCCGATTATGGCGTCTGCTGCACATGGGAGTGGGATCCATGATTAAAGACCCTTCCAGTGCCGTACATGTATGGCGCTGGGAGCCTATGGGTTAAAGGGACATTACAGTTAGAACAAGTTATCTCCTATGCCTCCTAACTGTTAGAATGGTGGGGGTCTGACCACTGGAACCCCCGCCCATCACAAGAGAATGAGGTGCGTTCGTCTCTATGGGACTGCCAGAAGTCGGCAAGTGCTGTACTCCCCTATCTCCGGCAGTCCCATAGACATTGACTGGAATGGTGGTGCCATTGCTCCATTTAATCAGTAGCCATGGGACCTCTACCCACTGGTTGGACCCCCACCAATCTAATAGTGGACAAGGAATAACTTGATCTAATTGGAATGCCCCTTTAATCCCTTCCTGCACTGTGCTGTAAATTAGTGGGATGTACTTTCATAGAAAGGCACGGGTTCAGGAGCGGTCATCCGCGAGGGTTTCATCCGCTATACAGGTACTGTAAGTGCAGCACTAAAGTGGTTCTACAGAGGAAGGTGTAATGAGCTGCAATATGAGTATTGCATGGTGTTATGTGCAAATAATTATTAAAAAGTTATAAAACATGTTAAAAAACAAATAAAAAAGTTTCTTCCTTTACACATTGTTTTATTATGAAAAACATTACCAAGCACAGCGCCGTACATTGTATAGTGGCTGTGTTTGGTATTGCAGCTGAGCCCCATTCACTGGAATGGGACTGAGCTGCCCATAGGCCATGTGACCAATATACGGTGCCGTCACTGGCCTAGGAAGGGGTCTAAGAGTTCACGGAGCACTAAGTCCTCTTCAAACAGCTGATCATCAGGGGCGCCGGGAGTCTGACCTCCACCAATCTGATATTGATGACCTATCCTGAAGATAGGCCATCCCTATCCAATATCCCGATAACCCCTTTAACCCTATGGCCTGAGCTGAAGAGGGCTGTGCAAGCAAATCATCCCAGAAATATCGATGAACACATTTGAGGGTGGAATGGTCCAAAATTACTCCTCAACACTGTGCAAATCTTCTTTGTGAAGGTGTTCGCTGCTAATGGGGGGCTCCACAGGTCACTCAGTGGGCTCAATAAAAGGCACGGAAGGGACAATTCAGTGTGTTATTAGCTTAGTTACCAACCACATTTTATAAGTAACCAGGGCAGGAAATCCAGGTCATGCCAGAGGGTTCACTTACTTTTTCTTGCAGTTGTATGTTGGGTTTTGGAGCTCCGATCTATCATGACATTAATGAGCACAGAATTTAGGACCTTGAAGCACAATTAAGGAACGAGTTTAGGGGCTCGCCTCCAGTGTTCCTCTTATTAACCTCAATTCTCAGGTTTGTCAAGTTCCAAGCAAAATGGCGACAGGCACGGGGTCAGTTTTCACAAGACTTCTTGTGCCTCGGTGACCACAGAATTTCCCTTATGTCACCTGCAGCACAGGGGCAGATAGGGCAGTAGTGTGGTGCCCTGCAGACCGCTCCTCATATCTCAGCTTCCCGGGCCCAGGAGTGTGACCGGGGGATATTGTGGTTTGGAGTGGAGTTCCACTTTAAGAAGCCAATATTAGATTTACCGCCCTAATAAGTGGATATTGCTTTTCTAAAGGGGCACACATTAATTACAACCCATTGATTCGACCTTAGATTGAAAATATCGATTCTATATAATCAGGCAGAACGACATCGTCAGAATCAGAAACGGAATAAGAAGAGAATAGCGTCCGACTCTTCCCCGAAACCAGGAACGTAATTCAATTATCTTAAATGTGAGCTGGGGGACGGGAATTAGCTGAGAATTAGTGATATCACTGGGGGGGGGGTGGGGGTGCGGAGCTGCTATGTGGAGCTGGTCGACTGCGGTACCAGTATAGGGGACACAGTAGAAAGCTGAGGGGGGATATTATTGCTTTGGCTGCAAGACCTGGAAAGGAAGGAGTTAAAATAATGCGTTCATGAGATCAGCAAGCTCCATAACAGCCCGTAGCTTTCTAATATCCGTTGTGTGTCAATCCCTTGCCGTTTAGTATGATCACTGCTTGCTGTCAGTGATTGAGAACACTTTGCTTCACCTCCAGAGACTGCAAACCTGCGCAGACCTAATTTATGTCTCAAACTCAAAGCTGAAGGTTTGTTACAATTGAATCCAGGGGAGGCCTCTGCGGGCTATTAAACCCTCTGGACTCCAGACGGATATATTTTACTAGAACCGATACATTGTATCAAAGGAAAGGGGTGAGGTTCTCACAGGACTGGATACAATTGTAGCAAAGGAGAGTGGAGATATCATAGGATGGGGCCACATAGCAAAAGTTAGCATGCCCCTCCCCCAGGGAAAAGTCTGACGAATGTACAATTTTTTTTTCTTTCGTCTACTTTACCAGACGAATAAGTGGAACGGGCGCTTTAAAAATAGAGAGCACACTCTAAACCCTATATTTCCTAATGTTTTTACAGCAGACAACTGGTGTACATGCATTGATCTATCACCCTCCATACAGATCAATGTGTCCTCCTGATAAACATGGCTGACGGCATACACCACTAGGGGGAGCTCAGTACATAGAAATGTAGACAGTTACCATAGACCCAGATGGAAGCTGTAAAATCTCCTTGCACTGAACTCCCCCTAGTGCAGTGATGGGCAACGTGCGGCTCTCCAGCTGTTGCAGAACTACAACTCCCAGCATGCAAAGCCTGTCTATAGCTATCAGCCTACTGCAAGGCATGGTGGGAGTTGTAGTTTAGCAACAGCTGGAGAGCCGCACGTTGCCCATCACTGCTCTAGTGGTTACAGTAGGAAAATTCTATGGACCAAGAAGGTGAAGAAGGATTTGAGCTCCAGGACCCCCCACACCATGGCCCCCTTAGTAATTGTGTGGTTTGCCACCAGGGTAAGTATGGCAAGTATCGGTACAGTAGCTCTAGTTCTGGGGCAACCACTGTTTCCATGCATTAGCCAGACAATTAACCCCTTATTATCCAATCTCAGCCTTTATAAAGCTAAGTTTTTTGTTTTGTTTTTTACATTTTTCATCAACGCATTCCAAGAGCATACATTGTTTATTCATTGACGTAGCCATATAAGGGCTTGTTGTTTCCGAGAAGGGTTGTATTAAAAATTTTTTTAAAGACACCATTTTGGGGTGTATATTAATTTACTTTTTCTTAACTCTTAGGGTACTTTCACACTAGCAATAGAAGAATCCGGCAGGCAGTTCCATTGCCGGAACTGCGTGCCGGATCCGGAAATCCATATGCAAATGGATATCTTTTTTTCCGGTATCATCCAGAAAAACTGATCCGGTATTAAATTTTTTCAAAGCTAGAAAGAACTGCGCATGCGCAAACCGGAAAACCGGATCTGGCGATGCGGCAATTTCCGGACCATGCTGCGGTATTTTGTCCGGTCAAATACCATACAAGGAACGGAACGGAAGACATCCTGATTCCTGAGGCATACTAAACGGATTTCTTTCGATTCAGAATGCGTTGGGACAAAACATGCGCTTTTTTCTAGTATTGAGACCCTTCACCGGATTTCAATACCGGAAAAGAATAACACTAGTGTGAAATTACCCTAAGGCCCCTTTCACACAGGCGTGATTTCCACGCGGGTGCAATGCGTGAGGTGAACGCATTGCACCCGCACTGAATCCGGACCCATTCATTTCTATGGGGCTGTGCACATGAGCGGTGATTTTCACACATCACTTCTGCGTTGCATGAAAATTGCAGTATGTTCTATATTCTGCGTTTTTCACGCAACGCAGGCCCCATAGAAGTGAATAGGGCTGCGGGAAAATCGCAAGCATCCGCAAGAGTGCGGATGCCGTGCGATTTTCCTGCATGGTTGCTAGGAGATGATCGGGATGGGGACCCGATCTTTATTATTTGCCCTTATTACATAGTTATAAAGGAAAATAATAGCATTCTCAATAGAGAATACAAAGTAAAAAGGGCAATAGAGGGTTACAAATAATAAAAAAACAAACTCACCTACTCCATTTGATCGCATAGCAGCCTGTCTCCTGTTCTGGTTCACATGGTCGTGTGAAAGAGTCCTACCGCTGGGTTCAGACCTGAGCGTTTCTGAAACGCGCGTTTTGCACGTGTTTTTGTCGTGCGTTTTTGTGCGCGTTTTTGGCAATAGTAAACGTGCGTTTTACGTGCGTTTGTGTGATTGACTGCAGTGTTGTCCAATGACCAAATATCCCTGTCTATATGAAGTTTGGCCTTTCCAGCATGTTGCAAATTCATAAACGCGCGTTCGAACGCGCGTTTTCAGTGTCAAAAACGCGCAAAATACAAGTGTTGCGCGTTCCCATTGAAGTCCCATTGGGCCAAAACGCGCGACAAACGCCCCCAAAAAAGCTCAAGTACTTGTTTATGCGTCGGGCATTTTTCAGCGCGTTCAAATGCGCTGTAAAGCGAAAATGTGAACCAGTCCCATAGGGAAGCATTGGTTTGCATCGGTTATGCTTTTACAGCGCGTTCGAACGCGCTGTAAAACGCGCAAGTGTGAACTGAGGGTAACTGGTGGAAATGGAAAACAAAGCTAACTTTATTTTGTGGGTCAATGAGATTACATTGCAAACTTTTATAGTTTTACTACCTTTCTACAAAAATAAACCTTTAAAAATCCTTTATTTTTGTATTGCCATAACACCCAAAACATTTTTATTTTTATTTTTCTGTAGGAGGAGCCGTGTGAGCGTACCATATCCGGTACTAGCGACCTTTTGATCACTTCCTTTTTGCCGTCATTATGCAGGTTAAAAAAATGTCATAAAAATATAGTTCAGTTAAAGCATTTTATTTTTTTTCAGAGGAAATGTTTTTTTTTCCCAGTTTTAATATTTTTTATTTTTTTTCACATCTGATTAAACTTATTTTTATTCAGTCCTAATCCTAGACCATGCAATTACGTGCATAAAACACTGAAATACTTCTGCAGTGCAGGGTATTATGCCTGTCAGCATAACGTTACGGGGCATCAAATTAAGTCCTACCTTAAAGGCTATGAACAATTGGGGGGGGGAACTATTTTTTATTTATTTTTTTCATGAATGTATTTTACAAATTTTAGGCTAAATTACCTTTGTTTCAATTGCTCTTTACATATATATATATATATATAAAACAGCTGTTTTTGTCCTACAGGGCTAAGTTTTGGGCTATCTGCAGACTGTCACTTTCTGTTTTACACTAAGTCCCGTCATGATGCTGCTCTGATGGCTGGATCTGTAGCTCCTATCTCTGAATATCTGACAGCTCATAAACACTAGTTTAAGCCTTATTATTCTTATCATGTTGATAAGAATTTAGCTATAACGAGTGTTTATAAGCTTTCAGGAGTTTAGAGATAAGGGCTACTAAACAGCCATCAGAACAGCAACATGACGGGACTCAGTGTAAGGGTTCAATCACACGTCCGCAAAATGGGCAATTTTGCAGAACGGATGCGACACATTCATTTTTAATGGGGCCACAAAAATGCGGACAGCACACAGTGTGCTGTCCACATCCGCACTTCCATTCCACGGCCCCACAAAAAAATAGAACATGTCCTATTCTTGTACGCAGATATGGCAAGAAAAGGCATTTCTATGATAGTGCCGGCCATGCTGCGGTCCGCAAAATGCGAAACACATATGGCCGGTGTCTATGTTTTGCGGATGCGCAATTTGCGGACCGCAAAACAGTTGCTGACATGTGAATGGGCACTAATACAGAAAGTAACAGTCTGCACTGAAACGTAAAAACTGCTGAATTTTTTTATAAAGATCAATTGAAAAAATCATTTTTAGACCAAAAAATCAACGCTATAATATAACGATAGAAAAAACTTCCCATAGCTTTTAAACAGGGACATGGGGTATCAAAGGACCATTGATAGGCCCCTGTCTGCCATAGCAATTAGGGATTGTGTCACTGGGGGGGCGTGAATGGCTGTCGGAGGGACCCGCCTCCCTCTGTAACCATCTATGTTTACCTAGTGCTTTATCCTAATTCAGTCATCATGTTTCCATGAAGACACCATAACATAGGGGTTCAACAGATGAAGCAGAGCTCACTTTGCTATTTGCCATATTGAAATACATGGATTTCCAAAGGACTCCAGTTCAACCATTAAACCACAGTGATAGAGAAAAACACCTATTACCTAAGAAAAATAGCAAACTCAGCTCAGCTTCATCTGTACATCACTTACCTTACGTGGACTTCAAGGCAAGCAACACTAATAAACACCCCAGTCTTATAATTTACTTAAGATGAAAGGTGGATTGTGTTACATTGTATCAGTTTTATCATGCAGGGATAATTATCTTCGCTCCAGTGTAGGTGACAATTTATATCCATTAACTAATATTCCAGAATCTTCAAAGGCACCATTATACATGATAGGTGTGTGCTGTACCCGGAGAGGTAATGTGCGGGGAGAAAATGTATTCTTTATATACCGCCACCACCTACAGCATGAGTGTGCTATACTGCTCCTGTACTGTACTTCCAAATCATAACCAAAGATCTTATCAATAATCATTAGCAATGTGTGCGGAGAACTACAGCATGCAGCAAACAACTGCACCACTAAACATACTGACACATGACCATACTCTGACCCTCCAGAGGTATATCAGTAATTATACTGTATTTATTATATGGAATAGCACTAGTTATTTTCTAGTACATAGGAGGCAGTATTATAGTAGTTATATTCTTGTACATAGGAGGCAGTATTATAGTAGTTATATTCTTGTACATAGGAGGCAGTATTATAGTAGTTATATTCTTGTACATAAGAGCAGTATGATAGTAGTTATATTCTTGTACATGGGAGCAGTATTATAGTAGTTATATTCTTGTACATAGGAGCAGTATTATAGTAGTTATATTCTAGTACATAGGAGCAGTATTATAGTAGTTATATTCTAGTACATAGGAGCAGTATTATAGTAGTTATATTCTTGTACATAGGAGCAGTATTATAGCAGTTATATTCTTGTACATAGGAGCAGTATTATAGTAGTTATATTCTTGTACATAGAAGGCAGTATTATAGTAGTTATATTCTTGTATATAGGGGCAGTATTATAGTAGTTATATTCTTGTACATAGGAGCAGTATTCTAGTAGTTATATTCTTGTACATAGGAGGCAGTATTATAGTAGTTATATTCTTGTACATAGGAGCAGTATTATAGTAGTTATATTCTTGTACATAGGAGCAGTATTATAGTAGTTATATTCTTGTACATAGGATCAGTATTATAGTAGCTATATTCTTAACCAAATTTCTTTTTATTAAGAAAAAGCATAGACATAGTGCGCCAAGCATGGCCGTGTACATAGTAAATACTACATGTAGAGCAGCAAACAGCATAAACATAAGGTACACTGGTGCAGTATAGTGCCGTGTGCACTAAGGAACAAATCATTGCAGAAGTGGGGTACAAAACAGGGGGGGGGGGGAGAGGGGGAGGAAAGTTGGATGGAGGGAGGGGTACAGTCTGCTGTAGTTCAGTCAGGTGAATTTCCTATAAGTTTTCCATGGTAACCATAGTTTCAAGAATCGTGGCCGGGAGAACAGTTCCCAGTGCGCAAGTTCTTCAAAGCGGTAGATCTGGTCCACCTTATCAGTCCACATTTGCAGCGTAGGTGGCGACTCGTCTTTCCACAGAAGTGGGATCAGTAACCTTGCTGCTGTCAGTAACATCGTCGGAAGGCTATTTCTAGTAGGAGTAAAGGTGTCATTAGGGCACCATAGTAGTATGAGCTTTGCGTCTAATTTAATGTTAGTAGAGCATATCTGACTAATCTTATCTGCAATCAAGTTCCAGAAGGGCTGAATTTTCTGGCATGTCCACCAAATATGCGACAGAGTACCAGATTCCACGCCACAGCGCCAACACGCCTCCGGAATCTCCGAGTTCAATTTGTGCAAAAACTCAGGCGTCTTGTACCATCTGGTGAGAAGCTTAAAAGAATTTTCCTGAATTCTAACACAGCGGTTAAAGCCGTGTGAATGAGCAAGTATACTCGCTCTTTCCGGTTCTGTGAAGGTTAGGGAGAGCTCCTGTTCCCAAGATGTCATATAACGGAGATCCGGAGGCATGGAGAAGAGTAGCTCTTTATACATCAAGGACAGTGGCCTTCTAATGGGTTCAGAGGCCAGCAATTTCTTCTCGAGCCAGGAGGGTGAGTCCGGGCACGAGAAAGGTTTTGTGCAGAGTGTACTATCTCTTTTAAAATTCGCTACATGAAATAGTGGCGCACCTTGAACCCCAGGAAGTCGTAATATTGAGTCCCAATCCATCTTGCCGTCCGGGAGAAGGACATCCTGCAGAGCAACGTCAGCAAGCCTAGACCAAATCCCGGAGGGAGTAGATACAGAGGGATGAATGTGACACTGAAGAAGGCTAAGTGGCATGCTTGGGTTAGGAAAGCGGAACGTCCGTGATTGGACCATTTTGGACCACTCTGCTAACATACCCTTCAAGATAGGAGAGGAGAAAGCATGGTTGACTGAGAATATCTTGACCCCCCATAAGCTGAGACGTTCCTGTGTGGTAAGTAAGGTGGCTTCTAGGTGGGAGCAGGGAGAGTCAGTATTGCGGGAGAGGGCAGCTACACACCTACAAAGCTGAACAGCAGTATAATATAATTTCACATCAGGGAGCCCAAATCCACCAAACTGTTTGTCCCTGGTGAGGACTGAATAAGCGATACGAGGAGACTTGCCCTTCCAGAGGAAGCGGGTGAACACCCGGCGCACTTCAGTAAAAAATGAGTTGGGGAGCCAAATAGGGAGGGATTGTAGAAGGTATAGGAATTTGGGGACAATGAAAGTCTTCAAATAGTTCTTCCTTCCCATCCACAAAACAAAAGGAAGCTTCAGAGACTGTAAGTGGGTGCGGACCGATTGGAGGAGAGGGACAAAGTTTAGAGAGCTGAGTTCCTGAACATTAGCAGATATATGTGTCCCTAGGAACGAAATGGAGTGGGTGGCCCAGGAAAACGGGGTAGTCTGTTTGAGGGTGTTTATAATAGCGGGGGGGGGCAGGAGATGTTAAGCGCCACGGACTTCCCATAGTTAATTTTGAAATTTGAGACAAAGCCAAAGTCCTCAAATATAAGCAATAATTTGGGTAGGGCTTCTTTGGGGTTAGTAGTGAGAACTAACAGATCGTCCGCAAATGCTGCAGTAACATGTGTGCGTGAGCCAATATGTAGGCCTTTTATCTGTGGGTCCATCCTGATCCTACATAGAAGGGTCTCCATAACCAGGACAAACAAAGCCGGAGAAAGGGGGCATCCCTGGCGAGTTCCATTAGAGATCCTAAAGGGGGGAGACAGTGTGCCATTGACTTTGACCATGGCCGAGGGGGCCGAGTACAGAGTGTTGATGGCTGTTACAAACTGGTCAGGTATGCCAAACTTCGACAGGGTCCGCAACATGTAATGCCAGCTGACCCTGTCGAAGGCTTTTTCTGCGTCCGTGCTAACCAGCACCAAAGGCCTCGAGTGTCGTCTGGCCCAGTTGATGAGATGCAGCACCCTCACAGTATTCTCAGACCCCTGTCGGCCCTGAACAAAGCCTACCTGCTCGCCGTGTATAAGATCAGGGAGCACTTCCTGGATTCTGGTAGCCAGAATCTTCGCCCACCACTTGACATCAGTGTTGAGCAAAGAGATAGGCCTATAGTTACTGCAGCAAGTGGGATCCTTATTATCTTTATGAATGACAGTGATATGTGCCAGTAGGGAATGGGGAGCTAGGGAGCCACCAGTAAGGAGAGAGTTGCACATGTTCCTAAAGCGGGGGATCAGGATGTCCTGGAAGGTTTTATAGTAGCTGATGGGGAACCCATCTGGGCCGGGGCTTTTGCCTGAAGGGATGGACATGAGCACATTGCGTAATTCTAGGTCAGTGATAGGTCGAACTAAAAGGGCCGCTTTATCAAGGGGCACAGAGGGGAGGTCCAGGGAGTGCAGGAATTTGTCTGTGGCTTCTGTGATATAGTAGCTATATTCTTGTACATAGAAGCAGTATTGTAGTAGCTATATTCTTGTACATAGGAGCAGTATTACAGCAGTTATATTCTTGTACATAGGAGGCAGTATTATAGTAGTTATATCCTTGTACATAGGAGGCAGTATTAGAGTAGTTATATTCTTGTATATAGCAGCAGTATTATAGTAGTTATATTCTTGTACATAGGAGCAGTATTATAGTAGTCATATTCCTGTACATAGGAGCAGTATTATAGTAGTTATATTCTTGTACATAGGAGCAGTGTTATAGTAGTTATATTCCTGTACACAGAAGCAGTACTATAGTAGTTATATTCTTGTACATAGGAGCAGTATTATAGTAGTTATATCCTTGTACATAGGAGGCAGTATTAGAGTAGTTATATTCTTGTATATAGCAGCAGTATTATAGTAGTTATATTCTTGTACATAGGAGCAGTAGTATAGTAGTTATATTTTTGTACATAGGAGCCGTATTGTAGTAGTTATATCCTTGTACATAGGAGCAGTATTATAGTAGTTATATTCTTGTACATAGGTGCAGTATTATAGTAGTTATATTGTACATAGAAGCAGTATTGTAGTAGTTATATTCTTGTACATAAGGGGCAGTATTATAGTAGTTATATTCTTGTACATAAGCGGCAGTATTATAGTAGTTATATCCTTATATATAGGTGGCAGTAGTATAGTAGTTATATTCTTGTACATAGGGGGCAGTATTATAGTAGTTATATTCTTGTACATAGGAGCAGTATTATAGTAATATAGTAATATAATAATAATTTTGTTATTTTGTCAGCCGGCAACAGAATGTTCTGGACATGTGGCAAACCGCTTTGTGAGCCAGAAACTTGTTTACTCCATTTGCCATCTAATTTTGTTCCTCTTGGCAGCTCATAGTATACTACCCAGCAGGAGGCGACACTGAGCTCATGACACATTCTCAGATAATATAGAATATGAATCATTGTTCTATTTTGAAGTAAAAGGAATGGAATAAAGGCACGTCTCCTATTTTCTAGTAGTAAGCTGTATGTAGCTGCTTTGTATTTTCTGGCCCAGTCAGATATGATAATTAGCAGGTGCTCTGTGTGTTGGATGCTATACAGTCTGCATAGTGCGCTCATCCATTTTGCTTATTTAATTAACACGGAGATGCATTGTAGGGCTGCTCGCGGCATCCAGGATCTATGAGCATTACCCATGCATATTTAGACCAGAGATGACAAGGCCATATGTTTCATGTGATCATAAAAGCCAATGCTGAAAGGTGTCAAAAAAAACAAAAAGAATAATTAATCTCCATTTTACTCCACGTCGCGCTCGCTGCATAAATAATTATTTCAATTGAAATATTTTGCCACAAAAAATTCAGCCGCGGATCATTTTACAACTAGAATTTGAAGCTCGTAAACTAAATTTACCTTTATATTTATGAGGTTTGTAAAAATCCATCTGTTATATAATGAGTAAAAAAAACAATATAAAGAAAGAAAAAAAAAACACGAGCGGCATTCCCAGATCTCGCCGCATGAGGATGGCGTTTTTCGTTTCTCAGCCAGATCAGATAGACTTACGTTCAGCTGTTTTGTGATCGTGCCACAGCGGAGAAGAGAAAATTTTATTTCTTTTTCTGTCCTGAAATTAACGATATGAATAAAAGCGGCGCCTTCTCATTAAAACCTCGTAGCCACCTGTTTTCCTGGCCAAGCGCTGACGTTATTACTGTATAAAAACATCAATAACCAGATGCCAAAGTTGGCGAATGTCAGTGACAAACTGGCCTCTGAAGAGGTGTTATCCACGCGTTTCGGAAGTTGAGATGGATTTCTTAAATTCTTGCAAACTATCATTCCTGCATGCAATTGGGAACAAAGAGATAAGTTATACGAGTAGTACCAAAGGTCCAGAAACAGCGCCACCCCTTTCCACAGGTTGTATATTGGTATTGCAGCTCAGCCCCATTCACTTTACCCTTTCCTGACTTGGTGATTTACTCTGCTTTGCGTTTTGGCTTTTCACTCCCTGCCTTCCTGGAGCCTTAACTTTTTAATTTTTCCGTTCACATAGTATCAGGGCTTGTTTTTGGAAGAATTAGGCCTCATACAGACGACAGTATTTTTGCGGTCCGCAAAACGGCGTTCCGTTGTTCCGTGATTCGTGTACGTTTTTGCTTCCGTTGTGTTTCCGTGTGTCTTAGCGGACATGACCCAAAAGATTTTACCAAAAGACAGGCTGACAATTTTTTAAATGCCTGCCAAGGGATCCGCAAAAAAATGCGGACGCGGAACGCGGATGACACAAGGATGGCATTTTTTCACGGTCCCATTGACTTGAATGGGTCCGCGAACCATTTTTCGCGGACAAGAATAGGACAGGTTATATTTTTTTGATGGACTGAAATCACGGACCACGGACGCGGAGGACAAACGGTGCATTTGCTGAGTCTTCCACTAACCCATTGAAAACCAATCACGCAAAAAATCACAAAAAACGGTGCAACGGACACGGAATCAAACAACGGTCGCTTGCATGAGGCCTAAGCTGTACTTTTCAATAGCACCATTTACTATTGCATAAAGTGTAGCAGGAAGCTGGAAAAAAATTCCAAATGGGGTAGAATTAGGAAAAAAAACATGTAATTCTGCGACAGTTTTATAGGTTCTGTTTGTACGGCGTTCCCTGTGCGGTAAAAGTGACCTATGCTCTTCATTCTCCGGGTCAGTATGATTACAGATATACCACATTGATATGGTTGTGCTTATGTAATAATACAAATAAAAACTTTTGAAAAAAATTATTGTTTGTCTTTTCATTGTCATAGTCTGATCCCCATAACATTTTAATTTTTAAGTTTACGGAGCTGTATGGGGCTGTGTGGCGATCTGTAGTTTTCTGTGATACTAGTTTGGGGTGTGTATGACTTTTTGATTACTTGTTACTCAAGATTTTTTTTTCCGAGGTAAAGCAACAAAAAAAGTTTAGGATCAAGCAGTTAGATTTTTTTCCATGATGGCATTCACCGTATGCAGGGGTGCACTTAGCCTTTCTGCTGCCTGAGGTGAAAACTAAAACAGCGCCCCCTCCCCTTTCCCCAATGCCAATTTCTTAACCTCACCTGGCCTCATTGGTGGTGCACCCCTGACCATATGGGATACATACACTTATATTTTAATAGTTGTGGCACCTCGGGACACTGCAATGCCAATGATGCTTTTTTAATTGTTTATTTTTATTCTGGGGAATGGGGGTAATTTGAATTTGTATATTTTTCATGTTTTTAAAAACTTATTTTAACCTTTTTGGGTCCCCAAGATGCACTCATCAAATTGTGATTTCAATCCAGTAATGAGATTTAATTAAATCCGGAATAGAAAATTCAGTATATGCCAATGTACTCCTGCCACCTGCAGGCCTACATGGAAATATTCCTGTGATAGGCATCGGAGCCTCCAGCCTTTCACAACCAATGATGAGCTCCCCTGATCACCACGTGGGAAGCCGTTCCAGCCCCGGAAGTGTGTTTTTCAGCTCTCAGATGTCTTGGTCATTCTTAACCACAACATCTGAGAGTATAAATATTTGGTGTTACTGCCAATCGTAGGCATTAGCCCCAGGTGTCTGCTGTGTGAAGTGGGCGCCATTTGTAAAAACACCTGCGGCAGATGTTGGTACGAGTGGCTAATGCAGCTGATCTGCAATGCTGGATCCAACATATTGGCTAGAGCGGCAGGATTTCTAGAAGAAAGCAGTCACGTTTTTCTCATCTTGTACATGACCTGATATTACCAGGATGGGAGAAGGAGGACCTCAACTGCACTGTTTTTGTGCAGAGAGCAAATGGACAAATGGCGCAAAACACAACCCGGATTTGGATATAAGGTTTTTTATTTGATAGACGACACGTTTCGGGGTGCTCAGGACCCCTTTATCAAGTTTGTATCCTTATTGCCGTCAGCTTGTTAGTGGATCCCCTGTGTACTCCTAGTTGGTAAAGCTGAAGAGAGGGAGAGGCTTGAGGAGTATCCAAGTGCAGCGGTGTTTCTATATTCACTGCACGTGCAGCATTCGGCAATCTGCTGCACTTGGATACTCCTCAAGCCTCTCCCTCTCTTCAGCTTTACCAACTAGGAGTACACAGGGGATCCACTAACAAGCTGACGGCAATAAGGATACAGACTTGATAAAGGGGTCCTGATCACCCCGAAACGCGTCGCCTATCAAATAAAAAACCTTATATCCAAATCCGGGTTGTGTTTTGCGCCATTCGTCCATTTGCTCTCTGCACAGAAACAGTGCAGTTGAGGTCCTCCTTCTCCAATTTCTACCAAAGTGGCGACTTGGCCCTTGCCCGTGGTTCACGTGGACACCAATTGGCAGCACCAACCCTCCCACCCTGAATCTTCAACCAACTTCCACCAAAAGGTTGCACTATAACAAGTGCAACCATACCAGGTGAGTCGACCTCACTCATCCTGGTCTGGGAAAAGGGACACCATTTTTTCGTTTTGACTTATGAGCACCTTCTCTCCTCCTGTGGCCTTCCAATTACCAGGATGGGGGCTGGGGGCTCATATGGGGGTCTGCATTTATTTAGGTGGTCCAGTCTGAACCTGCATTTGTTTAGATGGGCTAATCTGGGGTCTGTATTCTAGGGGTCACACTTGTTCACAGGTCTGCATTCAGCGGTGTGGTTGGCGTAAATTATAGACCTGGTCCAGTTTGTTTCAATACGTTATAGAGATAGATCTTCCCTAAACACAGCCACTAGCGTGATCATCTGGGTGAATTGGATTTGGAAAGCCCCACTGATAAGCCGATTGGATTCGGAACCCGCGGTGTCCAGATGATTGAAGTGGATTCAGAAACGCCAGTGATCAGCTGATCATATTGCATTTGGAAACCTGGGTATTAACTGTTCAAAAGTGATCAGTTCACTGAACTGGATTTGGAACCCCCGATGTTCCGCTGACTAAACTGGGTTCAGAACCACCAGAGATCAGTGGAGTGAAATAGAGCGAAATTCTGAAACCCCCTGGTTAATGGCTGATCAAAATGGATTCGGAATCCCCAGTGATCGCCAGAGATCGAAAAAGATTTGAGCCCCCAGTTAGTAGCTCATTGAATTGGATTCAGCACCCCCAACCCCCTGATCATCAACAGGTTCACAGCCCCCAGTGATTTGCTGATCAAAATGGATTTGAGCCCCTGCTGATCAGCTGATCGAATTGGAATAAGTACCCCCGGCGGGGCGGCTGCTCAAAATTGGATTTGGAACCCCCAATGATCATCCCTAAATTTCCGGTTCTGTCCCGCAATTCCAAAAATGATCAGTCTTAAATCCCTTCTGCCCAGTGGCATCGCCAGGATCAGACATTGTGTGACGGTAGCATCAGATGAACAGACCATGTACTTCAAGACTTCTCATACCTTGGCGTGCCCAGTGTCGGACCCACCAGAGGATCTTACTATCGAGGTCCAATCCCTATTCCGTCAATAAAGTTTAATAGGTTTTGGATCAAACCCATGGACCCTAATGGCAAATGACCGGCTCCAATGTTTTTTTTGTCTCCTGGATCTTTGGGGCCCATCATAGTATCAGAGCCTCAGGTCCGACCCTGGACGCGGCTCTAGCCAACATTTTACAAAATTCTATGTTTGTTGTCCCGTTTAGGCCCCTTTCACACGGGCGAGTTTTCCGCGCGGGTTCAATGCTTGACGTAAATACATTGCACCCGCACTGAATCCTGACCCGTTCATTTCAATGGGTCTGCGTACATGAGCGTTTTTTTTTTCACGCATCAGTTCTGCGTTGCGTGAAAAACGCAGCATGCTCTGTATTCTGCGTTTTTCACGCAGCCCTGGCCCCATAGAAGCGAATGGGGCGTCAGTGAACAAACGCATCGCATCCGGAAGCAAGTGCGGGTGCGTTGCGTTTTTTACTAATGGTTGCTAGGAGATGTTGTTTGTAAACCTTCCGTTTTTTATCACGCGCGTAAAAAACGCATCAAAACGCATTGCACCCGCGTGGAAAAAACTGGACGCAATCGCAGACAAAACTGACTGAACTTGCTTGCAAAATGGTGCGAGTTTCACTGAACGCACCTTGAATGTATCCGGAGCCAACACGCCACGCTCGTGTGAAAGAGGCCTTACTAATTGTGGCGCCAAGTATCAGCGGAGTCAGCAGAGCCTCAATTCAGCGACGGAAAAAAAAAAAATACATCATTAGGTTTCCATTTTTTCCACCTGATATATATCTACAAAAGGACACAAAACACAAAAAAATCACCCCATTAGTGAAGAGACATTAAAAATGTAACTGCGCGGTCTACAGTGGCCGCGTTCACATCAGCGCATCATGTGATTAGCTGCAAGTGTCTCGGTGTCAGAAGAAGGCTCCTCGGTCGTTTATCTCCGGATCCAATTATCTTCAGTTGTCTCATTCAGCCTCTGTCAAATGAAATAAACCTAATAGGAAGTTCCTGGCTGGGAGCGTAGATAATACTCCGAGTCGTTTGGTCTTGGAAGCTTTTTACCTCCCGTCTATATTTTCGGAAGCTTCGGATTTGTACTTACCATGTATCAGTGAAGGCGCGGTGTTTGTTATAAAGTTGTCTCCTTCGTTTCTTATCGGATCGTATAAAATCCTATCATTTATTCATCACAGAATCACTAAGTTGCCGAGCACTTTGCACCGTACAAGTATTCCCAGCACATGAAAGGCAGATTTTATGTGATAGCGCGGCACTGGTCCTGCTAAAGGAACCGTTCTCTAATCCAAACGGGCCCCAGGATGCCGACAGCACTTCATTCGGGAGGTGATTAAATGAAAGCGCTTTCAGAAAATGTATATTTTAAGTAAGATCTGATACTGAAACATCCTCCCAGCCGAAAATGTAACATTGTAACAGAATCCACACATGTAGCCGGCGGGAAAAGGATCGGCAGCTTGAGAGAGGACCTGTCGGCAGGATCAGCCCTATTATACCTGACGTGTTTATTGGTAGGGTTGATCCTGCTGATTGAAATGATACTTGTCTTGTGGAAATTGTCTGTGGGGTATACAATGCAGGGCCTCAGTGCACCAAGGGGAGGGGCCTAACCCCCGCTGCACTTCTGTCCCTCAGATTTCCAGTGCTGGCCCCACCCCTTGTGCACCGAAGCCCTCATTTGCATAAAGAGCAAAAGTCTTTTTTCCGGGAACGCCGCATTTGTGTTTTGCAACACAGGTATCGTTTTAATCAGCAGGATTAACCCTTTAACAGAGTTGATCCTGCCGAGAGGCGCACTTTAATCTCTCATTTGGCTGCTGTCTCGTCTCCTGGACTCCTTCCCAGTCTACAAGCCCAAGTGATGACATGAGCATGATCCTATGCATCGCATCCCGTCTCCCTATTCTCTGCATGTCCATTAGATAGATAGATGATAGATGGATAGATAGATATGAAATGGATAGATAGATAGATAGATAGATGAGATAGATAGATAGATAGATAGATATGAAATGGATAGATAGATAGATAGATATGAGATAGATAGATAGATAGATATGAGATAGATAGATAGATAGATATGAGATAGATAGATAGATAGATAGATAGATAGATAGATAGAAGGATAGATAGATAGATAGATAGATAGATAGATAGGAGATAGATAGAAATTAGATAGATAGATAGATAGATAGATGAGAGAGAGAGAGAGAGAGAGAGAGAGAGATAGATAGATAGATAGATAGATAGATAGATAGATAGATAGATATGAGATAGATAGAAATTAGATAGATAGATAGATAGATAGATAGATAGATAGATAGATGGGAGATAGATAGAAATTAGATAGATAGATAGATAGATAGATAGATAGATAGATAGATAGGAGAGAGAGAGATAGATAGATAGATAGATAGATAGATAGATAGATAGATAGATATGAGATAGATAGAAATTAGATAGATAGATAGATAGATAGATAGATAGGAGATAGATAGATAGATAGATATTAGATATATATATATATATATATATATATATATTAGATAGATGGATAGATAGATAGATAGATGGATAGATAGATAGATAGATAGATAGATAGGAGATAGATAGATAGATAGAATTAGATAGATAGATAGATAGATAGATAGGAGAGTAGATAGATAGATAGATAGATAGATAGATAGATAGATAGGTAGATAGGAGATAGATAGATAGATAGATATTAGATAGATAGAAAGATAGATAATAGATAGATAAATAGATAGGAGATAGATAGATAGATAGATAGATAGATAGATAGATAGATAGATAATACATAGATAGATAGATAGTTAATAGATAGATAGATAGATAGATAGATAGATAGATAGATAGATATGAGATAGATAGATAGATAGATAGATAGATATGAAATGGATAGATAGATAGATAGATAGATAGATAGATATGAAATGGATAGATAGATAGATAGATAGGATAGATAGATAGATATGAGATAGATAGATAGAGAAAAAAATGGGTAGTTTATTAACCCACGTGACAGCAACGTTTCAGCTCTCAATGGAGCCTTCGTTAAGCCATAGTGACGTGTGTAAACTGCAGTGCTTATACTGTGATTACATGATTATCTCTCAATATATTTCAAAATAGTGCAAAAATACATGATTATATAAAAATACTGGATTATATTGGGTGGTGACTGGATATTTGTGTCTCCGTACTTTTGTGCTTCTTCCTCTGCTCTGTTGTGAGGACATAGACATGTGCTAATTCTTATAATGCCATCTCTCTCTCTTTTTGTGTTTTTACACAGATTATTGCTCAAGCGTTGATATTGATGAACAGTTTCCCTGGAAGCTACCAGACCTCGGGGCAGACAGGCTGCTGCCACCATTTCTAGCAGGCCAATTATTTATCTGTTAGGTAGAGCGTGGCTCGTATTTGGCCCCGCACGTGCCGTTGACTTTGAATCTGACCACTCTGCGATTATTATGTAAGTCCTTTGATGATGGACGCCTCTTTTAAGTATAGGGTCTTACTGCCCAGGATCTGGAATGTGACCCCTGTATTCCCTTATCCTAATAGGGCACGGTGTCCCCTGTACCCCCTGGCTATTTGTAATGCCCCCCCTTTTCAGTGAAGCATGGTTTGTTGCATTGACCATGACGTTATTGCCGTAATTGTGGGCTTTGAGAATGGGTGATGGTGGTGGCCCACTCTTTACCCGTTCTCTGTAGTCAGCCCAAGGGTCATTATAGGGTTAATATCCTTTATTTATGTGAAGCAGCGTTCGTGGCGATCATGTGATTTTAGAAGGCGTACCTATCGTTCTATGGGCACGAGGCTGCGCAGTAAATTTCTCAGGTTAATATGACTAATCGGCGCCTGAGCAGTGCGCCTCCCATAACGCCGACTAGGTCCTGCTGTCTTTGGCTCCATGTGAGATTATGCTATTTGTTTTTTTTAATACTTTGCAATCACTGGATCATGTGCACCTGTTGCTTGATTTATTTCTATCATGTACGTTTATTGCACAACATGTACTTTTTATCGATAATGGCACTTTTATGAACTTGGAAATTTAATTATGGACACTTAAAGGGATTCTGTCACCTCGTTTTAGCCTATAGAGATGCGGACATGCACGGCTAGATCGCCGTTAAAATGTCCGCAATATACCTGTCCCATAGCTCTGTGTGATTTAATTGTGTTTAAAAAATGATTTTATATGATTTTATAGCGACTTTAAAATAGACAAATCGCCAGGACCAGATGGCATACACCCCTGTATCCTAAGAGAATTAAGTAATGTCATAGCCAGACCCTTATTTCTGATATTTGCGGACTCTATACTGACAGGGAATGTTCCACAGGATTGGCGCATAGCAAATGTGGTGCCAATATTCAAAAAGGGTCCAAAAACAGAGCCTGGAAACTATAGGCCGGAAAGTTTAACATCTGTTGTTGGTAAACTGTTTGAAGGTTTTCTAAGAGATGCTATCTTAGAGGATCTCAAGGGAAATAAGCAAATTACACCATATCAGCATGGCTTCATGAGGGATCGGTCATGTCAAACGAATTTAATCAGCTTCTATGAGGAGGTAAGTTCTAGACTTGACAGCGGCGAATCAATGGATGTCGTATATCTGGACTTCTCCAAAGCATTTGACGCTGTACCTCATAAAAGGTTAGTATATAAAATGAGGATGCTCGGACTGGGAGAAAATGTCTGTAGGTGGGTAAGTAACTGGCTGAGTGACAGAAAACAGAGGGTGGTTATTAACGGTACAGACTCAGATTGGGTCACTGTCACTAGTGGGGTACCACAGGCAGGGCCGGGCCGACACAGAGGCTGGGGAGGCGCCAGCCTCAGGGCGCTCCAGCCTCAGGGCACAGGCAGGGGCCGGCCAGAGGGAAAGGGACTGACAGGGGGGAACCGCTCAGCGCTCCCTCCTGTCATTCCCTGATTGTAGCGTGACCGAGCTCTGTCCGGTCCGCAGGTACAGAGAGCATCAGTCTCCTGTACCCGGCCGGACTGACAGGAAGTGCGCACACAGTTTGCACTTCAAGTCAGTCGGCTCAGTACAGGAGACAAAAGCTCCTCCTCCTGTACCCGCGGAGGCGCAGACCATGCAGAGCTCGGCCACGCTACAGCAGAGGTAGGAGGAGAGGAGGGGGAGAAGAAGGAGCATGACAACATGGGGGGGGGAAGAGCATGACAACATGGGGGAGAAAAAGAGCATGACAACATGGGGGAGAAGAAAGACCATGACAACATGAGGGGGAGAAGAAGGAGCATGACAACATGATGGGGGAGAAGAAAGAGCATGACAACATGGGGGAGAAGAAAGAGCATGACAACATGGGGGGAGAAAGAGCATGACAACATGGGGGAGAAGAAAGAGCATGTCAACATGGGGGGCAGAAGAGCATGACAACATGGGGCGGAGAAGAAGAGCATGACAACATGGGGGGAGAAGTAAGAGCATGTCAACATGGGGGGTATAAAGAGCATGAAAAGATGGGGGAGAATGACAGGGGCAAAAGAGCATGACAAGAAGAGGGATTATGACAAGAGGGAGAGCATGACAAATTACTATGTGGGGGCACTGCTGTGTGGTTGAGGGGGTGTGGGGACATTACTGTGTGGGGGCAGTGTGGCGGACATTACTGTGTGGGGGCAGTGTGGCGGACATTACTGTGTGGGGGCACTGTGGCGGACATTACTGTGTGGGGGCAGTGTGGCGGACATTACTGTGTGGGGGCAGTGTGGCGGACATTACTGTGTGGGGGCAGTGTGGCGGACATTACTGTGTGGGGGCAGTGTGGCGGACATTACTGTGTGGGGGCAGTGTGGCGGACATTACTGTGTGGGGGGCAGTGTGGCGGACATTACTGTGTGGGGGCAGTGTGGCGGACATTACTGTGTGGGTGCAGTGTGGCGGACATTACTGTGTGGGGGACACTACAGTGTGGGGTGGCATTATACAAAAGCTCTGCAGATGCATCTCCCATGTATTGGGTCACCACAATTTGGGTGGTCATTCACTAATGAACCCTATTATGGGGAGAATCTGTGGATGACACATATTTGTCATCCACAGACCCCCCACCCCCACCCCCCCAAAACAGGGTTAATTTACTGAATGACCACCAATAAAAGAGGTGGGGGTCACATATGCTATTTCATAATGACAGCGGGGCCCGTGCAGTGACTGTATTCTACTACACCCCCCATCCCCCTCGCTCACTGGATTGTATTGGGGTCATTCCTTCCTACACAGACCCTGTTATGGGGAGGGGGGATCTGTGGATGACACATATGTGTCATCCACAGATTCCCCAATAACAGTGTCACCCATCACAGATCCCCCATAGTAGTGTCATCCACAAGTTGGGGGGTGGGGGGCAATTGGGCAGCTCAGCCTCTGTTGGTGGTGGACCTTGTCCCAGCCCTGACCTCAGGGGTCAGTACTGGAGGGGTCACTGTCACTAGTAGGATACCACAGGGGTCAGTACTGGAGGAGTCACTGTCACTAGTGGGGTACCTCATGGGTCAGTACTGGAGGGGTCACTGTCACAAGTGGGGTACCTCATGGGTCAGTACTGGAAGGGTCACTGTCACTAGTGGGGTACCTCAGGGGTCAGTACTGGAGGGGTCACTGTTACTAGAGGGGTACCTCAGGGGTCAGTACTGGAGGGGTCACTGTCACTAGTGGGATACCACAGGGGTCAGTACTGAAGGAGTCACTGTCACTAGTGGGGTACCTCATGGGTCAGTACTGGAGGGGTCACTGTCACTAGTGGGGTACCTCATGGGTCAGTACTGGAGGGGTCACTGTCACTAGTGGGGTACCTCAGGGGTCAGTACTGGAGGGGTCACTTTCACTAGTGGGGTACCTCAGGGGTCAGTATTGGAGGGGTCACTGTCACTAGTGGGGTACCTCAGGGGTCAGTATTGGAGGGGTCACTGTCACTAGTGGGGTACCTCAGGGGTCAGTATTGGAGGGGTCACTGTCACTAGTGGGGTACCTCAGGGGTCAGTATTGGAGGGGTCACTGTCACTAGTGGGGTACCTCAGGGGTCAGTATTGGGCCCTATTCTCTTCAATATATTTATTAATGATTTTGTAGAAGGCCTGCACAGTAAAATATCAATTTTTGCAGATGACACTAAACTGTGTAAAGTAATTAACAATGAAGAGGACAATATACTTTATATATACTACAGAGGAAAATATACTGTATATATATACTACAGAGGACATTATACCTTATAAATATACTACAGAGGACAGTATACTGTATATATATACTACAGAGGACAGTATACTGTATATATATACTACAGAGGACATTATACTGTATAAATATACTACAGAGGACAGTATACTGTATATATACTACAGAGGACAGTATACTGTATATATATACTACAGAGGACAGTATACTGTATATACTACAGAGGACAGTATATTGTATATATATACTACAGAGGACAATACTTTATATATATACTACAGAGGACAGTATACTGTATATACTACAGAGGACAGTATATTGTAAATATATACTACAGAGGACAGTATACTGTATATACTACAGAGGACAGTATACTGTATATATATACTACAGAGGACAGTATACTGTATATACTACAGAGGACAGTATACTGTATATATATACTACAGAGGACAGTATACTGTATATATATATATATACTACAGAGGACAGTTTTCTGCTACAGAGGGATCTGGATAGATTGGAGGCTTGGGCAGATAAGTGGCAGATGAGGTTTAACACTGAGAAATGTAAAGTTATGGACATGGAAAGGAATAATGCAAGTCATACTAAATGGTAAAACACTCGGTAACACTGATATGGAAAAGGATCTAGGAATTTTAGTGAACAGCAAACTAAGCTGCAAAAACCAGTGTCAGGCAGCTGCCGCCAAGGCCAATAAGATAATGGGTTGCATCAAAAGGGGCATAGATGCCCGTGAAGAGAACATAGTCCTACCACTTTACAAATCACTAGTCAGACCACACATGGAGTACTGTGTACAGTTCTGGGCTCCTGTGAACAAGGCAGACATAGCAGAGCTGGAGAGGGTTCAGAGGAGGGCAACTAAAGTAATAACTGGAATGGGGCAACTACAGTACCCTGAAAGGTTATCAGAATTCGGGTTATGTACTGTAGAAAACAGACGACTGAGGGGAGATCTAATAACTATGTATAAATATATCAGGGGTCAGTACGGAGATCACTCCCATCATCTATTTATCCCCAGGACTGTGACTGTGACGAGGGGACATCCTCTGCGTCTGGAGGAAAGAAGGTTTCTACACAAACATAGAAGAGGATTCTTTACAGTTAGAGCAGTGAGACTATGGATTCTTTACTGTAAGAGCAGTGAGACTATGGAGCTCTCTGCCTGAGGAGGTGGTGATGGTGAGTACAATAAAGGAATTCAGGAGGGGCCTGGATGTATTTCTGGAGTGTAATAATATTACAGGCTACAGCTACTAGAGAGGGGTCGTTGATCCAGGGAGTTATTCTGATGCATGATTGGAGTCGGGAAGGAATTTTTTACTCCTTTTAAGTGGCGAAAATTGGCTTCTGCCTCACATGATTTTTTTTTTTGCCTTCCTCTGGATCAACTTGTAGGAAACAGGCCGAACTGGATGGACAGAGGGCTTTTTTCGGTCTTATATACTATGTTACTATGTTACTAAGGCTATGTTCACATCAGCGTTCCGCCTTTCCGTTCTCCGTCTCCGTTCTCAGAGCAGGAAAACGGAAAGGACGGAACGGATGCCAAACGGAGCCAAATGGAACATACGGACCCCATAGACTATAATCAGGTCTGTTAAATGTCCGCTCCGAAGATGATTTTTGAGCGGAGACAAAAGTCCTGCATGCATTATAGCCTATGGGGTCCGTTTGCTCCATTTGGCTCCGTTTGGCATCCGTTCCGTCCTTTCCGTTTTCCTGCTCTGAGAACGGAGACGGAGAACGGAAAGGCTGAGCGCTTATGTGAACGCGGCCTAAATCAGCCTGGTAAGGTGCCCAAGGGGCTGCACTAACCGTTCTGGAGCCCAGCCACGTCCCCTGTGAAGGAGCCCAGCACCGCCTGCGTCCTCCAAATCTCCTCCTTGCTTACAGTTAGATCACTGTAATCCGCGAGCTCGCGCATGCGCAGTTCCTTCCCTGAGGCTGATGCCAGCACAGGGAAGGAACACCATGCCGGCACTGCGTATGCGCAAGCTTGCACATCGCGAGATTACAGCGATCTAACTGTAAGCAAGGAGGAGATTTGGAGGACGCAGGCGGTGCTAGGCTCCAGAACGGTTAGTGCAGCCCCTTGGGCTCCTTACCAGGCTGATTTACAAATCTATAAAAGCACACAGAGCTATGGGACAGGTATATTGCGGACATGTTAGCGGCGATCTATCCGTGCATGTCCGCAGCTCTATAGGCTAAAAAGAGGTGGCAGAATCCCTTTAAATGAACTATTTTTATATAATCATGTATTTTTGCACTATTTTGAATTATATTGAGAGATAATCATGTAATCACAGTATAAGCACTGCAGTTTACACATGTCACTATGGCTTGATAAAGGCTCCATTGAGAGCTGAAACGTTGCTGTCACGCGGGTTAATAAACTGCCCATTTTTTTCACCATTTTTGTGTGCTGCCGTCCTTTTCTCAATGTATTCAGCAAGACCTTGGTCGCCGGTCATTTGAAGGAATTTGCAGCTCCATTGCTGTTTCTGTGCTGCTCTTTACTTTTTCTTGTTTAGATAGATAGATAGATAGATAGATAGATAGATAGATAGATAGATAGATAGATAGGCATGAGATAGATAGGCATGAGATAGATAGATAGATATTAGATAGATAGATAGATAGATAGATAGATAGATAGATAGATAGATAGATAGTAGATAGATAATAGAAAGACATGAGAGATAAATAATAGATGATAGATAGATAGATAGATAGATAGATAGATAGATAGATAGATAGATAGACATGAGAGATAGATAATAGATTGAGAGATAAATAGATAGATAGATATGCGATAGATAGACATGAGAGATAGATAATAGATAGATAGATAGATAGATAGATAGATATACATGAGAGATAGATAATAGATAGATCAGTAGATATATAGATATGCGATCGATAGATAGATAGATAGATAGATAGATAGATAAATCTGATAATAGATAATCCAGCAGTCGTGGTGTCTCATCCTTCTGTCGGAGAAGGTACACTTCTGGTGGATGAAGGAGATCAGTGAGACCGGGGAGCGGGGGAGGGGGGGGGGGGTAGACAGCTCCAATCATTATTTATGCAATAATCCTCTTTCCTAATCTGAATTGCTAAAAAGCAGCAGAATAAGCATTTTTCCCCAAATATATTGCCGCTATATTTAAGCTAATTTTCTGCTGTCATCCTCCTGATGGATGAGACCATTTGTTCCCATAACTCTTTATGCCAGGGTGTAAAAGCTCATCAAAAACTCCTTATTTGCCCTGGATTAGTGCAGCGGCGCAGCGTCCTGACCTGCCGCATGCGCTGCTTTATAGCTGCTCATTAATAAACCTGTAAATAATAAATGCCAGGAATTAGATGACGGCCTAAAGACGGTCCTGCCAATCAGAGCAGCCCACATTCATGTACTTTGTGTAACATTTCCTCATGGTTTTCAAGATGTGTCAAGAAGCTGCCTCTATAGCGCCCCCTATAAGTAGCAACCAGGTAACCCAACTCACTCAACCGACTTGAAACTTGAGTAGGTACCCATAGATGTCACTGTAAAGACAGTTTTTGTTCTACAGGAGGGGAGCTAATTTGCATATCTCTTCCCATGAAGCATTGCTTCTAAGACTCCCTACTCCTGCTGGCTCTCCATCAGAAGAACAGCCTCTTTCAAGAGCTCTTATAAAATGGAAAAAAAAAATTTGAATAAAAGGTATCCACTGTCCACAAAGTGTCCTTTAGCTGAATCCCCCAACAATCAGCTGTAAATTGTGGGGGAACCCTGGCAGCACATATCCCTACAGCGCCACTTGTGGAGTAATCAAGCATTACACAGTTCTTACTGAAATCCGCGGGTTGTGCGGACACTTTGGGTCCTCTACAGAAAGAGAAGGAACAAGGAACCCCCTCCCCCTTATTAATAGGGTTCTCTATGACTATAGCATTAGCATAGCCCATCAATGTTTGATCTGTAGAGGTCCAAACTCCAGGACCCCCATTGATTAGCACAGTGCTAACTGGAAGGGTTTCCAGAGGTCAGGCCTCTACCAAGGATAGACCATAAATGTTTGATAGGTAGAGGTCCGAACTCCAGGAACCTCATTGATTAGCACAGTGCTGACTGGAAGGGGTTCCAGAGGTCAGGCCCCCAACAAGGATAGATCATGAATGGTTGCTCTGTAGAGGTTCAAACTCTAGGACCCACACTGATTAGCACAGTGCTGACTGGAAGGGTTCCAGAGGTCAGGCCTCTACCAAAGATAGACAATTAATGTTTCATTTGTAGAGGTCTGAGCTCCAGGAACCCCACTGATTAGCACAGTGCTGACTGGAAGGGGTTCCAGAGGTCAGGCCTCGACCAAGGATAGACCATAAATGTTTGATAGGTAGAGGTCCGAACTCCAGGAACCTCATTGATCAGCACAGTGCTGACTGGAAGGGGTTCCAGAGGTCAGGCCCCCAACAAGGATAGATCATGAATGGTTGCTCTGTAGAGGTTCAAACTCTAGGACCCACACTGATTAGCACACTGCTGACTGGAAGGGTTCCAGAGGTCAGGCCTCTTCCAAGGATAGACCATTAATGTTTCATTGGTAGAGGTCTGAGCTCCAGGAACCCCACTGATTAGCACAGTGCTAACTGGAAGGGTTTCCAGAGGTCAGGCTTCAACCAAGGATAGACCATAAATGTTTGATAAGTAGAGTTCCAAACTCCAGGAACCTCATTGATTAGCACAGTGCTGACTGGAAGGGTTCCAGAGGTCAGGCTTCAACCAAGGATAGATCATGAATGGTTGATCTGTAGAGGTTCAAATTTTAGGACCCCAACTGATTAGCGTAGTTCTGATTGGAAGGGCTCCAGAGGTCAGGCCTCTACCAGGGATAGACCATCAATGTTTGATTGGTAGAGGTCTGAGCTCCAGGAACCCCACTGATTAGCACAGTGCTAACTGGAAGGGTTTCCAGAGGTCAGGCTTCAACCAAGGATAGACCATCAATGTTTGATAAGTAGAGTTCCAAACTCCAGGAACCTCATTGATTAGCACAGTGCTGACTGGAAGGGTTCCAGAGGTCAGGATATAACCAAGGATAGATCATGAATGGTTGATCTGTAGAGGTTCAAATTTTAGGACCCCAACTGATTAGCTCAGTTCTGATTGGAAGGGCTCCAGAGGTCAGGCCTCTACCAAGGATAGACCATCAATGTTTGATAGGTAGAGGTCCAAACTCCAGGATCCCTACAGTTTAGCACAGTGCTGTTTGGAAGAGAATCCAGTGGTCCGGCTTCCACCAAGGATAGATCACCAATGTCTGATCGGTGGAGGTCTGAACTCCTGGACCTCCATTGATTAGTACTAACTAGATGGGGTTCCATAGGTCAGGCCCCCACCAAGGATAGGCTATCAATGCTATAGTCTTGGAAAACCCCTTTAACTCAGAATTACCTGCTTGGAAAATGGACTTTGCAGACCCGATGTGCAAACTATTTGGGGAGGTCAGCAGCGAAAGGGGTCACAGAGGGGGTCCACCATATGGACTTAGTGGGTCTTGATTCTGGAGTGCACCAGGTCAACCATTTTGGACAGCTGATGCCCATTGATTAGCATGAGCCCTATACCCGGTCATCATGGGAGGAGTGAACCTGGGCCAGCAAACAAGTGATTGGGTGGTCAGTGGGTCATACCACTTTCCCAGAATGGGGGGCATGAAGGCTTAAATAATCATTAAGCTGAGCCCACTCAGTACACTGTACGCAGCCAGTAATTACACAAACCCCCTGAGATCCCCAGCCAGCTGAAGTCTAGGTGAGCAGCACCACGCGGCAATTTCCAAAACTAACAGGACTTGACAGGTACAATGATGGAAAAAATATATATTCTTGCTATCACGAGGGTCAAACTCAATTGTTTTTTACCCGACTGCTGGGGAAAAAATTGTCTATACTTGAATTACCGTATATCATGGGATTTCCATAATCATAGGCTGCTTACTGCAGAGAAGGCCCCTGATGAGAACAGAGCAGCGCCTTCACGAACACATTAACCGCAGCCTTCCAGGAACAATGCAGAACCTTCCATGTATCAATTATGGAAATTAAAAGGAAATCCCGCCCATAATGCATCATTTGCATATTCATGTGTTCATTTTATTTTGGAACTATAACGTATAGAGGAAAGTCAAAGCAACCGTCTGGATTCCAGATCACCTCAGACTCCAATAGTCTATGCAGCTAAGCTGGAGACACTGATCCTAGATGTTTCCTAAAGGAGCAAAGCTGCAGTGTAAGGCATGGGGGAGTGAGAGAACAGCAACCTGAGCCTCTGTCAAGATAGGAAGTAGATTTGCAGTTCTCTCTGAGAATATCTGAGTATTTCCATAACTGTCCTAAATGTGAACGTGACCTCATCATCGGGTGGGACGGAGGTCAATGGGCCCCCGTTCTCTACATGGGTCCACAAATGTTGATAAGGGAATACCCCTTTAACCACCTCCAGGCTGGTCCACTTAACCCCTTCCTGAACAGGCACATTTTAATTTTTGTGCCTTTTTTCAAGTCATATGGGGAGCTTGATTTCTATCGTTTTTTTTTTTTTATAACCAGAAAAATGTTTAAAAAAGGGAAGAAATATTCTGTTTTTGTTAATAGCACAAGATGCAACTAAAATACTACTTTTTATTATCTCCCCTTTCCACAAAAGCTGTTTTGATTTATGGGAAGTATGGATTATGCTCGCTGGGGATGGGGTTAGAAGCTGTGGCTCGGTGTGCAGTAGCAGTTTTTATCTTTTTATTATTATTTTTTTACTTTTTATTTATTTATTTTACACTTTTAAATAAAAGACCTTTAGGGAACACTATTTTTATTGCTGATTTAATCTGTACCTGGGGCTGACATAGTGGCCCTGATTACAGGGGGAACGCAGCCCCCACAGAAGTTATACAGGACTGTACAGACTCACTGCCGAGCTGATCTGGATCTGATAAGACCCCCCCCAGCTCCACAGGCCCCTCCGATATTTGGATTGACATTACATTCATCACTACCAAATATACCAGACTATGCAGCACTACATAACTATTATATTCAGTGATGTCTTCTCTAGTGTAGATGTTCTCTTTTCTCATCTTCTCCATTGCGAGCAGACCACCATGATGACTTCTTTCAGCAAAGTCTCATCTCCACAGAGTTTGCAGCACAGGCATCTTAGATTCTGCATTTTTACACCATTCCTCCCCCCTCCTGGTGCCCCAACATTGTTATCCTGCTGCTATCCCCAATACCGTGCCCTTTGTGCTCCCCAACGCCTCCCAGTACTATACTGAAGAAACTACAGTGCCATACATACTAATAGTGCTTCCGAAAGTCCCACCAATTATCATTCTTCTCCAAAGTGCCTTCATTAAAAATAGTGACCCTGCAGTGATAATGCTCCCCGAGAGTGCCCTCGTTAGTAGTAGTGATGTCCATATTGTGCCCACTAATAATAATGCCCCCACAGTACCCCCAGTAGTAATGGTGCCCCCAGTACTATTAAGGCCCCCTGTAATACTCTCTCAGTAGTAATAAAGCCCTCCATAAGACCCCTGTATAGCCCCCAGTAGTATTAAGGCCCTCTATAGTTTCCCCAGTAGTTATAATGCCCTCTAAAGTGCCACATTAGTTATAATGCTCCCCATGTATTGCTCCAGAATTTATAATGCCCCCCAAAAAGTGACAGAGAAAAACAAAGTAGTTGTCTGTGGCCTTCCTGTGTCCTGGCGCATGCGGTTGCAATGATGTCATCAGCTCACAACCACCTGCGCTGCCTCATAGCCTGAAGGCCTTGTGGGCTGCTGTAGCCTATGAGAGTGGACGGCAGAGCTGGGTACCATTGGCATCAGCCCAAGATGTTTTGGCTTAGCAACACCCGAGGAGAAGGTGGCCCAGTCTGGCACTGGCCCATCTGGCATTTGCCAGAATTGCCAGATGGACAGTCCAGCCGTGCTCTAGGACCGGAGCAGGAAGTGGTATTGCTGCCCCCTGACCTCTACACAGAACTTATTGAGCACTGTGTATGGGGTGATGGGGAAGGCAGGGACAGGGGAAAAATGTTTCTGCCTTCTCTATGGGGAGCTCTGCTGCCACTGACAGCTGGCGCTCTGCTCTCGTGGGTGCATGATTAGTGAGCAGCTGCAGATGTTTTAAATCATTCATGCAAATATAGATGCCGACTGCATGGACGCTTATAGCCTATGGGTGGCCGTCAAGGGGTTAAACGATTTTTTAAGTCTCTAAAGAGGACCTGTCACCTGCTCAAGCTTTTAAATCTGTGTACCTGCCCTGATTGCTGGTTGGATTGTAAGAGACAGTGCTTGATCAGTGACGTTCACTCTCCCTTGAGCACTGAGTGCTAGTGACCATCCTCATAGGTAAGTACACCCACATTTGCATATCTTGCATCGGTACTAGCTGCCGCCATAATTCAGAAAATAGATGACTCAGAGGAACAGCACCAAGTGAGGTACAGAAATTTTAAAGTTTCAGCAGGTGACAGATTCTCTTTACAAAGTAATGCAATACATTTTTAGAAAATCTATTTTTTTTGTGTAGTTTATTTTTTTATTTTTTAAGGATTTTTTTTTTATAATTTTCATATTATTACTAAAATACTCCTGCATTTTTCACACTAGCCTCATATTAGACTAACACTTCCTGTTCTGCAGAGATCACTTCTCAGGAGTCTCGTTATAATCACATGCGGGATTACAATGAGAGCTATCACCTATATGTAGGTAAAACAGGTTCACACCATTGACAGCTCGCATCTTCCCCTCCCTGCACAATGACCATGCACAGGTCACAAGCATGCCCACAACATTTTCTCAGAGGTCAATAGGTGATGTTCAAAGTTCACCTTCTCCCGCTCTCTGCACAATGACCATGCACAGGTCACAAGCATGCCCACAACATTTTCTCAGAGGTCAATAGGTGATGTTCAAAGTTCACCTTCTCCCGCTCTCTGCACAATGACCCCTGCACAAGTCACAAAGCATTCCCACAATGATTTCCCTATAGATGTCAAGAAATGATGGTCACAGCTCACCTTCTCCTCCTTCCTGCACAATGACCATGCACAGGTCACAAGCATGCCCACAACATTTTCCCAGAGGTCAATAGGTGATGTTCAAAGTTCACCTTCTCCCGCTCTCTGCACAATGACCCCTGCACAAGTCACAAAGCATTCCCACAATGATTTCCCTATAGATGTCAAGAAATGATGGTCACAGCTCACCTTCTCCCCCTTCCTGCACATCAACATCTGCACAGGTCACAAGCATACCCACAACACTTTCCCACAGAGGTTAATAAGTGATGTTCAAAGTTCACCTACTCCCCCTCTCTGCACAATGACTGACCCCCGCACAAGTCAAAAACAATACCCACAATTATTTCCCTATAGAAGTCAAGAGATGATGGTCAAAGCTCACCTCCTCCCCTTCCCTGCATAACATCTGTCACAGAGCATGCCCTCAACATTTTCCTATAGAAATCAACAAGGCATCTCCAGACTACAGGCCCCTATGGTCCATGTAGCTGCTGTAAAACATATCTCTGTATGCTTTTAACGGTAGATCAGGCAAGATGCCCACCCCATAGTCATGTAAAGAAAGTGGAATAAAAAATAAATATATACCATGTATACATGGGGCAGGTACTGTCATCAGCGGAGCAGCATAGTGCTCCAAGATAATTAGCAAAGAACATGCGTTCTTATAACATGGCATCTGCTGGGTGCACAATGCCTAGACACATTGGACGGGACATTTGACAGAATGCCGACTTTTCTAGCTGTACAGATGGAGCAGAGTTAATTGCAATGAATGACAAAGTGCTGATGACTATTTTACATTATCCACAGCAAAATTAATCGTGAATTTGTCAGCACGTAATCCATCTACTTCTTAGCACAATGGCTGTTGCAATAAATGCTACTCCACCTGTATAACAAGTTGAACATATTGTACACAAGCATTATTGTGTGTGTTTCCCTAAGTAGAAGGAATAGTGTCCATGTGAAGTTTGCATCCATTATTTTAAACCAATTAATTCACTCTGTATCAAGTTGCAGCCCCCACGGTGGCCACTGACTGGACGCTGGTACCCAGGGCCGGCTTGTCCTATAGGCAGACTAGGCAGCCACGTGGGGCACCACTAGGAGCGCCGGCCTCTCTTATGCTGCAGCCGCCCGAGCGCTCTATTTAGAGCCTCAGACGGCTAAAATTGCCCCTGAGTCCTTAGGGGCCCCCGCACCACTCCATATACGGCCCCCGGCCCACAGCGCTGCCTCTTAGCTAATTTATTCACTTCACTTGCCTCTGTGTAATTGCAGAGAAGCACCGTAATCTCACACAGGCGCACTGGCAGAGGCATCGTCAAGCAAAGTGCGCATGCGCCGTCTTCCAGCGCACCTTGCTCGACGATGCATCTTTTCTGCAATTACACAGAGGCAAATGAAGTAAATAAATTAGCTAGGAGGCGGCGATGGGCAGGGATCTGTGGATGACACTTAGGGGGATCTGTGGATGACACTTAGGGGGATCTGTGGATGACATTTATGGGGATCTGTGGATGACTCTGATGGGGATCTGTGGATGACTCTGATGGGGATCTGTGGATGACACTTATGGGGATCTGTGGATGACACTTAGGGGGATCTGTGGATGACCCTGATGGGGATCTGTGGATGACACTTAGGGGGATCTGTGGATGACTCTTATGGGGATCTGTGGATGACCCTGATGGGGATCTGTGGATGACATGGATGGGGATCTGTGGATGACACTTGTGGGGATCTGTGGATGACACTTAGGGGGATCTGTGGATGACCCTGATGGGGATCTGTGGATGACACTTGTGGGGATCTGTGGATGACATGATATGTAGCTGTAGGGAGAAAACTTGGCCTTACCACAATGAAGGTTACAGTCTGTATAACTAGGTGGCGGACAATAAGGGGCGGGCTAAAGGGTGTGGTCAATAGGCGGAGTCAAGGGGGCGACAAAATTAGCTTTTACCTAGGGTGGCAAAAAACCTTGGCTGTAGATTAGGTAACAGATGAGTAAATTGTTACCAAGAAGCCAAGACAGGCAGAAAAACCATGTAGTTCAAGTTGTGATACAGATTCAGAGATAGTTCAAGGCAGGATGATGGTCAGGAGGTAGTTCAGGGCAGGACAAAGGTCAGGAGATATTTCAAAACGTTAGAAAGTTTAAGGGATAGTCCAAAGCAGGACAAAGATCATAGATGATAGCAAGGACAAAGGTTAGGATGTATTTCAAGGCAGAATGAGGAAAAGAAGATATTTCAAGGCAGGACAAAGGCTAAGAGGTAAGTTTTATGGTAGGTCAAAGGTGAGGAGGTAGTTCATGGCAGGAAAAAGTCAGAATGTAGGTCAAGGCAGGACAAAAGTCAGGATGTAGTTCAAGGCAGAACGATAGTCAGCATGTTAATCAAGGGATGATGAAGATCAGGAGGTAGTTCAAAGCAGGACAAAGGTCAAGATGTAGTTCAAGGCACAATGAAGACCAGGCGGTAATTCAAGACAGACAGAAAATCAGGAGGTAGTTTAGGGCAGGACAAAGGTCAGGAATAGATGTTGTAGTTCAAGGCTGGACTAGGTCACCGTGTAATTTAAGGCTCAATAATGTTCACAACCACAATCAGAAAATACAAAATAGGAATACTGGAGATAGGCAGGAATCACTTACCTGATGTTAAGGTGAAATCTGGATGGGTGGTTAATGTGGTGACATCATTGGCCAGGTACGCAGAACAATAAACCTCTGTCAGGGAGAAGGAGATGGGATTATTAGATGTATCAACACATTTCTTAGGATCCACAGGACTGAAGGTAAATCACATAAATGGGTTGAATGAGACTAAAAGGAAGACTTTTTTTTTTTTTTTACCAGAAACAGTGCCGCTTCTGTCAGTTGGCTGTCATTGGTATTGCATCTTAGCATCATCACTTGAATAAGGCAGAGCTGCAATACCAGACTCCATAGATAGGAGTGGTGCTTCTTCTAGAAGACCCTTTTCTGTAAACATCTAGTCTTAAATCTCAGGATGTTGAGCAAATAAAATAAAATAATAATAATTAATTCAGCTTGGCTACATGTGTATGTGTTGTGTGAATTAATTGGAGAGTTTTTATACCCCACCGCCCTATCTGGATTCTAAATAGATAAGAGGCCTGGGTGTAAGTCCATTAAGCATGGGCGTCTCCATATAGAGCTCCTCAGGGGCTGAGCTTACATTGTGGAAATGGAGGGCTGCTCCCCTAAAGGTACTTTATCAATAATATTTTACCTTCTCTTCCTAAACCTAGAAATACAGATAGAAATAATGACAGCAGAAGGTGAATGACTCATCTTTACCGGATTTGCTCATTTCTGAACCTTAATATATCTTATATAATAAACAAGTCGACAATTACTTTGCTGATTGTGGAGGAAAACTAAATGATTTATTCTAAGCTGTCTGGAAACAAGTAGCGGGTTACAGTACATGACGTTCCTAGGGAAACTGTATTTATGGAAGTGACTTTACACCGGTAAAATTTTGCATTGCTTGAATTGTGGCTGTAGGAGGCATACAAATGTGCACCAGGAACACTGAAGATCTCAACAACTGGAACCTTAGCACTGTCATTGGATACCATTAGAGATGAGCGAATCGAAGCTGACGAAGTAGAATTCTATCCGAATTTCAGGAAAAATTCGATTCACACTGAATCCGAATTTCCTCACAATTCGGGGTAACAAATCAAATTTTTTCCTAAAATGGCTGCTGCACATGTGAGTACATGGAGCAAAGAACTCTGGGAATGCGGGATCACCCATAATGCTATGCATGCAGCCAATCAGCAGCCCTGTGATGTCACAGCCCTATAAATAGCGTCAGCAGTGTACTTAGTGCAGGGAGAGACATCAGCAGGCGCTAGGGACAGTGCTAGGATAGTAGGAAAGACTTAATTGTGCTAATAAAACTATTTACAAGTTCGGGGAAAGATTATTCAGGTGTAGGGAAAGGATAGGGAGGAATCATTCCACAGAATTTATGTTGAACAGGGTTCAGTATGGGAGGTTACAGCCTGGGTAATAGGAACAATCCTATTACACCTTGCTGCACTGACTGTGGATCCCAATTGACATTATACAGCTCTGTAATTCCAGCAAACCATTCTTGTTATTGGGGTGCAAGTGCTGTGTGATACAGCCATTAACAGGGTTTATTACAAGGAAATATTTCTACGTATTATTTGCTCTCTTGAGGTACAGTTATATGCTCTAAAGCATTTTTTGGCTTGTATTAGTGGTAAAAAAAAGAGCTTATTAGCTGTTGTGTGGTGATGTGCGAAAATTACAGCCCTTTTTGTCGTGTATTAGTGGCAAAAGAAAAATATATTTGCCGGTCAGCGGTGCAGTTATATGTTCTAAAGCCCTTTGTGGCGTGTATTAGTGGTGTGATATGCGACTGGCCAGAACCGCAGAGGCGACATGTGAGGTGCACGGTGGGCCGATGAGGGGACAGCAATGATACAGTGCATCGGTTTACTCACGGTTAGCAGAAAGCCTCCCTGGGGCGGTCGCACAGTGATGAGGAAGACAGCACGAAATCCTCCGGGGCACGCTCTGTGATAGGGAAAACGCCAGCCAAGATGGTGGTTGAGGTGCCCTTGATGACAGGGGTGCTTAGGGTGCTTGCAGCGGCTGGGTCCCTTGATGGTAATTGTCGTGACGCCAGTACCGTTAATGGTGGTACAACCAATTGTAGTATTGAAGAATTAGGTAGACAGTGGTAGGATACAACTTACAACTTTTACTGTGACTGGTTTTGGTTGCAGCATACAGAATACAGTCTCTGATGAAATTAGAGGAATTCTGTTGATCCAATGTTAATAGATTTAGTTAGGTCCTGACTCAGGCTGTGGTTCAGTATAATTGATCTTACTGGTAGGTGATTCTGTTTCTGGTCCCTTTTGAATCCAGTGAACTTTATTGAGGTTGCCGGTGGCTAAGAAATCCTTCACCTTGATTTCCCAAAGGTCTGGTATGCCGGGTTGGTGGCAATTACCCTTTGGTTTGGGCTCTTTCATTTTGTCCCTTCTTGGGCTGAGCTTTACTCCTCGGCAGACTTGTGCTTGTTCTGCACACTGCAGACTGACTACAAAACTGACTAACTGACCACAGAATAGACCTGAGCTGGGCTAGATATCCCAGAGTGCTGCTATCCCCATCTAGTGGTGGGATGTAGAAATTACACCTGACCAGCCTATGAACAGGGATTCAACAGGTATAAATGAAAAATGACATACAATACAGCAATGACAATGCAGTAGTAATACATTTCCAGTTCCCAAGTGTCCCCAAGTGGGACGCTGCATACCCCCATGGTAAAATGTAAGTCGACCTCGACACATTTTTGACTCGATGTTGTGTCTTCCTGTAAGATACAAGAGAGGGGGAAAAGCATGCATGCATAGGAAATTACACCATAACCCCATTCTTGTACTTCTTGTATCTGAAAGTAAAATGGGTTAGGCAAGCATATCTCAGATAACAACGAAATGTGACAAAAGATGACAACATGGGTATAATTTTTCCTCTGAAGACTGGTGATGTGATGAGAAAACCAGGATAGTCCATGATGAGATGGAAAAAGAAAAAGAAAAATAACATCTCAGGAGGCTCACAGGGTATGAGTCTGTTCCCTGGGCATAGGAAAATGTAAACAGTAAGATATCTCGAAGGCTCTGGTACGTGAAAGTCTATCTCCGGGTTCAGACTTGAACGTTGCAAAACAGTAGACAGTTCCTTAAAAAGTCCTTTAAAGGATAAAACATAATATCACAAGAAAGTCTCTTTCTCAAACTGGAACGGAAAATGATGCTTTGATGCACTCAACGATGAGTTGGCAGGGCTGGTAGTTGTCTTTTTGGCTGCTGGTGCAGAAAATCCCTATAATGGGCAGGTGGTTGTCCTCTTGTAGTCCTGTCGGATCTTCTAAGCGGCTGAGATTCTACAGGCCTTGTTTCAAGGGAACTTGGTGTCTCTTGAGCTGGAGTAGACACTTCTTGAGATAGCTCTTCTGATTGAAGTGCAGTTGTGCTAGTCTTAGCAGACACCGGTATATTGAGCCATGGTGTAAAGAACCATTGTAACGGATCAGAGTCTAGTAAAGTTTTTCCAAAAGACTGTAGTGGATTCTCTGAAACAGATGATTTTGCAGGCTCTGGTTCTATGAGTTGAGTTTCTTCTTGAACAGCTTCTTCTTAAAGAGTAATGGTGTAAGGTTCTCTCTCCCATTTGCTATCTAATTTGTTGGTACAATGGTTGTTTTTTAACCACACAGGGTCACCAACTTTGAGCGGTTCTGCTTTTGCAGATTTGTTGTAGTCTCTTTGTCGCTTTTCATGAGCATGTTCTATACGATGTTGAACAATTTCTTGTGCATCTATTAACGTCTTTGGTGCTCACTGACCCAATCTGTTTTTGGTAAAGGGTTGATGGCATCAGGCACTTGTACGCCCAAACTATGGTCAGCAGGTAGTTTACCTTGTCGGCCAAACATGAGATAGTAGGGTGTATACCCAGTAGAACAATGAATGGTGTTATTGTAGGTGTACATCAATTGAGGTAATAAAGTAGGCCAATCACTTCTTGTAGCAGGTGGTACAGCTCTAAGCATCTCAATTAGAGCTTGGCAAAGGCCATTCCCTTGGGGATGGTAGGCGGTGGTTCTGATTTTTTGGCAATTGTGAAGTGTACACAGTTCTTTGAAGAGTTGCGATTCAAAGGCAGATCCCTGATCTTTCTGGGCATCCATATGGTAATAGGAAATGTTTCCAGAAGGCATCTGCAGTTGTTTTAGCGGTCAAGTCCTTGACAGGTATGGCCACAACAAATTTGGTATAATGGTCAATGATGGTCATTACGTATGTGTAACCTGAGCGACTTGGTTCCAACTTCACATGGTCAATTGCAACTATTACTACCGGTGTTCTGCTTACAATGGGATGTAAGGGCGCTTTTTGGTCATGCTTCTCACTTCTTTCAACAGCACAGGTGGAACATTCACAACACCATTTTTTAATGTCTCCTCTCATCCCGATCCAGTAGAATCTTCTACTGATGGTGGCTTCTGTTTTCTGTACGCCAAAGTGTCCTGATTGGTCATGATACATCTCAAGATCTATTCTTGCATCTCGGCGTGGTATAAAGATTTGGTATAGACTATCCCAGGTAATTCGGTCCAAAGTTCTTCTGAGTAGTAGGCCCTTTTGTAGAAAGAGATGCTTTCTATGTCTCCATAGTTTGGACAATTCTGGATCAGCATTTCTTCTACGAATTCTTTCAGGTGTTCTTCCACTGGTAAAGAAATCTTGCAGTTCTTCCAACACTCTGCTTTCATTTTGCAGCTTGATCCACTTGTCTTTGTCTTCTTGGGATTTTGGATCCACTTGTTGTTGAAGATTAAGGACTTTTCTTCCTTTGATGGTGACAATGTCTTGATGGGCAAAATTTTTGTAAAAAGCTGGCATTTCTACCTCTTTCCAAACATCTTCCTGTGTAGTGGGGTCTTCTTTGGTAGGGAGATGGGATAAGGCATCTGCGTTCTCATTTGCTTTTCCCGTTCTGTATCTCACGGTGAAATTGTAGTTTTTAACAAGGAGTGAGTATGGCGATCTTTGTTCTAATGCTCCCAATTTGGCGGTATTAAGATGTGCTAGCGGCTTGTTATCTGTGAAGGCCGGGAATGGGGTTGCGGGAAGGTAATCTTTAAATTTCTCTGTAACAGCCCACACGAGTGCAAGGAATTCCAATTTGAAGGAGCTATAATTTTGTTAGTTTCTTTCAGTACCTCTAAGAGATCTACTAGCGTAGGAAATTACTCTTTCTTTACCTTTTTGTATTTGCAACAAAACAGCTCCTAGGCCTTTCTTACTTGCATCTGTGTAAAGATGAATTGGCTGTTGGTAATCCGGATAGCCTAAGACTGGTGGTTCTGTTAACTTCTTTTTCAGGAGCTGGAAGGCAATTTCTCTTTTGGTGTTCCATTCAATGGGTATTGGAGATTTGCAATACCTTTTTAGGATGTTCTCTTAGAAGTTCTAATATTGGCTCTGCAATTTGAGCAAAATGAGGAATAAAGCGTCTGTAATAGCCTGTGAAACTAAGGAAACTTCTCACTTCTTTCACTGTAGTTGGAGTAGGCCAATTTCGGACTGCGGCTATCTTCTCTGGATCCGGTTTAACTCCTTCAGAGCTGACAACATGCCCTAAGTATTTGACTTCTGGCTTCAGTAGATAGCACTTAGATGTTTTGACCTTGAGTCCATGTTTATTTGAGGACTTGAAAAACTTCGGCCAAATGTTTCAAGTGATCTTCATAAGTCTTGGAGAAAACGATGACATCGTCTAAGTACAACAAGACGGTTTCAAAATTCTTGTGGCCTAAACAACGCTCCATCAGCCTTTGAAAAGTTCCAGGCACATTACAAAGTCCAAACGGCATGCAGTTGAACTCGAATAAGCCCATAGGGGTGGTAAATGCAGTCTTCTCACGATCTTCAGGGGCCATGGGTACTTGCCAGTATCCACTGGTTAAATCAAGGGTAGAGAAATAGGCTGAAGATCCTAAAGCTGTCAAGGATTCCTCTATGCGTGTTAAAGGGTAGGCATCCTTGTGGGTGATTTGGTTAATTTTTCTGTAGTCCACACAGAATCTGATATTACCATCTTTTTTACGGACAAGGACTAGCGGTGCAGCCCATGGACTATGGCTTTAATGATGGTCTTTAATGATATTGAAGTCCTTCATCTCATGGATCATTTGCTTTACGGATTGGTACATCGTTGGTGGTATAGGCCGATATCTTTGTTTGATCGGTGGGTGTGATCCTGTAGGGATGGAGTGTTTAATTATATCTACTTCTCCATAGTCTGTAGAATGTTTGCTGAAGGCACAGTGATGCTCCTTCACAATTTTCAGTACTCCTTCAATTTGGTTTGCGGCGTGGAAGCATCTCCCACATGAAGTTCTTTCCACCAGGATATGTTTACATTTTTGTCCTGTGGGTTCTGTTTCTTGGTAAGTGGCTCGGTGATAGCAGTAGCCACACTGATGATGTCTTGAAACGTAACTTGTATGAGCTGGCAATGGGACGGTATTTTGTTAGTGTTACGCTGCTATCACTCAAGGTTAGGAGTCGAATAAGCACTTTTCCTTCAGAGATGGTTACTAGGCTTCTTGCGGCTCTAACTAGAGGATGGTCATGTAAGACAACAGGCTACACCAGGGCTTGGTAGTCTTGACCTTGAATCCCGACTACATCTCGGCACCACAAGAGAGTTTCAGTGTTGGGTTTGAGAATCACAGGTTGATTATCTCGGATGCGGACACAGCAAATTTCTCCTTGTGGAAGGTTTGTTGAATCACCTTCTTAGAGGCAGGAGAGGCAGTAGGCACTGACTGGTTCAAGGCTTCTAGCATCTCAACATAACAGTTCCTGAGGACATTTATTCCTAGGACTATTGGAGGGTTGTTGTTATTGTCTCTGACTTGTACCACAATACGGCCTTGTCTAGGTAGAGAAGTTCCTCCTACTTGAATGGAAGGTTCCCAATAACCATAGACTGGTACGGGTTTGCCGTTACTGGCTATGAGACTCAGCCAGGATTCGGGAGGCTTAGTAAGCTGATTTTGGTCCCAGTATTTTTCAAATGCTGCTTGTTGGATGGTGGTTACTTGGGATTCGGTGTCAACTAAGGCAACAAAAGGAACTCGAGATCCAACATATCTTGGCATCCAGTGGCGATCTTCTGGACCTATTGGTTTACCTCTCGAGGGGTGGTCCTTAGCCTTGGGGGTTTCCCGTTTAACTGCCAGCAGGTTGCTTTTGTATGGCCTGGCATGTGACAGTATGTTCAGATAGGCCCCTTAGGGGTACTAGTGCGGTCAGGATGGCGTCCGCCTGGATTTCTAGAATAAATCTTTCTATGATCAGGAGGGAAAAGTCTTCTGGACACAGGTTTCTCCTCCTCCAGCATTAATGGTTTTTCCCACTGTTCCAACTTTAGACGGACTTTCTCCAGACTTTTAGTCAGGAAGTGGACTTGTTCAGTCACGGCAGCAACTGCGTCAGGAACTGGAGCTTGGGTTGCCTGACTGACTATAGGTAATGATTTTACAGGGGTAACCAGCTGTGATACAGACACTTCCACAGATCTAACAGGTTCTGTTGGCGGTCTTTTTCCCAATATGCTGATAGCTAATTCTTTGAAATCTAAGAAAGTAGCACTCGGATGCTGGGCAGCTAACATTCTTAGTTGGCTCTTTAGATTGTCTGTATTGACGCCTTCAATAAATTGCTCTTTCAGGGATTTGTCCTGATTCTCTGACTCACGGGGGTCTACTTGTACAACAGCTCTAACGGTTTCCTGCAAAGATAATGCAATGTCTCTGAGTGACTCACCAAATTGCTGTTTGACCTCTGACACGGTTCAGGGTTCAAAGGTGGAATAGAGACGTACAAATATCTGCTCCAGGGTCCTCCTCTCTGAGCTTGGCCAGGATTTTACTTCTCTGAGAGCACCTCCATCCAGTTGGGCAAGAAGAATCTCCATTTGTTGCTCTGGGGATACAGGGTACAATCTGAACACAGCAAGAATTTTTTCTTTAAAGTCCCTTAAAGTATGTACTTCTCCAGAATATCGTGGGAATCAGGGGACTCCAAAATAATAAGGCATGGTCAAAGGCATTAAACTTGGTGCTGCAGCAGTTGGTATTGTGCTGGGACCGAGTGCGGCTGCTGCAGGGGGTCCGCTGAGGTCAGGTTGCCCGTTATCTTCCTGCACAGACATGCTGACAACAGGTGAATTATGGTTATATAAGTTAAATGCGATTTGAGACACTTTTTGTGCTGCGTTGCTATGGGCAACCGCTATCTTGTGTGTGTATGGCCCTTTAAGAATTCAATGTTGGCTGAATACAGTGCTGCAGCGATGGTGAAGCGAGTCTCTGGCAGCGCTACTGTTATTAATGCTTCTTAGAATTAGTAGGGGCAAATCGGAGGACTCACAGGTTGCGATCGCTACTTGAGAGACAGCAAGCAATGCGATGATTTTCTCTCCATAAATTTGCATGTGAAGTCTCGCAAATTTTAGGAATGCGCACGTGACAATCTCCTCCTGGTCGCGGAGTCTCGCTCTGACTTAGCTGAGGGACAGAGGAGACGGCACTGCGCTTGTGAATAAGATCGGCCTCCCAGGATTGACACAGCAAAGGTGAGATGGGCTGGCCGGACAATTTTGCATAAATGGGTGGCACCAAACTTTCCCGCTCTTCAGGGGGTGTCACCAACTTATCCGCCACAGTGATGGCGCAGTAATTTTTTAGACAAGAAGACCTCCGACAGCAATTTTAAGTGAATAGAAACAGTCAATTCAAATACAGCAAGCAGTGTTGTTGACACCCAAATATAGATTTTTCTCACTTTTGATGTAGCGATTTTGATGCAGATAACTGAGATAACACCCCCATGCAACTTTTAAACAGGTTAAGCAGTTCTGTGGCCCCACAAAGGGTGCTATAATTACACAGTCTTTTTAATAAAGCAAAGAGGCTTATTATGATGCAACAGTCTTTTAGATAAGGCACAAGGGTTAATATCCTGTTCGTGACGCCAAGATGTGATATGCAACTGGGGCAACACGTGAGGTGCACGGTGGGCTGATGAGGGGACAGCAATGATACAGTGCATCGGTTTACTCACGGTTAGCAGAAAGCCTCCCTGGGGCGGTCGCACAGTGATGAGGAAGACAGCACGAAATCCTCCGGGGCACGCTCTGTGATAGGGAAAACGCCAGCCAAGATGATGGTTGAGGTGCCCTTGATGACAGGGGTGCTTAGGGTGCTTGTGGCGACTGGGTCCCTTGATGGTATTTGTCGTGACGCCAGTACAGTTAATGGTGGTACAACCAATTGTAGTATTGAAGAATGAGGTAGACAGTGGTAAGATACAACTTACAACTTTTAGATTTAGTTAGGTCCTGACTCAGGCTGTGGTTCAGTATAATTGATCTTACTGGTAGGTGATTCTGTTTCTGGTCCCTTTTGAATCCAGTGAACTTTATTGAGGTTGCCGGTGGCTAAGAAATCCTTCACCTTGATTTCCCAAAGGTCTGGTATGCCGGGTTGGTGGCAATTACCCTTTGGTTTAGGTTCTTTCATTTTGTCCCTTCTTGGGCTGAGCTTTACTCCTCGGCAGACTTGTGCTTGCTCGGGAACACTGCAGACTGACTACAAATTTCCTACTAATAAAATTTAAAATTAAGAACAACAATAGTTAAAATGTAAGTGATAAAAACAAGGAGGTATAACTCACTTCACCCAGGAGGGGTAATGTGGGATAAACTCAAAACACCCACACTACGGCCTCCTGCGCCTTGGTCACCTGTAGAAATGTAATGGAAGAACGGCAGTCACTCGCAGTGCTTTTTTGGACTTTCCTTTATTCAGAAGCCAGGGTAGGAGAGAAGAAAAGGCTCAACGCGTTTCGGGGTCCAAAATAATGACCCCTTCATCAGGAGCAGTATATACACACTTGTAATGCACTGTTTTTAAAATTGAACTGGAAGACCGCCAAAAAGGTCTTACATGACATGACTTCCGGTTTATGTGTGCGTTCCAGGATGGAACGCACCGGAAGTGACCTAATCTCAGTAGCATTTTGTTACAAGATGTGAGTATTCATATAAGAATAATAAAACATAACGTGGATACAATTAAAAAAACATTCTGAGATGGATACACATATAATTCTAGAGAAGGGTGCCACTATAATGATCTAGTCGGTCCCGGGAATCTTGGGGCGGAGTTTGCCATTCGGGACTTCCGGTTTTTCAGAGGCGCAAGACAAGCGTCTTCAAAAGACGAAAGGACAAGCTGTTCTTTTATATGTATACAGCCTTTGTGTGATTGTCTGTTTATTACATGTTATAGGTAACAATATTGCACATGCAATATGTGCATATTACATTGCTAATTTTTGCAATCATAAATTCTCAAATTTGCGAATTCCAATATTGCCCATGCCACTCATCACTTTAAATTGCATCAATATTCAAACTGAGATAAAATGTATCAAAAATAGAAACATATAATTATCAGTCATCCTAATAATTAGATTTTTTATTTATTTTTTTTGGTCTGATGCAGGAAACAGGTTGATAAACTGAACGGGGAATGAGTTTGACATCGTTCTGAAGGAATAACTTGGCTGATTTATAAAAAAAAATAAAAATTGCGTATATATATCTGTGTATATTTAAGTGAATTAATGAGTCCTGATCTGTTGTGGATGCTCCGGGCGAGCGGAATGAAAATAGCATTCCCTTTGTAATTAACTCGAACAAACACGTTCCTGAATAACTGTGAGATACACTCGATGCTTGTCGTCGTCTCCTCTTCACCTCAAGGCAATACAGTTCCCATATGCCTCTTACGCGCCGTGATGTAATATCTGCATTCCTCAATGCCACTTAAATCCTTCAGACTCGAAAATCTGAATTTTTTGTTATCTGATTGTTATTTTTTGCTTTTCTTTTTAAATGGATAAAATAAATTTAGTCATTTAATTAAGAGTGACCCTTCCCCTCCCCCACCCTCGACCTTCGTCCACTGCTCAAAAAAATAAATGAGAATATTCAGCTGTTTTGTCCTCGGTCCCGCTCTTCCTTCTTCAGTTTTAGATTTATTTTCATGAGATGGTTCCCATTAATCTGACTGTTATAAATGGATTCCGAGAATTTCTGCACATATGGAGCATAAATAATATTGAATCTTAAACAGGACGATTCATAATAATTTGCTGTGATGTTATACGAGCCCGTAACTTAAAAGCAACAAAATGTTTGGGAAGAAGCTGTGCAAAAAAGACAGATAAAATGTAAGAAATTAGTCGCGAGTGACAATACAATCAGGGCTACAATATATAATGGGGTAGGACAAAAGAGGCAACTGTCCAAGTGTCTGCACCAATACTCATCCTTACCCTGGCTGCCTTAGAAGTATTTGAGTTATAAGTGGTAGTATTGGATGTAAACTGCATGGCGGTATTTAGAGATGAGCGAATCGAATCCGACGAAGTTGGAATTCGATCCGAATTTCAGGAAAAATTTCCTTGCACTTCGTGGCAACAAATTGCAATTTTTCCTAAAATGGCGGCTATATGTGTGAGGACTGAGGACATGGGGCAAGGAGCTCTGGGAAGGCGGGATCACCAAGATTGACATGCATGCATGCAGCCAATCAGCAGCCAGCCCTGTGATGTCACAGCCCTATAAATACGGAAGCCATTTTAGATTCTGCCATTATCCAGAGTTCTGAGTGCAGGGTTAGACGTGAGAAGGCGCTAAGGACAGCAATTGGAAAACGCTAATTGTGAAAAATAAAAACTGAAAAAAACGATTTATAAGTCCAGGGAAAGGATAGGGAGGAATCTTTTCACAGCATCTTAGTGCAGGAAGAGACGTCAGAAGGCGCTAGGGACATTGATAGGAAAGTGATTTACAAGTGTAGGAAAAGATAATTCGGGGCTCAAAATAGTCATTAGACAGCTCTGTCATTCCAGCAATTTGTTCTTGGGGTGCAAGCATTTAGTGGTGTATTTCAGTAGTAAAAGAAAAATATATATGCAGTTCACTGTTGACGTTATTTGCGGTAACAGCATTTAGTGGCCTTTTTAATTACAAAAAGAAAAATTTATACACAGTTCACTTCTGCAGCTATATGTGCTAAGAGAGTTTAGTGATGTATTTCTGTACTACAAGAAAAATATATACGCAGTTCACTGCTGCCTCCGCTAGGCGGGCATGGCAGGCAAGTAGTGATGAAGAGAGTGGCGTGGGTGGTGGTGACCTCCTGACAAAGAGGAGGACATCAGTGACGTGCAGTAAACGGATAGATGAAGGCAGCACACACGGTCTTATCGGGTCACCGGAATGCAACAGCTGCAGAACAGGCCACGGATCCCCAGTGGTCAAGACGAACAGTAGAAGTAAAGAAGTTGCAGCAGCATATCCGATTTCTTTCCTTTTATTCAGAGGACTTCACAGCATAGATACAAGTAAAGTGCAGATGCAATGTTTCGGCTGTAACCAGCCTTTGTCAAGCATTCACATGCTTGACAAAGGCTGGTTACAGCCGAAACGTTGCATCTGCACTTTACTTGTATCTATGCTGTGAAGTCCTCTGAATAAAAGGAAAGAAATCTGATATGCTGCTGCAACTTCTTTACTTCATCAGTGACGTGCAGACACTACTCGTTGGTGATGATGAAGCCGATCACACTTGGGAGCTGGGTGCAGAAGGGGCTTCATCATCATTAGGAGAAGAGGGTGGCAGTTTGCCCGTTAGACAGCGGCGGAGCAAGCAAGGTAGTAGTATGGCTGGGAGTCAGCAGGGTGGCAGCAGTGGGAGGTCGGGTGAAGGATTCGGAATCCCCTGAAGACGCCAACTAGTTTGGCGAAACATGTCGGGGGGCAGTGCTGAATAGATTTTAAACACTCTGAGTGGGAATCTATGTGGCATAAGAATGATAATGTCAGTATACTGTAGCATACTATGCGCTAGCTTATTAGCAGGATCGCGCGACCTGACGGAGCATAGCCAGGGTTATACATAGTAAATGAATGATCAGCTAGGACTTTGTCACAATAGGGATCCACCTCTATTTTTAATTTTGCACTAGGTTAAGGCTCAAATTATATAAAAAAAATTCTAAAATAAAATTAATATTTTAATTTTTCAAATTGTAAAATACAAAGTTTGAAGGCCTCTACACTAAATCCCTGGGTCAAAATAGAAAAAAAAAAAAAAAAGGGACCAATAAATGCGCCCTGCATGGCACACGTGTTCAATCTGGTTGTCAAGCGGTTCCTGAAGTCTTCCACTCATCTGCAAGACATCCTAACAATGACCAGGAAACTTTGCATGCACTACAGCCACTCGTACACCGCAAAGCACACCCTCCTTGAGCTGCAGCGGCAGAGCGGCATCCCCTAACATAGGATGATATGCGACGTTTCCACCCGTTGGAATTCCACCCTCCATATGTTGGACCGACTATACGAACAGAGAAAGGTCATGAATGATTTCTTGATGATGCTAGCAGATAGGAGTACTCCCCTGTGTAACTTCGATGTCAGCCAGTGGCAGCTCATGCGTGACACCTGCCGTTTGCTTAGGCCCTTTGAGGACGCTATGTTATTTGTCAGTCGCCAGGACTACGGGATGAACAACGTCATCCCACTGCTTCATGTCCTGGAACAGATGCTGGTAAATCTGGCTGGTCAGGGGACTGGAGACATGCGCCTAGATCTCACGGCCACATGAGCCCTGTGAGGGCTGAACTGGAGGAGGAGGAGGACATTGGAGCACAGGCAATGTGTAGCGAAATGGGTGGTTTTGCTGCTCAGCTGACAGGAGAGGAGGAGCAGGAGCAGCCAGAGGAGCTACAGGGCGATGAGGAAGACAAGACAGAGGACCCAGACACACCATGGCAGTATGCAGTGGAGATGGAGGCAGGGAGTCCCTCCGAGTTACTTGCACAAATGGCCCGCTGCATGCTCAGTTGCTGAATTTGTGGCTGCAAATGACAGAAATTGCCCTGGAAAAGCTGTCCTGCCCGGCCAGTAGCGTGGCATCAGAATGGGTGTGTAGTGCGGCAGGGGCCATAGTTACCCCAAGGAGAACTCGCCTGTCCGCCCAAAATGTGGAGAGACTGACCTTTGTCAAGATGAATCAGGAGTGGATCAGCCAGGATTTCCACCCACCAATTCCTGATGCATCTGATTAGATCATCCATGCCGCCTCACCCAAACCTTGAAAAAAGAGACCAGTTTCTTCTGGCTACCTACCAAGCTACTACTCTGATGCTGACACCCGCCTGATGCCACACATCTGATGTCAAGTCCTCCTTCTTTCATCCACCTTCGTCAGTGGGTACTGGTATTGCCACCCAACGTCCCACTCTGTCACCGGGTCACTTTGTGGTATCCTGATGCTGCTGCTGCCATCTCCACACTATGTCACCTTGCCACTCTGTGGTATCCTAATGCTGCTGCTGCCATCTCCACACTATATGACCTTGCCATTCTGTGGTACCCTGATGCTGCTGCCGCCATCTCCACACTATGTTACCTTGCCATTTTGAGGTCTCCTGCTGCTGCTGCCATCTGCACACTATGTCACCTTGGTGTTTTGTGGTCTCCAGATGCTGCTGCTGCTGCCATCTCCACAATATGTAACCTTGCCACTCTGTGGTATCCTGATGCTGCTGCCACCTCCAGACTCGGCCATTGTGCCACGCTGTAGCCTACTCATGCTGCTGCCACCTCCAGACTCTTTCATTGTGCTGCTCTGTGGCCTCCTCATGCTGATGCCAACTCAGACTCTGTCATTGTGCCACTCTGTGGCTACTCATGCTACTTCCACCTCCATACTCTGTCATTATGCCACTCTGTGGACTCCTGATTCTGCTGCCGCCTCCCAAATCTGTCATTGTGCCATTCTGTGGCTTCCTTATGCTGCTGCCACTTCCACACTTGGTCATTGTGCCACTCTTTGGCCTACTCATGCTACTGCCACCTCCATACTCTGTCACTGTGCCACTCCATGACCTCCTGATTCTGCTGCCACATCCATACTCTGTCATTGTGCCGCTCTGTGGTCTCCTCATGCTGCTGCCACCTCCACACTTGGTCATTGTTCCACTGTGTGGCCTCCTCCTGATGCTGCTGCTGCTGCCGCCACCTCCAGACTCGGTCATTGTGCCACTCTGTGGCCTCTTTATGCTGCTGCCACCTCCAGACTCTGTCATTGTGCCATTCTGTGGCTTCTTTATGCTGCTGCCACTTCCAGACTCTGTCATTGTGCTGCTCTGTGATCTTCTCATGCTGCTGCCACCTCCACACTCGGTCATTGTGCCACACTGTGGCCTCCTCCTGATGCTGCTGCTGCTGCAGCCACCTCCAGACTATGTCATTGTGCCGTTCTGTGGTCTCCTCATACTGCTTCCATCTCCAGACCCTGTCATTCTGCCACTCTGTGGTTTCTTCATACTGCTTCCACCTCACCACTATGTCATAGGTCCACTCTGTGGACTTCTCATGCTGTTCTCACCCTCCCCACTTCATGACTGGTCCACTATTTTGGCTTTCAGCCTGGCTGACATCATCATTTATTTGACCCTTCTTCTGATCTGTCAGAAGCAAGGAAAAATGAGACACACAATGGATCCTGTCTGTGTAGCAGCTGTAAGGCCTGAATGATCCCATCAGAATTGGCTTATAATTTGGTAGTCAAAAGCAGGAGTGGGTATAAAACAGTGAAGACTTGCAAATATTCCATTCACGTGTCATCTCTGTTTTCGATCCACTTCTTTTGGCATTAGCAATACTGATGGATTATTGAGCAAATACCGACCGAGCGAAGGCGGATGCTCCACAGACAGGATCTGTTTTTTGTGGGTTATTGTTCTGATGGATCAGAGGAAGGGCAAAGTAATCAGTGACATCAAAACAAACTTATTGCTGACACCCTCACCACTCCATCAGGGGGGCTCTACTTGTATAAGCGTTTAATAGAACAGGCTCTGTAGACATCTATGTGGAATCAAGTGACGAGGGTGTAAAAGGACTGCTCTTTTTCTTGACGCTAACATCTAGAGTAACTGTAAGTTATTTGGTCAGTTTTGGCCCCGTGACTGCCCAAATAAGTGAAGTGTGCAGTGATTCTAAGAGCGACGCCTGTCATCTGCATGTCATACGGACTCACAGTATTGTTTCACTAACACAGCACACTCCCTATGCGTGTTACTGCAAGGCACAGCGTTCTACACCCCTATAAAGGCTCTCTGCAGCCTGGAAATAGCCAATTTTTCTGAAAAAATATGTTACAATTCCTATTAGTGGCTGCAGAGTCTAGGAAATCTGCCCATTCTTCACCCTTAACCCCATCACATGAAAATGGAGACTTGGATTTTCTCGGTCAGATTCCCAAGTCATGGCCAACCTGAAAAGTCACCAATTGGCATCAGGTGTGCTAAAAGGAATCATAGTCTGGAACATAGCCCTGGATCGGTATGCCCACTCATTCAGGTGATATGGCCTGCCCCCAGCCTTACAAGAAAATGGGGTGATACAAGGGACAAGAGCATTTGAAAACTGAAGCTAAGTACCATGTACACAGTGCAGAATGATGAGATGTGTCATGAGTGGAATGCTGTAAGGCATGAAAGAACTAGAGAGAAAGTGGGGAACTGGTGGTATACTTCCTTAGCTAGGTCTTGGGGGTGGGTTCCTTGAAGAGGTGGATTTTTCAGGGTGTTTAAAGCTTTGTAGGTTGGTGGAAAGTCCTATGGAACAGAGGAGAGAATTCTAGAGAAGTGGGGCAGAAAGGGAGAAGTCTCGAACTGAGTGGGGCTTACCATGGATGAAGACTGAAGTCGATAGTAGTGATTAGTGCACAGAGGAAAGCTTAGAGGTACATATAGACAGGCGTAACATCCTTGAATATTAGGGTAAGAGGTTTACAGTGCATTCTAGAAGAGATGATGGATCATGAGCTCCCCGTTATTAAAGAAAGTTCTGTCCTGCAAGTAATCTGGAACATTATTCTACACATTGCTTCCATTCATGATAATGTAGTAAACAGTTATGTACAGTACATATGTAGCGGCCAGGGAGGAGCGTGAGCGGAAGATGGGAGTGGTTGTGGCTCTAGCTGTTAGGCCTCTAGCACACAACGTTTTTTTTTCCCGTTTACGTCCGTTTTTTTGCGTTCCGTATACGGTTCGTATACGGAACCATTCATTTCAATGGACCTGCAAAAAAACAAAAACAAAGGTACTCCGTATGCCTTTCGTTTCCACATTTCCGTTCCGTTCAAAGATAGAACATATACTAATATTGTCTGCATAACGGACAAGGATAGTACTGTTCTATCAGGGGCCAGCTGCTCCTTTCTGCAAAAAACTAAATGCACACAGACGTCATCCGTATTTTTGCGGATTCGTTTTTTGCAGACCGTAAAATACTGACAAAGCCATACGGTCGTGTGCAAGAGGCCTAAGGCTGTGCAGAGAGAGGATGACACATCCTTTCTTCCCCCAGGGCACACTCTGATGTCCGCACTCCTGCCTGATGATAGTTGTGGTGTCTGTGATCTTGAGTGCTTGTATGGGTGCAAGGTGTATAATGCAATGGCTGATGTATCGTGTAAGAGTCAGCAACCAGGCCAGATATAACAGAATAAACTTTCTCTTTACTATAGTGCAATATAGGAGTTGTAGTACATCCAACAATAGCAAAACACAGTTCTGACTGTGCACAGTGCAATTATTCCCACATAACAATGTATGGATTTAGGCAAAGGTGGGAGTTATGACCCTCTCCCCTCTCTATCTGTCTCAAGTCTCTTCCTGCAGAATCTTGCAATGGTGGTTGTAATGTCCACTGAGGGACAACTGGTCAGGTCAGGTCCAGGTGTGAAGGGTGTCTCTCGTAGTATCCCTCACTGCAGTAAAGTCTTGGCAGCTTTTGGTAGCAGGTTACCTTACAGACTCCAATGCTCGGCCATGCAGACTCAAGTTTCTCTAATTCTGTCCTTTGTTTTTCTCCTTCTGTAGATCATGCAGAGATCAGTGAGTCTCTGTAACTTTTTGGGCCTATAAAGAGGAAGCACAAGTCACAGCTTCCTTTCCCTTCCAAACTCACCCTATTTCTGACTAGTTCTGCAGGTGAAGCCAGTCTATACCTAACCTCCTACAAGGGCTGAATCAGGATTGTTAACCCTGGCTGTGCCATCTATACATAGGTATACTGGGTTGAATACATAGCATGACATAACATTATATTACATAACATGAAGGAATCAACAATTTGAAGATACCCCCTTCCTCTCGGGTACTTCACATACATACCATCGAAGCATATTATGAGACTTCTATGAGGCTCTTGGAGAGAGGGAACCTGTCCCTGGCTGGTTCTGTTACCTTTGATATTGGGTGATGAGATCCTAGGCAGCACTCCTCCTCTAGAGAAAGGCAAGCAAAGAGTGGACAATATGTCAAACCGTCATGGAATTGTCTGAAACAGCACTAGATCCATTCGTCTTATGAGAACATCCACACTATAGTGGAGGGTTAGTTTTGATCCCCCCCCTCCATTCCTGTTTTCCATGTAGTGGATGACTGTGTGAAAAACGAGACCTACACATAGTGTGTAATATACATAAATATAACATATACAAAGAAATAGTTAAAAAACAACTTCAATAATGGTGAGGACTTCTGATGTAACTCCACTCCTCTCTGTAGGTTCTTGTTAGTGATGGCTCTTAATGAAATCCTTGATCCATACTGTAGACCCCCGAGGGTATATTTTCTCTAGGAAAGATAAAGAAAATCTAAAGCCTGCATGTTAGTGACATCTGCTCTGACAAATTGTTTGCACAAATTTTCCATTTTTAAGTGTTTATAGAACCCTAAAGCAGAAATCCCTTTTGCTCTAATTCATTCTCCGTTTTTACAGATTTAGACCTGCGGGAATGTGGGTAGCAGATATTTTTACCTCTCCATTTATTCTAATTCGCTTTATATCTTCATCTTTGACGTTCCATTGTTCTTCATTGGTATGTGCTGAACGGTGAACTGCTGAGCCGCCAATGAAAACGCATTTCCTCATAAGGACCATCAGAGGCAGCATTGAGAGCTGCAGAGTTTCAGCCAAAATCTACTGTTGTAACCACATACACTTGCTATAATTTGAAAAAACATATATATCTTAAGGATCCATCTTTCTTAATTCCTTGTTTACTTTCATTAAAATTGTCATAAATACAATGACTGGAAGATTTACGAAGTGGTAGAATTATTCTCAAAAAGCAACATTTTAATGCCTGTATTAGTTCTACAAAACCAGAACTTGCGTAGTTCAGTTGAACCAAATCTAGCGCAACCATCGAAGACTTTGGTTCAGTTCAGTTGACTCGGGGAGGTTTAGACATTTTGACTATTCTGCTAACGCTAAAATGCATCTATTGCGCTCTCTGAATTTTGTAGAAAACCACTCCCCAAAAAAGCATGCAATCAAGCTGAATGACCACATTCAGCTTCAAAGTGTAGGAAAAGGAACTCAAGGTCTTCTTCACATCATCAACAGTTCCATTGTTTCAAAGTGTTTATTGTAGATACCACCGCGCTACAACAGGAGTTACTGAGTACCTTATATTCACAGGGTTCCTTTTTTCGCAATTATAGACTTAGAAGATGCATGCACTTCACCTAAAGATGCATAAAAACTGACATATCAAGTTCACAATAAATGTCCATACAGAGTACACATTAAAAACAAAAAACATGCAAACCCAGCACAATTGTCAGAAAAGAAGAGAGACCTCCTATTTTAGAGGGAAGTTCCTATCTCAGGTGAGGGTGACTAGCTTCCCTATATACGTATTAGGGGTGGACGATATGGGCGATATAGACAATATGCGATATGAATTTGTGCCACGATATCGATTTCGTCTATATCGCCATATCGCGGTAGAACATGGTATGCGCCACTCTCGGCGTACACCATGTTCTCCTGAGCCGGCACAGTGGAGTAGGAGGGACTGTGGCCACTGCCCCCAATGAATGATGGAATAGCAACGTAGCCTGCATGTGCCGGCCATATCCCATACCCGGCCTCTATGACTGCACGCTGCGATCCACCTCAATTAAGCCCTCAGGTTCTGAGGGGTTAATTGCGGCGGATCGCAGCACGCAGTCATAGAGGCCCAGCATGGGATATGGCCGGCACATGCAGGCAAATAGAACCTTTCATTAGTTTGAACTTTATGATTTGAGTAGCGGCATAGGCATAGGGGCACTTATATGCGGGGCTGCCGCCGCTTGGCCCTCGCATGGTGGGAACAGCAGGATCAGCCTCTCTCTGGGCTGCCTTCTCCTGTCTGCAGCGCTGTCCAATCACAGCGCAGAACGTCACAGCCAGGGAGAAGGAACGCCCAGGGAGAGAGGCTGATGTCTCCTCACTGCTGTTCCCACCATGTAACGGGGGCCAGAGCGGGCGAACGGAGCCCCGCACAGATATAATAGTGAGTGCCCCATATATGCCCTATGTGCCGCTACTTAAGTAATAAACTTCAAACTAATGAAAGGTCCTATACGACTGCCCCCCCGATCATTGGTGGCAGTGGCCGGAGCCCCAGCAGTGTAAAGCTAGGGCTCCGATCGGTTACCATGGCAGCCAGGACGCTACGGATGTCCTGGCTGCCATAGTCAGCTCCCTGCTGCTGTGTGCCCAGAGCACAGGGCAGCAGGGACAGTGTGAGGTCCTATTCACCCTAATAGATCTCTATCAGGGTAAATAGGACAAAGGTTCTAGCCCCTAAGGGGGCTAATAGTTAGTAAATAAAAAGTTGGGAAAAAAAAAAACTCCCCCCAATATAGAAAATATATATCGCATATCGCACATGCTTCATATTACATCGCAATATCAGTTTTAGGCCATATCGCCCACCCCTATTACGTATATCTCATTCATAAAAGTCTCTCCCTAGTAGTTACTTCTACTGCGATCACATGGGTAACTACAACCAAATATCATTCCACTTTACCCAAAGGTCCTCAACCATTTACTTCCAACCTATACTCCTGTCAAAACCGCAAAGGGATTCAGACTATGCGGGGTTTAATATCATATTCTATATTTAAACCCTGCGGTTGTAAGGTGCCCAATCTATGCATCCATTCTACCTCACATTTATTCAGTTTAGCGACAGGATCTCCCCCTCGCATGTTCGCTCTCACTATTTCAACACCTATAAACCGCAAACCTCTTGGTTCCTTCTGGTGAAATCGCTTAAAATGAAGGGACACACTATGCGTTTGTAGCCCGTTTTTGATGTTCCGTGTATGCTCTTGTACCCTTGTTCTTAACTTACGGGTTGTTCTACCCACGTACCGGAGGCCACACGGACACTCCAGTACGTAGATAACATTGCTAGTTTCACATGTAATGTTCCCTTTTATTTTCAGCGTTTGTTTTTTAATGTGGGAAAAAACTTCCTCCACTTTCCTTGTCCTATTCGCTTGAATCCTGTTCCTACAGGAAGGACAAAAACCGCACCAAGTAAATTTACATGCTCTTTTCCCTAATACTTTCATGGGTCCTGCGCTATGTACTAGTTTATTTCGAAGATTAGCAGCTTTCTTCAGCACCCCTACTAGTTTATCCGGGATCTCACTCCCTATAATCGGGTCATTTTTTTAAATATTCCAATTCTTTTTAATTGCATTATTGAGCGTCCCAGCCCTTGTAGAGTACTGCGTTATAAAAGTAAATCTAAAATCCCTTTACATTTTTTTTATTATTGTTTTTCCTCCCTCCTTCTCCTCTACCTTCTTTTTCAAATTCTTCCCTACATATATTTAAAACATCTTCATCATAACCCTTCTCCAAGAATCTATCTCTTATTATCTGACTCTCGTCTTTAAGATCTCTTGGTTCTGTGCAATTGCAGTGTATCCTTTTAAATTGCTCCTTTGGGATATTTCCCAACCAGAGTTTATGATGACAGCGATCTGTACTGATGTAAGCTTTTACATCCGTTGCTTTAAAAAAAAAATTTGTTTTAAAACAATTATTTTCTATGAAGATTGTCAGATCTAGAAAATCAACCGAGGTGTCACTAATAGTACTTGTAAATTTCCATTGTTTCCATTACTTGCTGATGGCAATGACAGTATAACTATTCTTTCTCAAAAGCAAAAAGATATTCTAATGGGTCCCTCCATGAAGTCTATGACCGTCTTGTCAGAAAGGCCTCTCCTTCTCTGCCAGCTCCCTCTGGCTCTTAAAGGGCCAATGGGCATGCATCCTAACCTTCACCAGCCAATGGTTGGTAACCCTGGAGTACTTAAGGTACCTTCCCCTGTCTATTGTCTACCCATGTACCGACATTCTGTCTGTTTACTGGATTCTGACCCTCTCTTGCCTGAACTCCATATTGACCCTTTGTTACCTGCCCTGACCTCTGATAGTTTACCTTATTTACATGTACTCTGCCTGCCCTGACTTCCATCTGTCCTTGACTACGATTTTGCCTGAACCCTCGGTTCTCTGCACCAGTGTCTCTGACCCCTGTGGCTCAGCTGTGAATCATACAAAGACTACTTCAGGAGGTAGAAGCCTGTTGGTTCCCCTGCAGTGAAGTCCAGATTACAGTACAGAGGCTAAATGGTAATAACCAGGGACTGCCCGGATAACTCTCTTAGGAGTAGCCCAAAGTCAAATCTGCTGGTTAACACAGAGGTTTCATACTCACTGCCATAACAAGAAAGATCCTGATGCCAAGACGCCTTGTAATGTTTTGAGACCTGGAATGTTGTTAAGAAGACCTTATGTATATTTAAATCACAAAAGATAGTAATATCTACTTCCAACCAGCCAAATACTTACACAATAAATAAAAGTTATGTCTCTCACCCTAAGATGTAGCTTCTCTAAGCAGCAATCAGTTTGGGTGGATGTGCAGAACCTGAGGATTCACCTATTCTTCACCCTCAACCCTCATTATGAAGTATGGACTTTTTTGGTAAGAGTCCAACATTGGTCCTCAGCATAGTCCCCAATTATTGGCAGGCATACTGAGGGTCGCAATACTTTAGCCAGAAACAGAGGAGAGAGTAGTAACCAGGAAAGCACAAATGTCTGCAGGAACAAAGTCAGGAGTCAGAACCTGAAATAGAACAACAGGTACGGTATACGGCAACAAATCTAAGTAGCGAGTCAGAAGAAGAATCAAGAAGCAATATCAAAGTTAAGTTCAGTGTGCGAATGTAAGTCAGGAACCAATAGCATAGGAAAAGTACATAATCTGCAGGCCATACATCAATGGCTGATTCGCCTTTAAATAGACCATACAGCCAAATGTCCACAGCAGGCGTGAGTTACCCAATGCAACTGGAAGCAAGCTGGAAGAATCTCTGGAGCAGGGAGAGGTCAGTATCAATAAGTTTGGAGGCAGAAGTCTGTCTATCAATTTCAGCTACAGAAAGGAATCACTGGCATGAAATAAAGTTAAAAAAATCAATCCTAGTGATTATTGATCCTAATTGATCCAAAAGAAGGTGGAATGCTCTAACATGGTGTCTTTCATTCCGTGTTATACCATTCTGGTTATGTTTATATTTACTTCTGTGGATCTTGCCCATACCAACTGTATTTCCAACTGCTATAGTTCCTCTTTCCCCTTCTGCCAACATTTTCCAGAGAACCAACCTAACCACCACTCTAGAGAAACTGCAGTCATAGGGCTGAGAACTGTGAACCTAAATAAAGTCATGGGAAAAGACTCTGCCTAGGTGTTATGGTGCCACCATGGTTGACTCTTTTTCAGGTTATCATAGGAACTAGAACACTACACGTAGATGACTATTCTACAGCTTCACAGCTCTTACAGTAAAGAAGCCTTTCTACCTCTGGAGACTGACTCCTTAGCCCTCCAACTACGGCAGTCAGATGAAATTTGGTGAAATCTGATGTCAGCAGATGCTAATAAAAATTTCTTTCAGCCCCATGGCATACAAATGCATCCTTGGCTCGGAATGCATGGCTTCTCAAGAGACACAAGGGAGAACAAGGGGGATCCATAATGTTACTATTCAACTGGCCGATCCATTGTGGGATAGAACGGAGGCCCCATTCACATTAGATTGACATCCAATTTGCACAGCGCTTCTTTCCCCACATCATCTGAAAGGCGCACATTCTGTTTCTCCATACACCGCACCAGAGAGACCTGAAGATCTCATCATTTATATCTAAGCAGAAGGTAAAATAAACAAAAAGGAAACAGCGTGATCTTAAGAGTCAGGTAATGCTCAACCCCACTTGCAGTTGTGCATCTATACCCGGGGGAGCAAATCCCACACATGTGGTCCGTTGCAAATGGTGATCCCCAGCAAAATATGCATGCAATGGAGGATGCCTGCAGCAGACCACCACCAAATGTGTGGATGTAATTGACTATATGAAATAAACATTTACAAGAATAGGTGCACTACTGTGGTGGATGCAGTCAACAAAATCTGACTAAACCCTCACACTGGTGTTAAAATGAGACTTTAGCCAATATATACTTGTATTAAGGACATACTGGAGCCCGCGCACACCGTCAAGGTATCTCAAGGGTTTAGTCAGATTTTGTTGATTGCATCCAACACAGTAGTGCACCTATTCTTGTAAATGTTTATTAAAAAAAGGAAAAGGGAAACAGCAAAAAAAATAAAAAAAACATTTTCTTGATGCATTTAACCTTTTTCATTTCATTTTTTTTAACCAGAAGTTCTGAAAAGCTGCACTTAAAATTTCAAGAGCCATCATTTCTCTAAGGACTTAAAAACATTTCAATAAATACCCAAAAGCAACAAAATGTGTTTTTCAGGATTTTATTTATAGTCTTCATTCTCGTGCGTCAGTGGTCGGTTCTGTCATGTTTGTGTTATGTTGGTCGTTGCAGGCTCTAAATGGATGGAATATGTTGTTTTGTTTGTAGCTGCCTCATCCAGGAGAGAAGATGAGGACAGATGATGTAGAGATTGTGGGCTCCTTTGACAGATGTGCAGTCCCCGGGCTTTACTCATCAAGTTCATCATCTCAAAATTTGCTGTGAAGGTCCTGGACAATGATATAATTACGGGACCAGGGAACAGCATAATGCAGCATGGTCATATTGTTCCTGAAACATGGATTTCAGCTTACCTCATATCAAAAAATAAGAAACAAAAAGTGAGTCCTATCACATGTTCTACTGAGCTGGTACGACTTACCCTACATGATATGGTCTACTTTTGGAAAACCTGATATATATCTTACATTTTTGTCTAAAAAATTGTTTAGACAAAATTGAAAAGAAAACATTTTATACAAAATATTGTTAGTCCTTATACGTTTTGGCGGTGAACCACAAGGGGCGTGCTGGGACGATGGGAGTGGTAGTGCAGTACCCCAGTACAATAGGTATGTGCAAATAGGATTCTTCTTAAATGTTATGGAATTTATTATATTGTAATGTTATATACACCAAGCATCGCCTGGTATAGTTGGCAGGAATAGGGTTAATCATCCTGTTCTACCCCTCTTAGGAGGGGCAGAATTGGACTGGTCCTTCTTCCGGACTACAGAGATACTGTAGACGAGAGGGTGTGAGTAGGAAGGAAGCAAGTCTATGTGCTCCTTCTCCTCAAGATCCAGAGACTAACCGATCGCTGTGAAAATGAATGCTTCTGCTACAACAAGAAGGAGAGAAAGAAAGAAGAACTTGGAATCTGCATGGCCAGGCATTAGAGTCAGTAAGGAAACCACCATTGAGGGTAATACATACTTTACTGCCATGGAGGGATTACAGTTAAGACACCCTACACACTTAATAGGAAACAACGCAGCCAGTTGTATTATTCCACTTGCATGCCGCAGACGGAATTGCAGGCATAATTACCAGATTACAGTTGCCAGCCAGAGATTATGGCAAAAGAGGCTTTAGCAAGTTAGCATGTACAGAGTGTCAAGATTCACAGCTTTGCCTCTATAACTCATCTGGGGTAAGAATTTGCACTGTGTCCAGATTGTTGTTTGATCTAGTACAACAACCCCTATTTAGCACTCAGTAAAAAGAGACGCTTATTCTTCTACCTCTGGCCTGGTTTTCTGACTCCTACCACATCATACACTGGCCATTGCACTACATGCCCTGCCTTGCACCCATCAAAACACCAACTATTACCAGCACCTCAGCTCCCATCAGACAGGAGCCCCAAAATTAGGGTGAGCCCAGATGGAAGAAAGGTTTCACCTCCATACGCTGCATGTCCCCAGGGAGCAATGGCTTGATGGAGACCACAGCGACACATCATATTGTTAGAGCCACTACCACTCCCATCCTCTATTCCAGCTCCTCATATGCTACTGCAGTAGTAGTTGCATAGATAGGAGTAGTAGTGGTTCATGATTGCTTTCCTCACTTCCTGGGGCCATGCAACTTCCTGGGGCCATGCAACAGTGAATGAAGGGTGCACTCTTCCTCTCATGGCACACCTTGGGTCTTTTTGAAACTCCTGCCTGATGATAGTTGGGGTGCTTTTGATGGTGTACTTATGGAATGGTGCAAGGCAGGAGAGCAGATACAGTGCTATCGAAAGGTTAATGAAGCCAATGCCTAGGCCTGTTTGGTTGCAATTGGAGATGAGAAAATTTAAAAAAAAAAAGATTTGACCGGTTTGCGGAATTTATTTGCGGTGAATCGCATAAAAACGGCTATTTTTCGGGCTGCAGAGAGCCTTTATAGTGGTGTAGAACACTGTGCCTCGCAGTAACATGCATAGAGAGTCTGCTTGGGTAGGGAAATAATACTGTGAGTGAGTATGACATGCAGATGACAGGCGTCGCTCTTAGAATCACTGCTCACGTCACTTATTTGGGCAGTCATAGGGCCAAAACTAACCCAATAACTCAAGTACTGTATGAACTCAGACTTACAGGTCAATGTTAGTGCCAAGAAGAAGCATACTCCTTTTACACCGTCATCAACTGATTCCACATAGATGTCTACAGAACCTGTTCTATTAAACTTATACAAGTAGAGCCCCCGACAGAGTGGAGAGAGTGTCAGCAGTAACTTTGTGTTGATGAGGTCACTGATTATTTTGCCCTTCCTCTGATCCGTCAGAACAATAACCCCCAAAAAATGGATCCTGTATGTCAGCATTTGGTCAGTAATCCATCAGTATTGCTAATGCCAAAAAAAACAGGAGTGGATCCAAAACAGAGATAACACGTGAATAGAATATTTGCATGTCTTCTGTGTTTTGTACCCACTCCTGCTTTTGGCTACCAAATCACAAGCCAATTCTGATGGGACCATAAAGGACTTACAGCTGCTACACAGACAGGATCCGTTGTGCATCTCATTTTTCCTTGCTTCTGACAGATCAGAAGAAGGGTCAAATAAATAATGATGTCGGCCAGGCCAAAAGGCAAAATTGAGGCCCAGTCATGAAGTGGGAATGGTGGGAACAGCATGAGAAGTCCACAGGGTGGCTCTAATACATAGTGGTGAGGTGAAAGCACCATGAGGAGGCCACAGAGTGGCACAATGACAGTGTGTGGATGTGGAGGTGGCAGCAGCATCAGGAGGAGGTCACAGAGTGGCACAATGACAGTGTGGAGGTGGCATCAGCATGAGGAAACCACAGAGTGGCAAGGTGACATAGTGAGGAGGTGACAGCAGCATGAGGAGGCCACAGAGTGGCAAGGTGACATAGTGTGGAGGTAGCAGCACACGAAGAGAGCACAGATTGGCAAGATGACATAGTGTGGAGGTGGCAGCAGCATGAGGAGACCACAGAGTGGCAAGGTGACATAGTGTGGAGGTGGCAGCAGCATCAGGAGACCACAAAGTAGCAAGGTGACATAGTGTGGAGGTAGCAGCAGCATGAAGAGACCACAGATTGGCAAGGTGACATAGTGTGGAGGTGGCAGCATCATAAGGAAACCACAGAGTGGCAAGGTAACATAGTGTGGAGGTGAAAGCAGCATAAGGAGAGCACAGTGACCCGGTGGTGACAGAGTATGGAGGTGGAGGCAACTTCAGCATCAGGAGGCCACAGAGTGGCAAGGTGACATAGTGTGGAGGTGGAGGCAACAGCATCAGGAGGCCACAGAGTGGCAAGGTGACATAGTGTGGAGATGGCAGCAGCATGAGAAGACCACAGAGTGGCAAGGTGAAATAGTGTGGAGGTGGCAGCAGCATGAGGAGACCACAGAGTGACCCAGTAGCAGCAGCATCAGGAGGCCACAGGATGGCAAAGTGACATAGTATGGAGGTGGCAGCAGCATGAGGAGACCACAGAGTGGCAAGGTAACATAGTGTGGAGGTGGCAGCAGCATCAGGAGACCACAGAGTGGCAAGGTGACATAGTGTGGACATAACTAACTATCTGTATTATATATATATGAGCAAATTATCTAATGTCATTTAATAAGGATCCAGATGAGTCTGCAAAGCATAGAGCACAGCAATGACACTTCTCTCTTTCTCTCTCTCTCAGAACTGCAAAAAACAGCAGAAAATGGTCGCTGGGGAGGTTCTTATATAGTAAAGGAGTAGGCAACTTTCCTATTGGTTGCTAGGGATGTTGGTTGCTAAGCTCAGACACAGAGATTGCAGCCTTCTCATTAGCCCACAAGCAAGAAGCAGGGAGGGTACCGATGAAAAAAATCTAGAATTTTCGCGATTACGAAGATATAGCACTATATTCTAGATCTTCACGAATTCTCGAAGTGCCGATATTCGCAATAAAAATTCGCTATTAGAATATTAGCGATCAACACTAGTCCTCCTCATCTGTCTCTGGGTCAGGAGCCTGACCGCTCGCAACACCAGCTCCCACGCCACTCTCCTCATCACTACTTGCCCGCCTAGTGGAGGAAGCGGCGGATGTTTCCTCCACATCTTGGCTGGCTAGTAGCTGCTGACTGTCCTCTAGTAGCTCATCCTCACTGTATAGTGGAGCTGAGCCCACAGCATATAATACTTCTGTGGCTGAGGGGACAGAAAAGGACAGAGGCAGGTTGAGGCATATATATTTTACTTTTGCCACTAATACACAAAAGGCTTTAGAACATATATTTGCACCGCTAAACGGCAAATATATATTTCTTTTTTCACTTATACGCGCCACAAAAGGCTTTAGAACATATAACTGCTCCGCTGAAGGGCAAATATATTTTTCTTTTGCCACTAATAAACGACAAAAAGGGCTGTAATTTTCGCTCTTCACCACACAACGGCTAATAAGCCCTCTTATCCCACTAATACAAGCCAAAAAATGCTTTAGAACATATAACTGCACCGCACAAGGGCAAATAAGACGTAGAAATATTTCCTTGCAATAAACCCTGTTAATGGCCGTATCACACAGCACTTGCACCCCAAGAACAAGAACAGTTTGCTGGATTTACAGAGCTGTATAATGGCAATTTGGATCCCCAGTAGTGTTGAGCGCGAATATTCGAATAGCGAATTTTTTTAGCGAATATCGGCACTTTGCTAATTCGCGAATATTTCGAATATAGCTCTATAAATTCGCTATTTCGAATATTCGTTTTTTGTTTTTTAGTTATATTTTTTTCTTTCCCACTTTCCAAAAGTAGTTCTTACCTGTCCTGAGGATTCCTGGCTTCCTGGCTGCTCTAGTCAAGGCCCGTTGCCGCTTCTGCCGACTTCCGTGCTCATGGAGCTCATGGAACGTCTCCATATGCTAAAATGTACTGTCGGATTTGAGGAATTACGTTAAAATCGCAATGCGAATAATTCAAGTTATATTAATCGCATTGCGATTACAACTTAGCACTGCTATCTTACATAGGCTAGAATTAACGAATATGGAATATAGCAGTAGCACTAGCAGTGCTAAGTTGAAATCGCAATGCGATTACTTCAAGTTAAATTAATCGCATTGCGAATTCAACTTAGCACTGCTGCTATATTCCATATTCGTTAACTTCGTTCATTCTAGCAAGCTGACCCATTATAAACCCAGCTCTAAGTTGAAATCGCAATGCGAATAATATAACTTGAATTAATCGCATTGCGATTTCAACGTAATTCCTCAAATCCGACAGTACATTTTAGTATATGGAGACGTTCCCATGGTGATGGGGACGCTCCATGAGCAAGGAAGTTTATTGTTGGCTTGGTAGAATTAGCGAATAGCGAATATGACGAATGTATTCGTCATATTCCTCAAAACGAAGATAACGGAGTATTCTACATCTTCGTTTTAGCAACCTATTCGTCAACCTCGCTAATTCTAGCAATCAAATAGGAAGGTTGACTATAGAGACAGCTGTGTTAAATTCGCTATGCGATATATATATATTTTTTTTAATAGAATAATTATATTACTTGATATAATTATTATAATTATTCTATTTAGAAAAAGAAATATATAATCGCACAGCGAATTAAACACAGTTGTCTCTATAGTCAACCTTCCTATTTGATTGCTAGAATTAGCGAAGTTGACGAATAGGTAGCTAAAACGAAGATGTAGAATACTTCGTTATCTTCGTTTTGAGGAATATGACGAATACATTCGTCATATCCGACATCTTCGCTATAATTCTAGATGTGAAACCAATAGGAAAGTAGCCTTAAGTTAAAATCGCAATACGCGATTATTTAAATCGCATATGAATCGCGATAACTAGAATAATGACGAATATTCGATTTCGACGAATATAAAACGAATATTCTTTCGAATATTCGCGAATTTTGTCGAAATCGAATATGGCACCTGCCGCTCATCACTAAAAGTGCAGCAAGGTGTAATTGGATTGTTCCTATTACCCAGGCTGTACCCTCCCCTACTGAACGCTGTTCTACATAAATGCTGTGGAATGTTTCCTTTCCTACAACTTGACTAATATTTCCCTTAACTTGTAAATCATTTTTTTAGCACAATTACGTTTTTTCTAGCACTGTCCCTAGCGCCTGCTGACATCTTTCCCTGCACTAAGTACACTGGAAAAATGGCAGAATCCAAGATGGCTGAGGCTATTTATAGGGCTGTGACATCACAGGGCTGGCTGGCTGCATGCATGGCATTATTCGTGATCCCGCCTTCCCAGAGTTCTTCGATTTATATCCTCACACGTGCAGTAGCCATTTTAGGAAAAAATGCGATTCGTTACCACGAAGCGTGAGGAAATTCGGATTCGGTGCAAATCGAATAATTCCTGAAATTCAGATCGAATTCCACTTTGTCAGCTTCAATTCGCTAGTTGCAATAAATAAAGTCTCTCTTTACTGAATAGATAAAAGGAGGTGTAGTTTGGACAGCAGCAAATGGCACAGTTCTGGTGTATGCTACAGAGTAGGATTCTCCCAGTAGTTATGTATAGGCAATAGCAATGATGGTTGTTGTAGTCCCGCGTCTCTCTCTAAATACACTTGGCAATCTTTCCAAATGACATCACAGGCATGCAATTCCGTTCTCATAAACTATTTCTGCATTTGTCAGGCTAAGGGGTGCATGCAGATCTTAGATTCAGATGGCCAGTCCATCTCAAAGTGTGGTAGGTACTGGAGGCGATATACACTTTCAACAAGCAGTAAAGTCTTAATGCTATAAACGAGCAGTACCTTACTATCTGAATCCAGCATAGCCCTGAATCTTCTAGAGCAGGGGTACTCCACTGGCGGACAGCGGTCCAAATACAGACTGCAGATGCCAGCTGTCCGGACCCCTGCCATCCTTTCCATAGAAAGCAACACTTTAGGCTTCTTCCTAATCTCACAGTGCGCCAAAAAGAGCTGGGGCAAACTCATCCCCATGCAGGCGCCGGGACATGTCTCTCTCAGAGCTTTCAACTTGCGCCTGCACGTGGAGGAAGCTGTCTCTCTCAGCGCGCTCAGTCCCTCCTATCCTGCACCAGCGGCATGTAAGGGAGCTTCAAGCTAGAAAGGACACTTACGTGCTGCTGGATTGGATGTGGAACAAAAATACATATGTCGGTTCTGCGACTAGGGTTGCCACCCGACCAGTAGCTCACCAGCAACGTTGGCTGAAAGCTAAGGACAGGACCTGCGAGACGTCATCACACTGGAGCACAGGTCCTGTCCTCAGCTTCCAGTCAGCAGTGAGTGTTCACATTATTCTTACTGGGGGCACTAAATGGGGGCACTAATGGGGGCTTATTCTTACTGGGGGCGTTAATGGGGGCGTTCATCTTTACTGTTGGCATTCAGCTCAGACTTTCACCTGACTGCCGACCCAGGTATGTGAACCTTTAATAAAACTAGTTGAGTACCGCTGTCCTAGACCTTCTGTAAGTGACTTTTCTTTTTCCCTCAGGGGTAGTCTCTCTGTCGACATGTTCAACTCTATCACACCAGCATGCTGCCTGGTAGGGTTGATCATGCTGATTAAGGCCTCTTGCACACGACCGTATGGCTTTTTCAGTATTTTGCGGTCCGCAAAAAAACGGATCCGCAAAAAATACAGATGGCGTCCGTGTGCATTCCGTTTTTTGTTGAATGGAACAGCTGGCCCCTGATAGAACAGTACTATCCTTGTCCGGTATGCGGACAATATAGGACATGTTTTATCTTTGAACGGAACAGAAAAACGAACATACGGAAACGGAAGGCATACGGAGTACCTTCCTTTTTTTTGCGGATCCATTGAAATTAATGGTTTCGTATACTGTGCGTTTCTGTGCAAGAGGCCTACTAACCTTACCCTTTCCTCACTGCTCCCATTACGACACTTCTCGTTCCCCATGTCTTTACTTTCAGATCCCTTTCTACACAGAAAAGTTCCCACTCAGCTAATAGTTGGCTTTGGCAGGTCACAGCTCCGGTCAGTGATTGACTGAGTAATAATATTTCCTGTGTCGAGAGGGAAGTAAAGACCTTGCAACAGGGAAAAGTCAGAACAGGAGCAGTAAGGTAAGTATGACTTTGTTATTTTTCACCATTCTGATTCTTAAAAAAATAAAAAATAAATTGGCCAGACAGCCCTTTTAGGCCACAGTCCATTTGTGCATCAAGTGGAAGGTTAGTTTTCTTCCTTACTATCCACAATGGCAGTATAAGAGGGACAACTGTAAGCTCCTCGGAGCTGTTTTTAATAGGCATGCACCTACCATGAGTCATAATACTGGATTCTTCTGTGGGTACCCTCAGATACCAGATACGGCTGCTACCTCTACATACTCCATAGCTATGCCCCTGTGGACAGTTAGGTTGGACATATTTATATAATTTATTCCATTATTCTTCCATTTCAGTCTTTGTTTTATTGACCTCTAAGAGTAGGATGATGAGTGGGAGAATGGACATTGTGCAATATCTGCCTAACCATTATGAACAAACCTTTGGCCCAATGGGCCACCATTGATATATTTTTAACCCAAAAAAAATCCTACTGGATCCATTTTAATGTTTTTGTCATAAGAAGGATGACAATATGGACTAGAATAAATGAAGAAACCCCGAGCTCCTGTAGAAAAGACGCTCACCAAACTTTTTTGAGAGTTTTCTTTCTGTTTTTAGACATTTCTACTAAAAATTTTGTATTAAATGAATACTCTTGCAAGTTGAATGAAACAAGGTTCTGAAACATACACAGTCAAATCACAATGACCACCATGTGCAGAATGGACAACAGCTAGATGGGTTGGGAGTGACTCAATAAGGTCCTGGTAGGTTGTCACAGATATCTGTAGCCATGCTGATGGCGGTGAATCCCACAGCTGCTGGAGGGTGTGTGAAAGAGGATCTATTGAGTAAACACGACCATCAATGTGGTGCCAGAGATGCTCAATTGGGTTCTAGGGAATTAGGGGGACAGAGTAGTACTTAGGTACCTTGGACATGCTCTTCCAACCAATGTTAGACATTTCTAGCCATGTGACATGACATATTGTCTTACTGGAAGATCCCATCGGCCCAAGGGAAGACAATCAGCATGCATGGGTGTCAATGATATGCAAGGATAAAATAATAGACTTCCACATGGACAATTGGGCCCAGAGAATACCAAGAAAACCCTTTAGACCAAAATGGTGGCACCACCAGCTTGTGCTCTTTCAACAATGGTTGCAGGGTGTTTTTTCTCAGATTTTTTCATCTGACAATGTCCATCTATTTCATGACTCATCGGAGAAGGCAACTCTTTGCCAATCAAAGGAGGTACAATTCTGATACTGCAGCTAAAATTGAAATTGAAGCCTGTTCTGCCGATGGTTAGCAAAGGTGGGGTGACCATCCATCTGCTTCGGAGCTCCTGCATAGCGGAATTCACTGAACTTTAGTTTTAGACACATGTCTAGTGGCCTCCTTGTTTTCTTTGGAGGTGAGCTGCTCCAGTGTAGCGTGTCGGTCCACCCTAGCAAAACTTTTTAGCCGATGTTAACCTCTCACAGTTTCCATGTCGCTTATTTACAATGGAGCCATTTGTCCACTCACGATGCACTTTCACCAAAGCAGCACGAGAACCGTTCCCAAAATGCTCAGTTTCAGAACTACCGCCACCCTCAACCTGAAAGCCAATAATCATCAATTTTTGCAACTCTGATAAATCGCCCCTTTTACCCATGACAGCGATGAGGGATATGTGTGCAGACAGCCCATCACATCCTATATACCCACCGAGCCAGCTCGTCATGAACTACAGTATGTGCTGCCCACCTCAAAAGTAAGATGTGGTCAGAATATTGGGACTCAACTGTGTATATTCCAGAAACATAAAATTTTAAGAACTTTTCTCAGCTTCCACCTGCTCATCCTCCCCACCACCTTAGAATTATTTGTAAAATGCCTCCTTTGGTCAGGTTGCCGCTGGCTGGACATCTGGTCGGGCCGCTGCCTGAGGACATCATTGTGTTCTTCCTGACATTTTGTAGTTTCATGTGTCCGTACATTTTCCTTTCATCACTTCAGGTTCCCCCATCCTCTGAGGGTGACAAGCTTTATCTCGCAGCTTTGACTGTTGCCTTGTAATCAGAAATCTCAGAGTCAGGCCCTTGGCTTCAGTTTTTATCAGACCCTTCAATAAGCGCAACATTTCTGTTCCTATGATTATTATTCAGGATGAGTTTCTTATTATTCGAGTGATAGAACAGGAAAAGCCCGCTGTCTACTGTTGCCTGCAGTTCCATCATCAGAACAAACACAGCCATTGTTTAGGGCTCAGTTATAGATTTGGAAATATGGTATTCACACTTAAAGGGCTTGCTCACTTTGGACAAACCCATAGTCGACAGTCTTGCAAACAGGAGGATCACAAAATGGGTAACGTTTATGCTAATTTGCTCCAACAGGGGAATTCCATAGATTACAGCTACAATCTGTAGGAGGAGCCAAAAAGTAACTGTTTCGTTTTCCTGCAGCGCCACTACAGGGGAAAAAAAAGTATTGCACAGTTCACTTCGAAATCAATATGCATCATGGATGTGCCAAGTAATTTTCAGAGGAGTAATTTAGAGCACCTCTCACTCAGGACGACCAAGCTGATCCATGTATTATATGCTGAGGTTGCAATGTAATTCTACATTTGCATCTCTATGCTTACTGTCAGTGAAAACAAAGTGCCGTTAGGTTTAGCAAAGTATTTTTGTTTTCTATAAACCTCATATGAAAGTGCCAGGAAAAGCGGGCAGTGAGTGGCATCAAGTGGATTCCCATATCATAGTCCCCCAAACAGTCAACTACTAGTGGCAACAGCAGAGGAACAATAGTGTAGTAAGTACCAGAGCCGAGACTGTAGTCAGGAATGGAGCAAAGAGTCAAAGTCAGGGGTAGAACGAGAAGTTCCAGGCAAATTATAGGCAAGGCAGGAGCAATATCCAGGAACTAAGGCGAGGTCAGGGTCAATTCAAGAGTTGAGATCAAGATCAGTAGTTCAAGGACCAGAGTCAGGCAATGGTTAGAAGAATCTCTATCAATAGGGCCATCATAGGAGGTTGATTGCTCTTTAAAAAAGCTGCCAGGTGTAAAGTCATCAGCAGACACTCGTTTCCCCAACAAAACCAGCAGTATTGAGCAGGATATCTACCACCAGATTGAGCAAAGCTGCCATTTAATGACCAAAGGAGGGGGGAGTCAAGGGCTGAAGAGTTCTTATCACTGGAGAACCACTTAGTAAGGGTTAGTAAAGCCAGGAAAGGTGTTTCATTTTTGAGACAACCCCTTTAAGAAAGTCACCCTTACTAAGAATTATGGAAGCGACCTATAACACCCCACCTATTACCTTTATTCAAATTCACCAGTTGGCAACTCTCATTATGTCCACAGTAATTACAGCCTATATCTCCCTATCATAGCAAATGACTACTCTGGAACAAGTGGCAGGTGCAGCCATATATCCAGTCACTGGTGTTTTTCTCCAGTCTATCATTGACTGCAGCCTTGTGACAATTTGTCTCTATAGACTGCGGTTGTATGAGATCTGATGGGAGTCTTATCACTACAGGCTGAGGATGAATCAAAGCTTCCTGGAGCAGGTGGCTCATTATCGATTGTCATTTTCTCTCTTACACTGATATCGATCCTTCTCCTGAGCTCCGTCGTCTTATTCCGCTTGGCTCCATGTGTTTCCCATACACTGCTCTTTCCAGATAACACGTTACCTGCAGTCCCATAAGCCAAACATCTGCCCCCCTTCCTTGTGGCTGTAGAAGAGCATACAGTATAATGAGGGTCTAACACACTCACGTATGTAGATGTATATAAGAATACACCACCGCAAAAAGCCCTAGGGATCTTAATACTCAATGTCTGCATTCTAAATAGTCATGATGGGGGCTTAATGACCTGCTAGACTAGGGGTTTCAAAATCGTGGCACTCCATCTGCTGCAAAACTCCAATATCCATTATGCCTGGACAGCCTACAGCTATCAGGGCTTGCTGGGAGTTGTAGTTTTGCAACAGCTGGAAAGTCACATATTTGACATCCATGGAGGTTGCTACTAGGGTCTATTTTCCTATGGAATGACTTGCACCTTATGGTGCACTGAAGGTACTCACTCTTGGTGGTATCTTGATGGTATCATCTGTGCATCCAATAATAGGAACAAGGTAGTTTAAGAGGCACCTAAAAGTGAGCAGGCACTCTCTTAAAATTGTATTGATAAGTGGACTCCCATATATGTTCCCTCGTTTGGCCCAAGCTAGTCTTTATCCAAGCCTTAGAAAAAACAGGAGTCTAGGGAAGGGGTAGTATGTGCCAGTTTTCCCTTGTAGCAGCCAAGTTGGGGAACTGGGAAGAAGCAAATGCCTACCAAATCCCCCTTCCCTGGATTCAGTTATGTATATCCTCAAAGGGTATTCCATCCAGAAGCATGTACACTGACGTGCAAAAGGGTAACAATGTGTTGCACTTTTGACTTCCAGGCTCCATATCTCACCATCCACTACAGCTTTGAATGTGAGACTACCGTCATTTCATAGACAATCATCTTGGCTATCTCATACATAAACTGTACTTGCAACTATTTAGCATATGATTAATTATTCAGATTCTTGTCATGTAACTGCATTGTTACTGTTTTGCTCCTAAAATTCAAAATTTTTATTTTTATTATTTTGTTAGTATTTAGTAAATACAGCTTTGGATTTCAGCACTGCCTGAGTCCTTCTGGGCATGCTCTCAATCAAATTCAAGCATGTCTCGACAGAAATATGTTCCCAGGTCTCTTCTACACGTTCCCAAATCTTCAACTCTACCCACAGGTGTTTGATTGGGTTGAGGTCTGGGGACTGTGGGGGCCGATCCAGCTCCTCTACATAATTGTTATTGAATAATTTATTCGCCAATCTCGACGTATTCTTTGAGTCGTTGTCCTGCTGGAACACTATGTCTTCCTTTTCATACCCATAGTACTCGAGTTTATGAAGTAACTCCACTTGTACGATACTCACATATAGCTCAGCACTGAGACCACCATCAATCCTGGTCAAACAAAACCATATCATCAGGCTTCCTCCACCCAACTTGACAGTTCCTTCAATTTCTCGATCCATTAGCCCCCTTTTCCCTTGTTTCTTCCAGACCAATTTGCACCCATCAAGACCCAGTCTACTGACTTTTATCTCATTGCTCCAAATAACCCATTTCCAATCTGTTACTATCCACTGTCCGTACGTTTTTGCAAACTTGAGCCGACGCTTTTTATGACAATATTGAAGTCAAGGCTTCTTCACCTTTTTTTGGGTCACCATTCCAGACTTTTGTAACTCGCATCGCTTGCATGGACGTCTGTGATCTCACTATTACGAAGCATAAAACCCGCCTTAGCTGCTGTGTTTGTTGCGCCAGAACTAATAGACCTTGTGATGAGCCGACTTGTTTACTCTTGGCTTTGGAATGGATGTAGAGAATTCATTTCATATTCTTACAAATGTTATGGCGCTCACATGATGGGGTTTGGCAATTTTCCTGGCCAAGATACCGCTATAGATGAGCTGGATGATGCAGTTTCTCTTTTCTTGGAAAATCTTCTTCATGGCTGCTCCTTGATTCCAACCAGTGACCGTTCACTTGGGAATCAACCTAATAACACACTGAGATATTATAGAATGTGAGAACAGGTTGTAATTTTTAGGAAGAAGATGTTTCCACCACCAGGAGCAAAACAGTAACAATGCAGGTACATGACAAGAATCTGCAGAATTAATCATATGCTAAATAGTTGCAAGTCCAATGTATGTTTGAGATAGCCAAAATAATTGTCTATAAAATGATAGGAGTCTCACGTTCGGAGCTGTAGCGGATGGTGAGATATGGAGCCTGAAAGTTAAAAGTTCAAAACATTGTTACCCTTTTGCTCGTCAGTGTATTACCTATCCACTGGAAGTGGCAAATGCTAGAACTATGGGGATCTACCACTGAGACCTCCACCAATGGCTGAAATGGGACCATGGTTAGGAAGAGTTTGAATAGATAATCCAATTATGTCACTGGTAAACTATGACCAACCATACTTCATGTCCCTTTAACTTTAAGAAAGAGGATGTGCACAGGAGGACGTGGCCATAGGTCGGGGAGAGGTGAAGGAGATTTGCTATCGGCAGATCGGAGTGTGATTTGTTGAGTATAGTTTATACTTTGTTGATATATACATTCAGAACAGTATATAAATTGAAGTCTACCAGTCATCTTGTAGAGTTTTTCTGGTTACGTAATCACACAGTTAATAATAGTCCATCCGGCTGAGGCTTTGATAAATCTCCTCCACGTAGAGCGAGGGAAGAGACGATGGAAGGTGGTCTCAGAAGATATCTTTTCTCTGTAAAAGTACTGAACCAAAACTGCAGAGTACAACAATCCAGCGCTGGAGACTATAGCGGGTCGATAAATCAGATAACAAAGTCAATTATAAAAATGCATTGTGAACAGTTTTGTCCTTGTAGCCTTTTAATTGTTTTTTTGATATTGTATTCCCTGGTCTACACAGGTACACGGCGCTGCTCCACAATCACATGATAGAGATGGATAGTGTGGCATAAAAGAACCAAACCGGTCGATTATATGTAGGATTATTACTGATTTACGGAGGAGACAAAAAGCAGTTGTGAACACAGAATATGGAAATTATAAAACTATATGGGAAAAAAAAGTCCTGCATGCAATACTTGAAGAAGTGGGATGCCACAGGAACCAGTAGAAAAAAAACGTTCCTGTGCGTAAAGGCTCATACAGACGAATGTGTGTCGGCTATGTCTGTATTGCGGCATGCAAACAGCAGATCCGCAATATATGGCCACCGGGTGTGTGTACACTGTATCACGGATGCGGACCCACAAAAGCACTATGAAGTACTATCTGTACCTACATGATTTACAGTGAGAGACAGAGCAGCAGTACTGTCTGTACGTACATCATTTACAGGGAAAATCAGAGAGGCAGTACTATCTGTACCTACATGATTTACAGGGAGAGACAAGGAGGCAGTACTATCTGTACTTACATAATTTATAGGAAGAGACATGGAGGCAGTACTATCTGTAGCTACATGATTTACAGGGAGAGACAAGGAGGCAGTACTATCTGTACTTACATAATTTATAGGAAGAGACATGGAGGCAGTACTATCTGTAGCTACATGATTTACAGGGAGAGACAAGGAGGCAGTACTATCTGTACTTACATAATTTATAGGAAGAGACATGGAGGCAGTACTATCTGTACCAACATCATTTACAAGGAGAGACAGGGAGGAAGCACTATCGGCACCTACATCATTTATATTTAGAGACAGAGAATCAGTAGTAACTGTATCTATGTACTGAAATACATTTACAGGGAGAGGCAGGGAGACAGTACTATCTGTACCTACATCATTTACAGGGAGAGGCAGTACTATCTGTACCTACAACATTTACAGGGAGAGACAGGAAGGCAGTACTATCTGTACCTATATCACTTATAGGAGAGGCAAGGAGATAGTACTATCTGTACCTACAGCATTTATAGGAAGAGACAGGAAGGCAGTACTATCTGTACTTATATCATTTATAAAGAGAGACAAGGAGGCAGTGCTATCTCTACCTACATCATTAATATGGAGAGACAGGGAGGCAGTACTATCTGCACCTACATCATTTACAGGGAGAGACAGAGAGGCAGTACTATCTATACCTACATCATTAACAGGGAGAGACAGGGAGGCAGTACTATCTGCACCTACATTATTTATAAGGAGAGACAAGGAGGCAGTACTTTTGGTACCAACAGCATTTATAAGGAGAGACAGGGAGGCAGTACTATCTGTACCTACATCAGTAATGGACAGAGACAGGGAGGCAGTACTATATCTGCCTACATAATTTACAGGAAGAGAAAGGGAGGCAGTACTATCTCTACCTAATTCATTTGCAGGAAGAGACAGGAAGGCAGTACTATCTCTAAGTACATCATTTACAGGGAGAGACAGAGAGGCAGAACTATCTGTACCTACATCTATTATAGGAAGAGACAGGGAAGCAGTACTATCTGTACCTACATCAGTTCCATGGAGAGACAAGGAGGCAGTACTATCTGTATCTACATAATTTACAGGGTAGACAGGGAGGTAGTACTATCTGCACCTATATCATTTACAGGGAGAGACAGAGAGGCAGTACTATCTATACCTACATCATTAACAGGGAGAAACAGGGAGGCAGTACTATCTGCACCTACATCATTTATAAGGAGAGACAAGGAGGCAGTACTATCTCTAACTACATAATTTCTAATTAGAGACAAGGAGGCAGTACTATCGGTACCGAAAGCATTTATAAGGAAAAACAGGTAGGCAGTACTATCTGTACCTACATCATTAATGGTTAGCCTACATACCCCACAAAATCAACCAAAGAGCCATACATCCACAAGGCATCAAAACAAAACACCGACTCTTATGTAAAATTGAGCTACACCTTTATTCAGTATAATACAAAATTCATAAAAATTCTCTATACCAAGGTATTTACAGATCAAAAACGGTGAGGTATATGATAGTGGAAGAAACTTACTGCGGGAGGTCCAGGTTCCTGAATATCATAAAAAAGGTCTATTTGATATAAATTTTAAGTTAGCTTGACCCAGATGTGTAGCCAATATTGGCCATAAGCATGGTATAAAAAATATATCACGTATAGTTAGGGGATTTCACCCGTAAAAAACAATCAGGGATCAATCAATCCAAACCATGACTATAGCCAATATTCACATAATGGACACAGGTTCAACCATACAGAGCCCCAGTTCAAGGTGGCTATGGTATGCGGTATAGATATTATTAGTGATCTAATAACAAGATCTAGTGGTGCTGCACTGTGGGGGTTCCGGGCCCTGTGTGTCATTGATATGGGTATGTACTACTTCACTAGATCTTGTTTTTAGATCACTAATAATATCTATACCGCATACCATAGCCACCTTGAACTGGGGCTCTGTATGTTTGATGCCTGTGTCCATTATGTGAATATTGGCTATAGTCATGGTTTGGATTGATTGATCCCTGATTGTTTTTACGGGTGAAATCCCTAACTATACGTGATATATTTTTATACCATGCTTATGGCCAATATTGGCTACACATCTGGGTCAAGCTAACTTAAAATTTATATCAAATAGACCTTTTTTTGATATTCAGGAACCTGGACCTCCCGCAGTAAGTTTCTTCCACTATCATATACCTCACCGTTTTTGATCTGTAAATACCTTGGTATAGAGAATTTTTATGAATTTTGTATTATACTGAATAAAGGTGTAGCTCAATTTTACATAAGAGTCAGTGTTTTGTTTTGATGCCTACATCATTAATGGACAGAGACAGGGAGGCAGTACTATATCTACCTGCATAATTTACAGGAAGAGACAGGGAGGCAGTACTATCTCTACCTAATTCATTTGCAGGAAGAGACAGGAAGGCAGTACTATCTCTAAGCACATAATTTCAGGGAGAGACAGAGAGACAGAACTATCTGTACCTACAGCTATTATAGGAAGAGACAGGGAAGCAGTACTATCTGTACCTACATCTATTACATGGTGAGACAAGGAGGCAGTACTATCTGTATCTTCATCATTTACAGGGAAGACAGGAGGTAGTACTATCTGCACCTATATAATTTACAGGGAGAGACAGAGAGGCAGTACTATCTATATCTACGTCATTTACAGGGAGAGACAGGGAGGCAGTACTATCTGCACCTACATCATTCATAAGGAGAGACAAGGAGGCAGTACTATTGGTACCAACAGCATTTATAAGGAAAGACAGGGAGGCAGTACTATCTCTACCTACATAATTTACAGGAGACACAGGGAGGCAGTACTATCTCTACCTACATCATTTACAGGAAGAGACAGGCAGGCAGTACTATCTCTAAGTACATCATTAACAGGGAGAGACAGGGAGGCAGTACTATCTCTACCTACATCATTTACAGGAAGAGACAGGCAGGCAGTACTATCTCTAAGTACATCATTAACAGGGAGAGACAGGGAGGCAGTACTATCTGCACCTACATCATTTACAGGGAGAGACAGAGAGGTAGTACTATCTATACCTACATCATTAACAGGGAGAGACAGGGAGGCAGTACTATCTGCACCTACATCATTTATAAGGAGAGACAAGGAGGCAGTACTAGCTGTACCTATATCATTTATAAGGAGAGACAAGGCGGCAGTACTATCGGTACCGACAGCATTTATAAGGAGAGACAGGGAGGCATTACTATCTGTACCTACATCATTTATAATGAGAGACAAGGAGGCAGTACTATCGGTACCGATAGCATTTATATGGAGAGACAAGGAGGCAGTGCTATCTCTACCTACATCATTAATATGGAGAGACAGGGAGGCAGTACTATCTGCACCTACATCATTTACAGGGAGAGACAGAGAGGCAGTACTATCTATACCTACATCATTAACAGGGAGAGACAGGGAGGCAGTACTATCTGCACCTACATTATTTATAAGGAGAGACAAGGAGGCAGTACTTTTGGTACCAACAGCATTTATAAGGAGAGACAGGGAGGCAGTACTATCTGTACCTACATCAGTAATGGACAGAGACAGGGAGGCAGTACTATATCTGCCTACATAATTTACAGGAAGAGAAAGGGAGGCAGTACTATCTCTACCTATTTCATTTGCAGGAAGAGACAGGAAGGCAGTACTATCTCTAAGTACATCATTTACAGGGAGAGACAGAGAGGCAGAACTATCTGTACCTACATCTATTATAGGAAGAGACAGGGAAGCAGTACTATCTGTACCTACATCAATTCCATGGAGAGACAGGGAGGCAGTACTATCTGCACCTACATCATTTATAAGGAGAGACAAGGAGGCAGTACTAGCTGTACCTATATCATTTATAAGGAGAGACAAGGCGGCAGTACTATCGGTACCGACAGCATTTATAAGGAGAGACAGGGAGGCATTACTATCTGTACCTACATAATTTATAATGAGAGACAAGGAGGCAGTACTATCGGTACCGATAGCATTTATAAGGAGAGACAAGGAGGCAGTGCTATCTCTACCTACATCATTAATATGGAGAGACAGGGAGGCAGTACTATCTGCACCTACATCATTTACAGGGAGAGACAGAGAGGCAGTACTATCTATACCTACATCATTAACAGGGAGAGACAGGGAGGCAGTACTATCTGCACCTACATTATTTATAAGGAGAGACAAGGAGGCAGTACTTTTGGTACCAACAGCATTTATAAGGAGAGACAGGGAGGCAGTACTATCTGTACCTACATCAGTAATGGACAGAGACAGGGAGGCAGTACTATATCTGCCTACATAATTTACAGGAAGAGAAAGGGAGGCAGTACTATCTCTACCTAATTCATTTGCAGGAAGAGACAGGAAGGCAGTACTATCTCTAAGTACATCATTTACAGGGAGAGACAGAGAGGCAGAACTATCTGTACCTACATCTATTATAGGAAGAGACAGGGAAGCAGTACTATCTGTACCTACATCAATTCCATGGAGAGACAAGGAGGCAGTACTATCTGTATCTACATAATTTACAGGGAAGACAGGGAGGTAGTACTATCTGCACCTATATCATTTACAGGGAGAGACAGAGAGGCAGTACTATCTATACCTACATCATTAACAGGGAGAAACAGGGAGGCAGTACTATCTGCACCTACATCATTTATAAGGAGAGACAAGGAGGCAGTACTATCTCTACCTACATAATTTCTAATTAGAGACAAGGAGGCAGTACTATCGGTACCGAAAGCATTTATAAGGAAAAACAGGTAGGCAGTACTATCTGTACCTACATCATTAATGGTTAGCCTACATACCCCACAAAATCAACCAAAGAGCCATACATCCACAAGGCATCAAAACAAAACACTGACTCTTATGTAAAATTGAGCTACACCTTTATTCAGTATAATACAATATTCATAAAAATTCTCTATACCAAGGTATTCACATAATGGACACAGGTTCAACCATACAGAGCCCCAGTTCAAGGTGGCTATGGTATGCGGTATAGATATTATTAGTGATCTAATAACAAGATCTAGTGGTGCTGCACTGTGGGGGTTCCGGGCCCTGTGTGTCATTGATATGGGTATGTACTACTTCACTAGATCTTGTTATTAGATCACTAATAATATCTATACCGCATACCATAGCCACCTTGAACTGGGGCTCTGTATGTTTAATGCCTGTGTCCATTATGTGAATATTGGCTATAGTCATGGTTTGGATTGATTGATCCCTGATTGTTTTTTACGGGTGAAATCCCCTAACTATACGTGATATATTTTTTATACCATGCTTATGGCCAATATTGGCTACACATCTGGGTCAAGCTAACTTAAAATTTATATCAAATAGACCTTTTTTTGATATTCAGGAACCTGGACCTCCCGCAGTAAGTTTCTTCCACTATCATATACCTCACCGTTTTTGATCTGTAAATACCTTGGTATAGAGAATTTTTATGAATTTTGTATTATACTGAATAAAGGTGTAGCTCAATTTTACATAAGAGTCAGTGTTTTGTTTTGATGCCTACATCATTAATGGACAGAGACAGGGAGGCAGTACTATATCTACCTGCATAATTTACAGGAAGAGACAGGGAGGCAGTACTATCTCTACCTAATTCATTTGCAGGAAGAGACAGGAAGGCAGTACTATCTCTAAGAACATAATTTCAGGGAGAGACAGAGAGACAGAACTATCTGTACCTACAGCTATTATAGGAAGAGACAGGGAAGCAGTACTATCTGTACCTACATCTATTACATGGTGAGACAAGGAGGCAGTACTATCTGTATCTTCATCATTTACAGGGAAGACAGGGAGGTAGTACTATCTGCACCTATATAATTTACAGGGAGAGACAGAGAGGCAGTACTATCTATATCTACGTCATTTACAGGGAGAGACAGGGAGGCAGTACTATCTGCACCTACATCATTCATAAGGAGAGACAAGGAGGCAGTACTATTGGTACCAACAGCATTTATAAGGAAAGACAGGGAGGCAGTACTATCTCTACCTACATAATTTACAGGAGACACAGGGAGGCAGTACTATCTCTACCTACATCATTTACAGGAAGAGACAGGCAGGCAGTACTATCTCTAAGTACATCATTTACAGGGAGAGACAGGGAGGCAGAACTAGCTGTACCTACATCTATTACAGGAAGAGACAGGGCAGCAGCACTATCTATATTTACATCATTAACAGGGAGAGACAGGGAGGCAGTACTATCTGCACCTACATCATTTACAGGGAGAGACAGAGAGGTAGTACTATCTATACCTACATCATTAACAGGGAGAGACAGGGAGGCAGTACTATCTGCACCTACATCATTTATAAGGAGAGACAAGGAGGCAGTACTAGCTGTACCTATATCATTTATAAGGAGAGACAAGGCGGCAGTACTATCGGTACCGACAGCATTTATAAGGAGAGACAGGGAGGCATTAGTATCTGTACCTACATCATTTATAAGGAGAGACAAGGAGGCAGTACTATTGGTACCAACAGCATTTATAAAGAGACACAGGGAGGCAGTACTATCTCTACCTACATAATTTACAGGACGAGACGGGGAGGCAGTACTATATCTACCTACAACCTTTACAGGAAGAGACAGGGAGGCAGTACTGTCTCTACCTACATCATTTACAGGAAGAGACAGGGAGGCAGTATTATCTCCAACTACATCATTTACAGGAAGAGACAGGGAGGCAGTACTATCTGTACCTACATTATTTACAGGGAGAGACAGGGAGGCAGTACTATCTGTACCTACATGATTTACAGGCAGAGACAAGGAGGCAGTACTATCTCTACCTACATAATTTACAGGAGACACAGGGAGGCAGTACTATCTCTACCTACATCATTTACAGGAAGAGACAGGCAGGCAGTGCTATCTCTAAGTACATCATTTACAGGGAGAGACAGGGAGGCAGAACTAGCTGTACCTACATCTATTACAGGAAGAGACAGGGCAGCAGCACTATCTATATCTACATCATTAACAGGGAGAGACAGGGAGGCAGTACTATCTGCACCTACATCATTTACAGGGAGAGACAGAGAGGTAGTACTATCTATACCTACATCATTAACAGGGAGAGACAGGGAGGCAGTACTATCTGCACCTACATCATTTATAAGGAGAGACAAGGAGGCAGTACTAGCTGTACCTATATCATTTATAAGGAGAGACAAGGCAGCAGTACTATCGGTACCGACAGCATTTATAAGGAGAGACAGGGAGGCATTACTATCTGTACCTACATCATTTATAATGAGAGACAAGGAGGCAGTACTATCGGTACCGATAGCATTTATAAGGAGAGACAAGGAGGCAGTACTATTGGTACCAACAGCATTTATAAAGAGAGACAGGGAGGCAGTACTATCTCTACCTACAACCTTTACAGGAAGAGACAGGGAGGCAGTACTGTCTCTACCTACATCATTTACAGGACGAGACAGGGAGGCAGTACTATATCTTCCTACAACCTTTACAGGAAGAGACAGGGAGGCAGTACTGTCTCTACCTACATCATTTACAGGAAGAGACAGGGAGGCAGTATTATCTCTACCTACATCATTTACAGGAAGAAACAGGGTGGCAGTACTATCTGTACCTACATTATTTACAGGGAGAGACAGGCAGGCAGTACTATCTCTAAGTACATCATTTACAGGGAGACACAGGGAGGCAGAACTATCTCTAAGTACATGTATTACAGGAAGAGACAGGGCGGCATGGAATCTGGCAGGAATAAAACCAGATGTTTTTGCCCACAAACATATCCTGTGGTAAATGTGTAACTAAACAATGTTTCTGTCCAATTAAATCCTTCTTAATACTGTTATCCATTTAACAAGTCTTGCAGCCAGCCAGGCATGAGATTACATTACAAAATCTATACATGAATTTTACTAGAGCAAAGAAAGACATACTCAGTATTTTATGGAAGTTTCACCCAAAGACTGAACTGGACTGAACGCGCACGTCGCCGTGCATGCGCCCTGGTGACTTCTTCCTGGCAAGTATACTATAGAAGTCACCATAGCACATGCGCGGCGTCGGCGTGTGCTTTCAGGACTGTGCGCGGTGCGGCCAGGAGAAAAGAAGTCGTCTGCGCAAGCACGGCCACCGTGATTCGGGAGGAGAGCGGTGGCCGTAACCAGGGGAGACGGAAGACAACAGTCAGGTAAGTATATCTTCATTTTCTTTTAAGGGGTGGGAATTAGTTAATTAAACATATTTAGAAAAATGATCACTGTTAAATCATTAACAGATTTAAAAGTGATCATTAAGATGGGAATACCCCTTTAATACAAAATAGGTGGGTTCAATTATGCAGAAGAAGTTGTGGTAGGAAGATGTTATCATGGTGATCTGTGCTGGACTGAGAAAAAAAGGAAACAGAACGACTCCAGTCAGAGGAGACGTCACCTAGTGGGGGCCTAAACAGGACTATTAATGACTGGGTCATGGTGTAGTGGTATTATTTGGCCTTTATAAAGTGTCATTATTGGCACTGTTGGCCACGTTTTCTGTAATATGTACTTTATTGTGTTTTGTTATGCGGGTGATTAAACACCAGCCCAACAAAACCCCCAGGTCCACAGGAAAACTGTCTTGCTTGAAACCGGTGCCCTGGTGCAAAAAATGTTGGCGACCGCTGACCTATAGCATCGTATCTTTAGTTGCATATGGGATATGGAATGACAGGTTCCCTTTAATATTTATTTATGTCTGTGTCCTCACTTTTCCTGCGTTGCCACACTCCACAAATTCCATTGCAACCTACAAGGCCCATTTTGTCTCACATGCCCGTCCATACAGTACAGGCATAGAAATCTGTGGCAAAGTCGGGCCCATCCACCTTTATTCATTGTGGCAATCAAGGCTCCAATATAGGCAAAAGAATCCATAGACATCCACACGACTTCAGGAACATCCCCCGCCAGCTAATACAACTAGAGGTGTTCATTTGTGGTCCTTATAACTTTCCAGGTTCACTCGACCAGAGTGGATCCTTTAAGCCTAGTATGGTGTAGTCTTCTCCTCTTCTGCCCTTGCATTCCTGATCTGTTCTATGTTAGGCCTCTTTCACACTGGCGCTGTGTGTGAGGGCCGGACAAGATGCGGGTGTGTTGTGGAAAAATGCGCGATTTTTCAGCGCGAGTGCAAAGCGCTTTAATGCAGGACCTGCGCTGACATCACCGCGCTCACCACGTGGTGAGCGTGATGATGTTACCAAAGGTTCTTTTCCTTCCAAGTCCTCAAAGAAGAAGAAAGAAAACGACCCGGGCTGCGCGATCAAGTGGATAAGGTGAGTTTATTTAATTTTTATTTATCTTTTTTGAACCCTTCCATCATTATTTTACTTAGCATTCTAAGCATAACCATGTTATAAGGGAAAATAATAAAGATCAGGTCCCCATCCTGATCGTCTCCTAGCAAACATGCGTGAAAATCGCACTGCATTCGCACTTGCTTGCAGATGCATGCGATTTTCACGCATCCCTATTCACTTCTATGGGGCCTGCATTGCGTGAAAAAAGGCACAATATAAAGCTTGCTGCGATTTTCACGCAACGCATAAGTGATGCGTGAAAATCACCGCTCATGTACACAGCCCCATTGAAATAAATGGGTCCGGATTCAGTGCGGGTGCAATGCGTTCATGTCACGCCTTGCACCCGCGCGGAAAACTCACCTAATCTGTGATTGGAGAGAAGTCACATGCCCAGGCGGTCTTTTATCCCTTCTATACGTTCATGGACGTGAAGCTCCCACTTTCTCTTGGGAGCTGCAGCCTTGATGCTAAAAGTTTTATTCAGATGTTTATATTACGTTTCAGTTCTTTTTGCTTTTTTCAGATTTTGTCAATTGTTTTAAAATGTCGCGGCTGGCGGTTGATGGAAGTTCTTGCTCCGCTCTTCTCAATGAGAGGTCATCCTGAAGGACATCGACCACATTCTCATCGTGGCATCTGGGTGAATTATCATTCATGTTCCATTGCTTACAAGGTCCTCTATGTGTTGTATTTGAAATAAAGCTGTGACGGATCTTCTTTCACCACAACGTGGCGTTGAGTTATTTATTCACTGACGACAGTGTTCGACAGAAAGAAGGGGGGGGGAGTGATTTTCACACGGCAGTTTGATCCTTGATGCTAAAACTATGATTGTGCCACAAACCATTAAATCTAACTCATGGAACTGCCATTTTCTTAAATGGCAGACGTGCCCTTGGGACCCCCACCTTGGAGTAACTGAATGTGATCACCAAAGCAACACTGTTATTGGCATTACACAGAGGCAGCAAGGTGATGATCGAATCCAAGTGATGGACCATAGCTTCCCTAGAAGGTTACACTACACTAAAAATGTTCTAGTGTAATGGAAAGGGGGACATTGTAAGGGCAGAGAAGGTTTCAAAAGCAAGAATTATAGCAGGGTTCCTTGGTGTTGCCCACTCATTCCATTACAAGCCACCATGAAGGACCGGAGGGCAGATGTTTTATGGCTATCTCCAGGGAAGGGTGATATGGGAACCGTGACTATGGCTAGTAGATGAGTATCCAAATTCTAAGAACCCCAATGACCTAATAAAGGAACGTATGCTTATCTCCCACACTCCACCACATATGCTCATAAGATCTAAAGCAAAAAGAGTAGGAAACTACATGGGTTGGAAGGAAGAGGTGGAACATACAACTCACCCAAGTTATGAGATATCTGAATATAGGACTTTTCATAATCACATCAAAGGCTTCAGTCTGGAACCTGCCTGAGACCAAGAGAATTGAGCATCCACATGTTCATATTTTCAAAAACTATTTTGCTTCAGTGTTGTGAGCAGATGCTGAGGCAGCCCCATACAGACAGACCGTCTCATGTAAATCCTGGATTATTTCCTGTAATGCAGCACCTTAGATGAAACGAGAAGCTCTACAAGTCCACAAGAGCGTTCTCCCAGACATTACAGCTCACTGCCGCTATGTGAATCCTTTTTTTCAATAATTCTAAAAAAGTTTGCACAGCAGGAAAAGCCAAAGGCAAGGAAAGACAAATACAGACCAGATTTTACAAAACCATCTGGGGGGAAAATCAACATATTATTTTCACAGTATGCATCTTCTGTCATTTATCATGCTTTCAAAATGAAAGCAAAAAAACCTTTGTCTTCTGCTTCCTAAAAATCCCTGATCTATGAGTGATTTTCCTTTCATCTTTGTCTTTTTGTTTTAGAAATTGTTCTTTAAAAGCTTCACAAGGCTAAATAGATAGCAACATTAGACAGACATCGAAAAAATGATTTTAACCGCTTTAGACTCATAATTTATAACAAGTTTTATATTATACAGGTATATACAATGAAACTACTAAAATATTGCATTATATATATATATATATATCAATAAGTATTTTAGTAGTTATATATATAACTACTATAATACTGCTCCTATGTACAAGAATATAACTACTATAATACCGCTCCTATGTTCAAGAATATAACTGCTATAATACTGCTCCTATGTACAAGCATATAACTACTATAATACTGCCTCCTATGTACAAGAATATAACTACTATAATACTGCCCCTTATGTACAGGAATATAACTGATATAATACAGCCTCCTATGCACAAGAATATAACTATTATAATACTGCACCTATGTGCAATAATATAACTACTATAATACTGCACCTTTGTACAAGAATATAACTACTATAATACTGCTCCTATGAACAAGAATATAACTACTATATTACTGCCACTATGGATAGGAATATAACTACTATAATAATGCTCCTATGTACAAAAATGTAACTACTATAATACTGCTCCTATGTACAAGAATATAACTACCATAATACTGCTCCTATGTACAAGAATATAACTACTATAATACTGATCCAATGTACAAGAATATAACTACCATAATACTGCTTCCTATGTACAAGAATATAACTACTATAATACTGCTCCTATGTACAGGAAAATAACTACTATAATACTGCTCCTATGTACAGGAAAATAACTACTATAATACTGCTCCTATGTACAAGAATATAACTACTATAATACTGCTCCTATGTACAGGAAAATAACTACTATAATACTGATCCTATGTACAAGAATATAACTACTATAATACTGCTCCTATGTACAGGAATATAACTACTACAATACTGCTCCTATGTACAAGAATATAACTACTATAATACTGCTCCTATGTACAAGAATATAACTACTATAATACTGCTCCTATGTACAAGAATATAACTACTATAATACTGCTCCTATGTACAAGAATATAACTACTATAATACTGCTCCTATGTACAAGAATATAACTACTATAATACTGCTCCTATGTACAAGAATATAACTACTATAATACTGCTTCTATGTACAAGAATATAACTACTATAATACTGCTCCTATGTACAAGAATATAACTACTATAATACTGTTCCTATATACAGGAATATAACTACTACAATACTGCTCCTATGTACAAGAATATAACTACTATAATACTGCTCCTATGTACAGGAATATAACTACTACAATACTGCTCCTATGTACAAGAATATAACTACTATAATACTGCTTCCTATGTACAAGAATATAACTACTAAAATACTGCTCCTATGTACAAGAATATAACTACTATAATACTGCTCTTATGTACAAGAATATAATTACTATAATACTGCTCCTATGTACAAGAATATAACTACTATAATACTGCTCCTATGTACAAGAATATAACTACTATAATACTGCTCCTATGTACAAGAATATAACTACTATAATACTGTTCCTATATACAGGAATATAACTACTATAATACTGGTCCTATGTACAAGAATATATCTACTATAATACTGCTCCTATGTACAAGAATATAACTACTATAATACTGCCCCTATGTACAAGAATATAACTACTATAATACTGCTCCTATGTACAAGAATATAACCACTATAATACTGCCTCCTATGTACAAGAACATAGCTACTATAATACTGCCTCCTATGTACAAGAATATATCTACTATAATACTGCCTCCTATGTACAAGAATATAACTACTATAATACTGCTCCTATGTACAAGAATATATCTAGTATAATACTGCTCCTATGTACAGGAATATAACTACTACAATACTGCTTCTTATGTACTAGAATATAACTCCTATAATACTGTAAGCAGTAAGTTTTAAAGAAAAAATACATCGCAAAATTTTTATAACATTTCTTTCAGGAGTTAGTTAGTGACCACCAATACATCTTTTTATAGCGGTCACTAAGGAGCATTATGCTGTGCCACCCCCTTTTTACTGCCACTCAGTCTAAGCGGTGCATGGCTTTCTCAGCCCCTTACATGCCATATGAAATTTCCGGGGTACCGATATCCACGTAAAGATTGCCCCAGGTCTGTCTCTAATGTGTCCCTGGACTGTCCCTCTAGTGTGTTCCAGTAAAAAAAAAAAAAAGTTTTATTTAATAAAAATATTCCAGGGTAAAAAAAGTCCACCTTTTTTCATTAAAAAAAATAAAATTCAATGAAAGGATTACAATATATTTGGTATATCCTCGTCCGTTACAGCCAGCACTACACAATTATCACACAGCTCCAGAGAAAGAAAAGAAAAATAAACTAAAGTTATGGGTCTTGGCATGCAGCAACAAAAATACATTTTTGACTGTAAAAAAAAAAGTTTTTTTTTTTATTGTGCAAAAGTAGTTAAACGTAAAAAAAGAATAACTGCATGAATTTGGTATTGATGTAATCGTACTGACCTAGAGAGTAAAGTTATCATGTTATTTGTGCCGAAAACTGAACGCTGCAAAATAAATAACGTAAAACTCAGTGGCGGTATTCCTGTTTTTTCCCATACTCCCAAAAAAAGTTACTAAAAGTTAATCAATAAGTAATATGTCCCTTAAAATGGTGACATTAAAAACTACAGCTTGTCCTGCAAAAAATACGTCCTCATATGGCTCCATAGACAGAAAAATAAAAAAGTTATAGCGCCTGGAATGCGATGATGAAAAAATGAAAAAATAACCCCGATCACTAAGGGGTTTAAAACAAAAAATAATATATAAACTGAAAAAATGTTTGAGATTTTTCTTTCCTTTGAATGACTGAACTAATATTTTGTGTCATCACCATTGTTTCAGAGAACGGCTTGACTTCTGTGTTGCATGGAGTCGTCCGACTTCTGTCCCCTCTGAACAGTAGTGTTGATTACGAATTTTCAAATTGCGAATTTTAATCGCGAATATCAGCACTTCGAGAATTTGAGAATATTTAGAATATCGCAAAATATATTCGCAATTGCGAATATTCGTTGTATGCGAATTTTTTATATGCAAATTTTCGCAAGCAAGAAAATAATGTCATTATTTTCTTGTTTGCAAAAATTCACATAAATTAGCATAAACATTTGCATAAATTAACATAAAATGTATCTTTTAATTGACAGTTTCTGCAAATTTTTATGCAAATGTGTGCGAATTGTTATGCCAATTTATGCGAATTTTTATGCGAATTTTCGCAAACAAGAAAATAGTGTCTGGAGATTACAAATTTGCGAATATTTTGAATATATGGCGAATATTCGCCAAAATATTTGCGAAATAACGCAAATTCGAATATTGCCCCTGCCGCTCATCACTACTGAACAGGTCTTCCAGTCTAGGACGATTGGACGACATTCCACAGATCTTCTGCATTTTCGTGTTTTGCCTCATAAACAGCATTTTTGATGTCACCCCACAAGTTCTCCATGGGATTGAGGTCAGGAGATTGGGACAGCCTCTCCATTACCTCAATGCTGTTTGTCTAGAACCAATTCACACTGACCCATGATGCATCGTATGTGATAATTAGGCCCAGCACCATGTTATTAGTAACATCTCCATATTCTGATTTTTGCCCCACCATGCTTTACTGTCTTCACAGTAGCTTCAGTGCTCGGGGGCGTCTGACATACTGTTTATGACCACTAGACCCAAAAAGAAGAATTGTGCTTTCAGCAGTCCACAAAATGTTGCACTATTTCTCTTCTGACCTGTCAATGTGTTCCTTGACAAATCTTCTTAACCTATTTGGGACATGTCGGGACTTTGTGGGGAGTTCTTGCTGGTAACTTGGCTTTACTTCATCGGCTTCTGCTCGCTGGTAACTTCACATCTTCTTTCATCTTTCTGAAGGTGATCATTGGCTGCGCCTTTTCCATTTTGGCTATTCTTCCAACCATTCGAGCAGTAGTTACCACCCTCTTCCTTCCGTATCTTTCAGGTTTTGGTTGCTACTTCAACGCATGGAAGATCAATCTAGCTAAGCAGCCTATAATTTTCTGCACTTCTCTATATTTTTTTCCCTCTCCAATCAACGTTTTAATCAAACTAGCTTCTGTAATACCCCAGAGTGGCATTACCACCTCTTTTGGGACCCCCACTATAATGTGTTATCCTGTGTCATCATAGATATATTTATTACCATATCCTGCAATGTGTGTATTTATTTCCTTATAAACTGCTGTTAATATGTAATGTGCCTGGTTCACCAGCAGGTGGCAGCAAGTCTGTGCAGAGCTGGTTTCTCTGGAGAGGGACCTTCTAGTTCCACTCCAGCCCTCCCTAGAGAGGGAGGAGTTAGTTAGTCAAGGTCAGTCTACCCCTTCCTTAGAGAAGGTTGTGTGTCAGCCAGCAGAGCCCTGTCCGCTCTGCTGGTCCCAGAGGCCCTGCCTCTGAAGTTCCTCATGGTTGCTTTTTCCTTCCTGGGCTTGCATTGCCTTAACCCCGAGCTAAGAGAGCTTGATGCCAAGAAGAAGTTCCTAGGATTAAAGTAAGAGACAGACAACAGCAGAGGAAAAGTTCTTATTTACCCAGCCAGCATAGCAGAGCTGAGAGAGCTAACGCAGCTGAAATTGTTGCAGTGTTTGCCTGCCAGAGTTAAGCCAATACCTGCTGATGAACAAGATAAAGTTTGGAAACTGTTTGGATTACTGTTTATGCCAAGTAATTTTGTGTTCAACGTTACTACAAAGTCTAGTATTCATCACCCAAGTTGACCAACCCCTTTTTACACTTGCTTTGGACTACACCACGTTTGGTATCCAAGGATATCCAGGTAGGAGCACCGTGACAAGGGTCTATACCATCTACAGAGACATTTTAGGCCACTGTACACCAACCACTCTGTCAATCCTACCCCTGGGTACTGTGGCAGTGGAGCTGCCAGAAGGCCATAGGAAGGCCATTGAAGTGGCATATCTCACCCAGAGAAAGCTGGGTGAGAACAAGAAAGGTTGGGAAATTAGTTTTTTCCCACTGTCTGCAGCAGTCAGGCTGGTAATGGGGATAATTATTAGCCAGCTGAGGAGCTTGGATAAATCTGAGCTGAGCTCCTCAATCAGGGCTCCCAGTCTGGGAAAGGAGCAGGTTGTGTCCAGGCCTGTGGGAGCCGGGACCCTCTAACCCTGTGTGTGGGGTAAGCACTGGTGATGTGTCTTGGGGAGCTGGGTGGTAGACCCAGATCCTGATAGAGAGGTGAAAGACTGTTTAGTCAGTGGCCAGACGGCCAAGGATTTATTTTTATGATTTTGTTGTACTGCTGTGATGACAATAAAGCTGGTCGTGGCCAGTTTGCACCCGAATCTACAGTGGTGGAGCGGCTTCTTGATGTGTGCCAACCGTCTAAGGCGTTAAGACGGCGATCTGGAAGAGCTAAATGACCCCGTGTTGTTACATATGGTGGAGGTATGCTATGGCATGAAAATGGCACACGAAGCTGGGTGCTGCAGAGCTAAAAGGGCAGAACAACAGGTTGCTAAAGGCACCAGGAAGCGTTGTCTGTGCTGAATGCTGCGGGATTGCTGGGCGGAAAGTGTCTGTGCTGAAAAGTGGAAAAAAACTGTTGGTTGCTAGGGGCAACGACGAGACAGCAGGTGATGCTGAAAGTTGTTTTTGCTGTGTGTGAAGTTAAAGGTCCGGAAGCTTTGTCTGTCCAGTGGAGCAGGTGCTGCTCATAAGCGTGTGGGCTATTTTGCTGTGGTGTGAGTAAAACTGCAGTGAATTAAAGGGCCAGTAGCCCAACAAAGAGGACTAGTTTCTGACAACTTTTCCTGCTGCCATGTGTCTCATGGAGGAGTATGCCTGGCGCTTGTGGCGCATACAGCAGGGAGAAGAGATGGCCATAGCAATTGGCTATAGTAAAAATGAACTGGCAAAATTTGATGTAGAGCGAGAGGCTCTGGAGGTGCAGCTGCAGCTGGCCCTAAAAATGGGGTCCTCGACACTGTATGGACCCTGCACAAAGTTCCCCGAGGACAGACGTGTGGCCGGAGGTCCCAAGGAGAAGCAAAGGTGTGCCGTTGCCATGGGCAACCATCGGGAAGATAAAGAGAAGACAAACGGTGCAATTCTCAGGAGTTCCCATATCCCCTGCAACTGTGCACTGAGCCCAAAAAGGTGCGGATGGAGTGACCGTCTGGAAAAAGACAGGAGACAAGTCCAAGGCGTCTCCCGTGGCAACTACTGCATTGAGGAGAAGGGTGGTGACCATGCTGGAGATATTCCTGGACTACCCTTATCTTCCGGGAGTGCTGAGTCAGTGACGACAATCGGTAAGACTGTTCCTGTTGATAATTTTGTGGCAGTGAGGCGGCGGCAGTTGCTACCTGCCGGGCCGGTGAGTGATAAAGCGCTGCGGCGAGAAAATGTCTCAAAAATGAGTGACTATGGGAAAAATGCTGTGTCTGAACAGGCTGTAAAGCCTGTTGCAGTTGCTCTCTCGCAGGAATCTGCAGGGAGAAGGTCAATGTGTTGTCTAAAGTGCCTGTGACCAAGGCTAGATTTGGGATGGCGAAAATCAGAGATCCCATGCTAGCCTGGGTAAGAGGTAGAATGATGACTGTCCGGGACAATTATGTGAATACTGTGGACTATCCGGTGGTCCTCACGGAGGGTGAGACCATGGTGGGAACAGACACTGATGGACTTGATGTTGCAAATATGCTCATGCATGACATAATGTGGGGCAATGGAGACACTTCTGTAGGAAGTAATGAAGCTCCTGCAGAACCTGTACCGGTCCCTTTAAATGAAGGCGTAAGGGAAATGCAGATAGAAAGCAATGGTTTAAGTGAAATGACCATTAGAAACAATGGTGCAGACACGGTGCCAAGTGAAGGTGCAGAGTTTGTTGAAATGTATAATGATAATGTGGATCTATGTGCAAGAAGTGATGAGGATGATGACAGTCCTTTTCCTTTGCAGGCTGTGATTGGGGCAGAAGCTCCCCTGTTGGTAAAAATGTGGATGGTATAAAAATGCTAATTGATGTTGAGAGCTCACAACTGAGGGAAACCACTGTGAAAAATATGCAAGTACATGGGGCAGTTCTAGAGGGTGTACCACACGTACTAGAAGTGGATATGCAGTCTCCACAGGTTTCTATGATTAATAAAATGTCCCAGGTGGGGATTAGCTCATCGGTGCCCCTAGAGGACAGGATTGAGAATGACACGAGCGGTATAGATAACGCATGTTCTGTGACCGATAGTAACTCGAGAGAGAGGCTTCCATGTCGAGGTCTTGCCAAACTAAAGTGGTTACTAGTAGCGACCAGATGACTGTTATATCTGACGAGACGAGAGTTCAGTCGGGTGATGTCAGCCTAGTGTCTGAAGCTCCTATCCAGTCAGTCTTGGATGACCTGACCAGGACACGTACAGCTGCAAACAGGAGGCTGATCTCACTCTCGCCACACGGTCCCTAGATACGATAGAGAAGGGACTAGCTGTCAGTCACAGAGTCACTAAAGAAGGCTGCAGAAGGGTCAAAAGAGGAGACCCTGGAAAAGATGAGTGAACTGAAGGGTCTACCGCCTGGTGTCCTGGGGATGGGAAAAGACTCCAGGAAGACACAAAAGTCTATAGTAGACCTCAACAATGGGCTTGAAGAGTCCCTGGGTGGAAATCCCACAGAGTGTCTAAGGAAGAATGGTGGTACTCCTACAACTGCTGTTACGCCAGAACAGAGTGAAGAGCAGCTAGAACAGAAGGCCCAAGAGCGGGGCGCTGCTAACAAGCTGGTGCGGAAAACTAAGAAGACCAAGGCCCTCGCCTTGGCTAGAGCACTTGAAAAAGCGCTTAAGGAGCAAGATGAATTGGAGAGGCTGAACAAGCAACTCAGAGCAGAGATGGAAGATCTCAGGAGCTCAAAAGATGAAGTCTATGAGTTGGAGAGGCCTAAGCGTGCTCCTGCGCAGCAGGTGGAAGAAAATGAGATGCCTGAAGAGGAAGATCCTCTAAAAGATGCCAAGAAGGCAGAGCCTGTTAAGAATGGGTCTGGAGGTGGTGGCGCTGTGGTGCCAGCCGAGGCAGAGAGGAAGATGGAAGATGTATCTGCTGAACCAGATGGTGGTGCTGAGGTGGATGCAGAAGCCCAGAGACTTGTAGCGGTGTGTGGCCAGGACCTGGTCGTGAAAAACATTCCCTCTGCTGTCAATGCCTTCCAGAAAGCCAGCAGTCTTCTGGGGAAGAAATACGGGGGGACCGATGACCAGTATGAGGGTCCTGTTTACTCCGATGGGCTGGCTCTCCTGAATCCGCCCCGAAAGGAGAACCATAACCTGGGTGAACCTCTGCAGGGATTGCCAGAAGACGACGAGTCTGAAGACCCTGATGTCCCCAGTACCTCCAACCTTGATGAGAAAGAGGAGGAGGAGTTAAGAAGGAAAGGATATGATTCTGTGTCCGAGAAGGATGAGAAGGCTAACAAAGTGGATGAAGACTCCAAAGGAGTCTCAAAGGCTGAAGAAGCTAAGGCCGTTGAGTTGGAGTGGGAAAAAACCTCAGATGTTTCCCAACATAGGAGCTTTGACCCTGGAGGGGGCTTAAGTAAGGTGAAAAGTCCTACGGCCTTTATCAGGGGGGAGGATATGTGGCAGTGGAGCTGCCAGAAGGCCATAGGAAGGCCATTGAAGTGGCATATCTCACCCAGAGAAAGCTGGGTGAGAACAAGAAAGGTTGGGAAAATAGTTTTTCCCACTGTCTGCAGCAGTCAGGCTGGTAATGGGGATAATTATCAGCCAGCTGAGGACCTTTGTATTAATGTGGGTTGAGCTTCTCAATCAGGGCTCCCAGTCTGGGAAAGGAGCAGGCTGTGTCAAGGCCTGTGGGAGCCGGGACCCTCTAACCCTGTGTGTGGGGTAAGCACTGGTGATGTGTCTTGGGGAGCTGGGTGGTAGACCCAGATCCTGATAGAACGGGAAAGACTGTTTAGTCAGTGGCCAGACGGCCGAGGATTTATTTTTATGATTTTGTTGTACTGCTGTTGTGACAATAAAGCTGGTCGTGGCCAGTTTGCACCCGAATCTACAGTGGTGGAGCGGCTTCTTGATGTGTGCCAACCGTCTAAGGCGTTAAGACGGCGATCTGGAAGAGCTAAATGACCCCGTGTTGTTACAGTACCAACACTACCATCTACAAAGGGGACTCGTAACTGCAACTGGCCTCACGACTACTTGCTCTAACAGAGGGACATATAATCGTAAGTACCTCTTAAGGGGCAAGGGATCTCCCAGATGCTGCCAATAGGTCGTTGCACTTCTTCATCAGAACAATGTTTGGAACGACCCATTTTCCCCAGTATTTCAGAAGGAAATGCCCTATAACCAACATGTGCAGCATTTTCCAACCTCCATCCTTAAATAAGGGCTAGAATTGACACCTGTTATTCCACAGAATGAATGATGCCATCAATTTACCTCCTCACTGCTATTATTTTGAGCCCCTTTCAATTAATTATTCAATAACTCAGAATGAGCGGGGTGCAGGTCCTGATTGTTGGGTCTGTTTTTTTTTTTCTACTAATATCTATATTTACAAGTAAATTATTTGCTATGTAGAAATATCACTACTACAAGATATCTGTATACGCTATATGCAGTTTTTGAGTATAATTTGGTAATGCGGACATGCTGTAGCCTTTGTTGCAGTCTCAGGACAGTCTTGCAGTCATTCGTTATATTACAGATTCGCTCGTGCTGCAGTTAATGATCAGGTTTTAGGATGTGGAGATGATGATCTTGGGATGAATTTCGGCGCCGTTCTTGCCTTCTGTAGAGTCAGGAGGTCATTCCAGGAGCAGCTGCCATTGTCGGAGTGTTTTTTTGCTTGTCCTGGTTTATTCTCACAACAGAAAGTTCTAAGCCATTAATGTCATTTTTAGAGACCTGCAGAACATTCATTACTTTGTTCCTTACATAGAAATGTGCAATTCCCCATCTGAAAGCACCACAACGCCCCCTTACCTCTGCTGAACCCGTTCAACGCCAGAACCGTGAACAAGGTATTTATAGGGATCAATCCCTAGCCCAGTGGTCAGATGCCTTTGTGCTCCCTTCCAAGCTTACAGCATGTTTTCCTTGATCACAATGTGCCCTCAAACCCAGGGAAATTGACTTGAAAATGATAAAATCACAGACCTGGAAAATATATTACAATCACCTGTGTCCTTTGAAGTTCTTAAAGGGATTGTTCCTAATGTTTTCTTATTCTAGATCTATTTTACTTTGTGTCACGCTGATGATTATGGTGTCTCTGACATTTCTAGGAAATGTTTTCTCCCAATTTGATTGCATTTTAAAGATCAGCGATTTAAAGTTGGGGGATTCATGTTTATGGGAAGTTTGAATGGTTGAAATGCGGTACTGCAAGCAAATTACAAAACTGCGTAACATTATAAGTTATGCATCTTTATATTCATGTTTTGTTATGAAAATTAATCCAGACACAGAGGAAGGGGGCCAAAGTAAAATCAGTTTACCCCTTGGGCCCTACCTGGAGCAGTGCAGGTGTTGTGTAGGTTTAGGTCAGCTGACAACTATCCTTCCCATCTTCCTCCATACTTTTGCATGCTCAGATCAGCTGACAGTTTTGGTGGCAGCTTTATCCTCCCTGAGAAGAGGATTGGACATATTGAAACCCTGGGAACCTGCTACTGTAACATGATGTCTAATCTGCAGGCAGCATGTTATAGAACAAGAGGAGCTGAGCAGATTGATATATAGGTTTGTGGAAAAAGATTCAGTAAAACTTGTGGCCCTGACCACTTTAAAGGGGTTCTCCGGGAATGATTTAAAATGGCTGCCAGCAACCTGTCCTAGAATGTCAGCAGGACTGACTGCTTTCACTTGCAGAGCTGTCTAGGGGGTGAGGGGAAGGGACATTACTACACATTATGCTGTGGCTCTTGCATATTGCAGAGCGTTCCTGTCAGGCTGCCCAGCCACAGTGGCATATCATAGGCAGGATAGCATCATTACCCTGCCCCCTCACCCCCCTAGGCAGCTCTGTACGTTGAGGCAACCAGTCCTGTTTACATTCTGGCCATTTTAAATCATTCCTGGAGAGCCCATTTAAGTTTCATCTGATACAGCATCTTATAATTGTGGTCAATGTACAACTGTATGCAGTAAGCTCATAAGCTACCCCAACGGCTGCTTCACGCAAGCAGAATTTCTTCATATAACTTCTGGGAATTTGGAGGTCTGTATCAGAAAAATACAGCTCTGTTCTCCATAGTGATGGAAAAAAATTATTCCACAGAGAATTTCAGACCTAAGAACGAAATGAAGATAAATGGTGGAAAGACGACCTCAGTGCAACCTGGCCAGCTTAGAATTCATGAACACAGGCAGTATGGGTCTTTGGACTTGAACTTAAGGATTGTGCCTCCGAGAGGCACCATTATTCCCCCCAAAGGCAAAGCGAGGCCACCTGAGAACAGTCGGCCCTTATCTGATGATGAGCAGGAGTATTTCCTACGGAGAAGCAGTGGACGTCCGCGCCGCTCCCGCTCCTGTGTACGCCGCAAACTGCATCTACAATATTTTAATGCTTAGAAGAATTTTTTTTTTAATCCTGCAAAACGCTGATACATGTTTAATGCCAATTTCATTAACTCAGCGCCCTTCCTATAATAAAGCCGTACAGCTATTTGATGATAAGGAGGCCGCTTCAGACACGGGAAGGAATTGGCAATGCAAATTCGAGAAATATTGGGCCGCTCTCTCAGCAGGGCTTTAACAGGATAAAGATTTAACAAAGTGCCAAAGTAGGTGGAATGTCAAGAGTGTACTCCGAGTCGGAGAATGAAAGACAGTCCCCCCTCCAGCAGGGCTCATTTTATATTCAGGATTAGCCCGAAAAATCCCCATAATTCACCCTTCTAAAAATAAACTTCAAAAGCCAAAAGGCAACACGAACTAATCACAGACTATCTGGATGCGCGCCTTCCGACAACTACGGTGTCTAAAGAAAAGCAAAATCTCCAGGTTCCAAAACCATTTTGTCTATGGGGACAGATCATTAGGGCAAACCAATCTCTACAGATAGATGGCGCCGCAACGCCAGCGACAAGACGTGTGGCTACTGGACAGGCAAGCCTAAAGCAACAGGGTTAAAGCCAGCGTCCATGAGATTTAAGTGAAAAGATTTTATTTTCATTTTTGAATTAATTTTTTGTATATTTTTGTGTATATTACTTGGTTTCGACAACCCAATTGGCAACTGCAAATTTGAGTAAAATTTCTTTGCTCTAATTTGAGTTTCATGGACTGGTTAATTTCATTATTTTTGGATAAAGACATATATCCATGAATTACCCACTTCTACTTTAAGCTATTGGCAAATTTGGCAATTTATTCACCTCTCAGTCATAACATAAAGCTCCTGGTTACCAATGCAAAATCTGTAACAGGATCTTCTTCCTACCATTTATAATAGTTGTGTCCTCATATAGTAGAGGGACTTTTTGATCTCCTTAGGCACCAGGGCCTGGGTGTGACTGCTACCTCTGCACCCCCTATAGGTAAACCTCTGTGAATAGGAAAGTTCATTTAGACAATGCAGTCTGGACTGATGCCTACAGCCAGATGATGCTGAAATTCATAAGCAATGGAGACATCCACAAGATGCAGAGCCACTGGATGGGCAAGCTGGGGGCAAGTCTAGATCAACAGGGTAGACTAGAGGCATCTAACATGGAAAAAGTTCACTTATTAACTGGATGCATTAAGTCACAATTTTTGTAAGTGAAAGTTTTCGAATTTTCTATATTGTATTGTCCTTTTTGAAGTGGATTATTTCATTCAGAGATTTTTAATTGCCATGTTAAATCGGCCCAATTTATTACCACTTTATAAGTATTTCCAATGGCTCAATGGCTGGAATCAAACAGGCAGTCATTGTACAACTTTTCAGTCCTGCTAAAATGATGGAAGAAGGGTCTTCCATTGACTTGGTAAACATGTAAGACAGGTGCAGTAGAGGCCTGGCAGAGCATCACCAGGGATGAGACCCAGCGTCTGGTGATGTCTATGCGTTCCAGACTTCAGGCTGTAATTGACTGCAAAGGATTTACAACCAAGTATTAAATAGTGAAAGTTTGATTTATGATTATTTACCCATTACTTTTGGTCCCTTAACAAGTGGGAGGCACATATGCAAATTGTTGGAATTCCTACATCGTTCACCTAATTTGGATGTCAATACCCTCAAATTAAAGCTGACAGTCTGCAGTTAAAGCACATCTTGTTCGTTTCATTTCAAATCCATTGTGGTGGTGTATAGAGCCAAAAATGTTAGAGCAAAAATTGTGTCAATGTCCCAATATTTATGGACCTGACTGTATGGAGTCAATGCTTGCGGACACCCCAGTGTATTTAAATCTAATTTCTGAAACATTTCTGCAGGGATTTGAACTCCGAACCTTGTACATTAGAGACAAGGACCTTATCCACTCAGCTATAAAGCCAGAGTCAGAAAAACCTCATAATAGTTTCTAATTTAGTGAGTATTCCTATTCAGCAGAAGACTTATTTTATATTTCTGTGCAGATTTACACTATATATATATAAAAGGAGAAAAACGGACAGCACTCCAAAGTACAAACCGTGTAGAAATTTATTCACCCATGTGGTAAATACAATGCGACGTTTCGGCTCAGCTATAGAGCCTTTCTCAAGCTATATATATATATATATATATATATATATATATATATATACTGTGGGGAGTTGCTCTGGTAGACAGCGGTGCGGGTGCAGTACAGAGGCAAAGGGAGTCCAGGTAGTGCAGCAAACAGTGCTTTATTTCACACTTGCACAGACAAAACTCAAAACAGTCACTTAGTGTTACTTCACACACACAGCAAAAACTTGAGGCAAAACAAAAGTCCAAGATGAGATCAAATCACCTGTGTGGTTTAGGTGCGTGTTCGCACCTGGCTGTCAGCCCAGCCGCAGGAAAGTCCAACCTCAGGCTTCCGGCCTGGACCGTGGGGAATAGGCACCCTCCCAACTCTTTGCCTACTCCCAGTAAGAGCCGGCCCGGATTGGCTTTGCAGCCATACTAAGTATAAAGGCGTCAACAGCTACTGCTGTTAACACATAAAATTCGGCTCTTACCTCACCGAGGCCAGGAACCTCGGTGACACGTATCTGCCATCCATGACGGCACCCTGCACCTTACCACATACCCCCCCCCTTTGTTCAACCCTGAGGGGGTGGACACACGACAAACAGTGTACCAGGGAGTGGGCGTCCGCATTCCTCAGTAAACGGCCTGCTTTGTGCTCCACCGTAAATTTGCAATTCTGTAGAGACAGAAACCACCTGGTGACCCGGGCATTCCTCTCTTTGGCCTGGCTCATCCACTTGAGAGGGTAGTGGTCGGTCACCAGGCGGAAGCTTCTGCCCAACAGATAATAACGGAGGGCCTCGAGTGCCCACTTGATGGCCAGGCACTCTCTCTCCAATATGCTGTACCTGGCCTCGGCTGGGGTGAGTTTACGGCTGAGGAAGACAACGGGATGCTCCTCCCCGTTGACTTCCTGAGACAGTACAGCACCAAGGCCAACCTCAGAGGCGTCGGTCTTGACTATGAACTCCTTCTTGAAATCGGGTGTCACCAAAACCGGGGACCCACACAGGGCCGATTTCAAGGCAGAGAAAGCCTTTTCTGCCTGCTCATTCCAACGGACTGTCACTGACTTACGCCCCTTTAACAACTCTGTCAATGGCGAAGCTATAGTGGCAAAGTGGGGCACAAACCTCATGTAATACCCTACAATTCCCAGGAATGACTTTACCTGCCTGGTGGTGACCGGTCGGGGCCAATTACGTATTGCCTCTATCTTATTTACCTGAGGTTTGATGACTCCCCGCCCAATGACATACCCCAGATATTTGGTCTCTTCTAACCCAATTGCACACTTTTTTGGATTAGCGGTTAGTCCAGCTTTCCTCAGGGCATCCACTACCACCTGCACCTTGGGCAAATGGCTTTCCCAGTCGGTGCTGTGGATGATTACATCATCTAAGTAGGCCGAGGCGTACCGACGATGAGGTCGCAGCACAATGTCCATTAACCTTTGGAAGGTGGCAGGGGCGACATGCAGGCCAAAGGGTAACACCTTATAATGATACAGGCCCTGTGGGGTAACAAAAGCAGTTTTTTCCTTGGCCGACTCCGTTAAGGGTACCTGCCAGTACCCTTTAGTGAGGTCTAGCACAGAAAAATAACGGGCTTGCCCTAAATTTTCAACAAGCTCGTCTACCCGGGGCATGGGATACGCATCAAACTTGGACACTTCATTTAACTTGCGAAAATTGTTGCAGAACCGCAACGTCCCATCTGGCTTGGGTATTAGGACTATGGGACTGGCCCACTCACTTTTCGACTCCTCAATGACATCGAGCTTCAACATTAATTGCACTGCCTCCGCGATGGCCAGTCGACGAGCCTCGGGTACCCGGTATGGTTTTAACCGGATCTTGGCCTGAGGCTCAGTGACGATATCATGTTGGATGAGAGACGTGCGGCCAGGGAGGTTCAAGAACACATCCGTGTTCCGACTGATGAACTCCCTGACTTCCTGAACTTGTTTGGAAGACAGGCTGTCTGCAATTTTTACCGTGGTTACTGCTTCACAGGCCTCGAACTGTGGGGCTGGACCCTTTTCACCTAGAAGCCCTGTCCGGGGGCTGTTGTCGTCGGCCGTGTCCCTATCTTTCCACGGCTTTAGTAAATTCACGTGGTACACCTGCTCCGGCTTGCGCCGTCCTGGCTGGTGTACTTTGTAATTTACTTCCCCTACCTTCTCGATCACCTCATAGGGGGCCCTGCCACCTAGCTTGGAACTTGCTGTCAAGGGTGGGTACCAGAACCAAAACCCGATCTCCAGGATTGAAGTCCCGTACCCAAGCCTGACGATTATACACCCTACTCTGGGCTTGTTGCGCTGCCACCATATGCTCCCGGACCAGCGGCAACACCCTTTCCATCCGTTCCTGCATCTGGGTGACATACTCAATGACACTTTTGTGGGGGACAGGCTGTTGTTCCCACGCTTCCTTGGCGATATCCAACAGGCCCCGAGGGTGTCTGCCATAAAGCAGTTCGAAGGGCGAGAACCCAGTAGAGGCCTGGGGCACCTCTCGCACTGCGAACATGAGATAGGGCAGAAGCAGATCCCAGTCCTTCCCATCTCTAGACACCACACTTTTTAACATATTTTTTAAAGTTTGGTTAAACCTTTCGACAAGACCGTCTGTTTGCGGATGGTAAACGGACGTCCGTAACTGCTTTATACGCAACAATTTACACAGTTCCCTCATAACTTTGGACATAAAAGGGGTCCCTTGGTCTGTCAGAACCTCTTTTGGCAGGCCCACACGGGAAAACATTTCCATTAACTCTTTGGCAATGAGCTTAGCTGAGGTATGTCGCAGAGGCACCGCCTCCGGATACCGAGTGGCATAGTCGAGAACTACCAGAATGTGTTGGTGGCCCCTGGCAGACTTTGGTACAGGCCCGATTAGATCCATAGCGATACGCTCAAACGGGACCTCAATAATTGGAAGAGGTACAAGGGGACTACGGAAATGTGGCTGGGGGCTATTTACCTGACAGGTTGGACAAGATTTACAATATTCTTCTACCTCCTTAAACACACCAGGCCAATAGAAGCGCTGCAGAATGCGGTCCTGCGTTTTTTGCCCCCTCAAGTGTCCCCCAAGAACATGTTGGTGGGCAAGCTCCATGACGAGCTTGCGATACACTGTGGGCACCACCAACTGTTCAACAGGCTCACCCCGGATTTGGTTCACCCCATATAACATTTCTTGGTGAACAACAAAGCGGTGAAATACTAACTCAGCCCCTGGTTTCTGGGGTTTACCATCAATTACCACCACATTCTCCCAGGCCCTGGTTAGGGTTTGGTCCCGGTGTTGGGTGTACCAAAATTGTCTCCGGAGACGTGGAGGTCTGCCAACTCAGGTCCTGGTGGCAAGTCCTCTGTGTCTCCCACCATTACGCTCAGTGGGGGTGTCTCCCCCTCTATCACAGAAGTGGTGGTCACCCCTACCGCAGGCCCTTCGGACTCGGGCTCCCAGGGCTCTGGCCTCCCACTGGAATCAGGCCACTCTGCTAGGGTTACCCCTGTCTCATGGTTATTAGGCACTTTCATCTCAGGCCATAGTGACGGAAAACCAGGGAAGTCTCTCCCAATTATTAGTTCATAAGTTACTTTGTGGAGACCGCCACTTCACAAGTCCACGTGCCGGCCACCGTGGACAGAGACATTACGGCAGTGGAATAGTCCTTTAAGTCACCATGTATGCACACCACACCAACTTTCCGGCCCGTATACTGGGCGGGCTGTACCAGGGCAGCACTTACCAGGGTTACTAGGCTCCCTGAGTCCAGCAGTGCCACTGCCAGGTTATCACCCACTTGCACCTGGCACAGATGACGATTGTCTATTGTCTCGGGGGTGCCGGTTGCACACAGTATCCTGGCATACATTGAAGCCCGGTACCCATAATTAGTCTCCATGGGTTCTCCCCGGTGTGGACAGTCGGCCCTTACGTGGCCAGGCTCCTGACACCGCCAGCAGACTATCAGAGCCGGGTCTACAGGGGGTACACTACGAGCAGGTTTCTCGGGTATCAGTCGTCGGGACTGGATGGGAGACCTCCGGGGTTTTACCAGCCCCCTCCCAACACCCCCTTGCAAGTTTTTGGTGGCCTCATAGCGCTCCACCAGATCGACCATTTCTAGGGCATTAGCGGGTGATACCTGGCCAATCCAGTGCTGAAGGGCGTAAGGCAAGGCCCTCCAGAACATGTCAGCCAGCAGACGGTCCAGCATAGCAGTCGGACTTAGGATATCAGCCGCTTTAAAGTCCCACTGGAGGACCCGCTGAGCCTGGACCAACACGTTTACTCCCAGTCTGGCCAGGATCTCCCCCTTCACTGTTGGGTAATCAGTAACCTGGTCATCCGCTAAATCAAAGAAAACCTGCTGGGGTCCGGATGCCAGGAACGGAGCAACCACCTCAGCCCACTGGTCACGGGGTAACTTCTCCCTCACGGCCACCTTTTCAAAGACCGCCAGATATGTCTCAACGTCGTCCGAGGGGGTCATCTTTGGGATCGCCGCACGGACCGCTTTCCGGGCATCATGGTCGTGGTGGGACGCTCCTGCAGCTTGTAAAGCCATCACGTGCTGTAACAGTAGCTGGTTGGTCTCCCACTGCTGCACATTAGCCTCCATGAGAGCTTTCACAGCAGCCTCCATGTTGCCAGAAATTCCTGCTTGAAACTTTGCCGGTTTAATATATGCCATGCACTCGTGCTCAGCAAAACAAAAAAAATTCGGCGTTCACGCCAGCCTCACTGCACATGCCCGCATCCGACACCAAATGTGGGGAGTCGCTCTGGTAGACAGCAGTGCGGGTGCAGTACAGAGGCAAAGGGAGTCCAGGTAGTGCAGCAAACAGTGTTTTATTTCTCACTTGCACAAACAAAACTCAAAACAGTCACTTAGTGTTACTTCACACACAGCAAAAACTTGAGGCAAAACAAAAGTCCAAGACGAGATCAAATCACCTGTGTGGTTTAGGTGCGTGTTCGCACCTGGCTGTCAGCCCAGCCGCAGGAAAGTCCAACCTCAGGCTTCCAGGCAGACTGCACGCCTCTTTGCAAGCTCTTGCTTCCAGCCCTGAGAGCTCCACAGAACACCAGCAGTTTCCAGGTTAATCACCTCTCCACCTGCTGAGGTGGCTGCCGCCCAACTCTTTGCCTACTCCCAGTAAGAGCCGGCCCGGATTGGCTTTGCAGCCATACTAAGTATAAAGGTGTCAACAGCTACTGCTGTTAACACATAAAATTCGGCTCTTACCTCACCGAGGCCAGGAACCTCGGTGACACGTATCTGCCATCCATGACGGCACCCTGCACCTTACCACAATATATATATATATATATAAATATAGAAAAAGGACAGCACTCCACTGAAATAAAGTGGGTTATTTATTTACCCATATGGTGCAAAAAACCGCGACGTTTCGGCTCAACAATAGAGCCTTTCTCATGCTTGAGAAAGGCTCTATTGTTGAGCCGAAACGTCAGCGGTTTTTTGCACCATATGGGTAAATAAATAACTCACTTTATTTCAGTGGAGTGCTGTCCTTTTTCTATTTTTACATGTGGATTTTTGGCTTGGTCCCTGGAAATTGCACCCACAATTGTATATTCATGTTTATGCGGTGCTGCCATTTTTTCCCGTTTTGTATATATATATATATATATATATATATATATAATATTTACATTATAATATATGTGAATATATTATGGCTAAAAACATCAGTAGTAGTTTCCCACATATTATGTATTCCTATATATTAGAAGTATGATTTTATCTATCTATATATATTTTGTAATTACACATTTATTTTGTGCCATACATTCTTTACAATTATTTAAAAAAATATAAAATATATAAATTTAATTTAGCCTCTATTTCTGAAAAGTTTCTGCCGGGATTTCAACTCACAACCTTGCACATTACAGCCAAGAACCTTAACCACAAAAAATATATATATATATATATCTATAAGACTTCTGCTCCATAGGAATACATACTACTAGTAAGTATTCCTATATAGCAGAAGTCTCTCTCTCTCTTTTTTTTTTTAAGTAACTGGCCATGCAGCTCTATAGTGAAGTGGTTAAGGTTCTTGGCTGTAATGTACAAGGTTGTGATTTTGAATCCCGGCAAAAACTCTTCAGAAATAGAGGCTAAATTAGATTTAAATTATAATACAAAATGGAGAGTGAATCTGGATCGCACATCCTCAACAATATGCTTTTGATATTACGACTGTCTCAGCAAAATTACGTGGCGAATCCGCCAAATTTGTAATACATTGTATGCTGTGCATAAGAGGCATTAGTTAACAGTTTGATCAAAGCATAAGCCCACTTTCCACGACAAGGATGCCTCTGCAAGTGGGAAACTACTCTAACCTATAAATGGCGCAGCCGTGCGCGGGCGACCACCGGGCGCCCCAGCACCGCACCAGCGACAGACAGCGGGACCCAGGAGCCACACAGCAACCCCACTGTGCAGCAAAGCCTCCTTGGCTCTGGGGCCCACCGCCCCACCAGCACAGCACTGAGGCAGCAATGGCAGACACGCAGTACTGCACCATGTGAACGAGTGCAAAGAGCTCACCCAGTCACAACCCTCAGGGAATGCATCTGAGAGATAGAAGGAGTTTATAAACCCCTTGCCACTAAGGCTAATTAAAAACACCTAGTCCAAATGGGGAGGAGTGCTGACCCCAGAGGGGGAGCTTAGCTCAAAGAAAATAGACAAGTACAATACAAAATGGAGAGTGAATCTGGATCGCACATCCTCAACAATATGCTTTTGATATTACGACTGTCTCAGCAAAATTACGTGGCGAATCCGCCAAATTTGTAATACATTGTATGCTGTGCATAAGAGGCATTAGTTAACAGTTTGATCAAAAGCATAAGCCCACTTTCCACGACAAGGATGCCTCTGCAAGTGGGAAACTACTCTAACCTATAAATGGCGCAGCCGTGCGCGGCGACCACCGGCGCCCCAGCACCGCACCAGCGACAGACAGCGGGACCCAGGAGCCACACAGCAACCCCACTGTGCAGCAAAGCCTCCTTGGCTCTGGGGCCCACCGCCCCGCCAGCACAGCACTGAGGCAGCAATGGCAGACACGCAGTACTGCACCATGTGAACGAGTGCAAAGAGCTCACCCAGTCACAACCCTCAGGGAATGCATCTGAGAGATAGAAGGAGTTTATAAACCCCTTGCCACTAAGGCTAATTAAAAACACCTAGTCCAAATGGGGAGGAGTGCTGACCCCAGAGGGGGGGAGCTTAGCTCAAAGAAAATAGACAAGTACAATACAAAAAATGATGAGATGACTCTGCTGACCCTGTCCTCTAATGATGAGATGACTCTGCTGACCCTGTCCTCTAATGATGATGAGCTGATTCTGCTGACCCTGCCCTCTAATGATAATAAGATGACTCTGCTGACCCCCCTCTCTGATAATGGGATGACTCTTCTGACATCTCCATCAATTGATAAATTGCTGACCCCACCCTGTAATGATGAGATAAATGCTAACGCTACCTTAGTATAATGGAGACATGACTCTGCTGTCCCTGTCCTCTAATGAAATGAGATGCTTCTGCGGTTGCTGTGTGGCTCCTGGGTCCCGCCGTCTGCTGCTGGTGCGGTGCTGGGGCACCAGTGGTCACCGCGCACGGCTGCACCATTTATAGGTTAGAGTAGTTTCCCACTTGCAGAGGCTTCCTTGTCGTTGGAAAGTGGGCTTATGCTCTTTGATCAAACTGTAAACTAATGCCTCTTATGCACAGCATACAATGTATTACAAATTGTGCGGATACGCCACGTAATTATGCTGATACAGTCATTACATCAAAAGCATAGCGTTGAGGATGTGCGATCCAGATTCACTCTCTAGTATATATCTAAATTAGATTTAAATACACTGACTCAAGCATTGCGCTCGAGCACACGCAGTATTCAGCCGAACACCGCGATGTGTCGAGGATAGCAATGCTCGAGCAGAACTGGTGTTCGGCCGAGCATGCTCACCCAACACTAGTAGACAGTGTTTGCCGCCCTAGGCTTGGGATGTGACAATTTCACTTGTACTACAGAATGGATTACTACGTGCCATTCTTCTAAGCAGATGTCTGTGCAGAGGTTCACCTCTCTGCTCTGCACCTCTTGCTGTCATTTCAATTTGTTGTCGTCTTTCTCCCAACCACAGCATTAAGCAATGCTGACATCTCGCCTAGGCGCGTAGGGATCTACCAGAGTAATAAACTAAGGCCAAGGATCCTATCCCTCTCAGTTTGTGACAAGTGACGATAACTGGCTCATTGATGAACAGGAGGCATTGTACAATCTTTCCACTCAACTTGATTTTATTTTTGAGGTTTCATGTGGCTAAAAAACATTTATTTTAATGTGGCATCTGCAGATCTTAGCCACACCTGCCACTTCTTTGATTTGAATAACCTTACGGCTTGTCCTTCTTGGTGTAATTTCAATGTTGAGGAGTGTATATGGGACCCCACACAGACAGCTGAGCAGAAGCAATCAAAGCCAAAGGTGCAGAGTGCTTAGTGCTTCTGCCCCTTCAGTTTTTTTTTCTACAAAGGTTTATTAAATATATGTTAACCCCTTAAGGACACGTTTTTTTTCACTTTTTCACGTTTTAATTTTGCTCTCCCTGCCTTCCGAGAGCCATAACTTTTTTATTTTTCCGTTCACATAGCCATATGAGGGCTTGTTTTTTGCCGGACAAGTTGTACTTTTCAATGCCACCATTTAATATTGCATACAATGTAGTGGGAAGCGGTAAAAAAATTCCAAATGGGGTGAAATTGCAAACAAAAAGCAATTTCTCGACAGTTTTACGGGTTTTTAAATTCCGACGTTTGATGTGCAATAAAACTGACCAGTAAGTCCTATTCTACAGGTCAGTATGAATATGGCGATACCTAATATGTATAGTTTTTCTTGTGTTTTGATAGTGAAAAAAATTATTTTTTTTTGTCGCCATATTTTGACCCCTATAACTTTTTTGGATTGTGTACGAAGTTGTATGGGGGCTTATTTTTTGTGGGACAATCTGAACTTTAAAGTGATACTATTATAGGGTGTGTATATCTTTTTGATCACTTTTTATTTATTTTTATTTTTTGAGGAAATGAAGCGTCCAAAAACGACAAATCAGCCATTTGGACGCTTTTTTTCCATGTTTCTGTTTACCGTATGGGGAATATATTTTTATATTTTATACTATGGGCGTTTTCGCACATTGCCACACCCATAATGTGTATTTTTTTTAAAAATGTATTCTTTTATTTTATTTTTGGGAAAAGGGGGGTCATTTGAATTTTTAGGTTTTAAAATTATTTTTTTTTAACACTTTTATATGGCTCCCACAGGAAACTATATAAATCAGTAATCTGATTGCTTCTATCATAAACTCCAATAAACTTGTACTGGAGTCTATGATGATTTTACTAGTTTCCTATGGAGCCCTATTACTAACAAGGGCTCCATAGGAAATACTATGCAACAGCATGGTTTCATTAACAGAAACCATGGCTGTTGCTGACAGGCTCCGGTTCCCCCGATCGCCACAAGCGGGAGCCAGATAGCTGCCGAAAGATTTACTTTCGGTTTTAATCCCGCGCAGATGCCGTGGTCAGGATTGACCACGGCATCTAAGGGGTTAAATGTTCGCAATCGGCTGCGGGGGTCTGCTTGAATAAGCAGGTGGCCACCCGCAGCGATGGCGCCTGCATGAAGCAGGAGGACGCGCCATCTTTAGGGACAGGACGTACAGGTACGTCCTGTGTCCATATGAGGGGATAAACTTTGTGGTTGCACAGGATACATAACCTATGGGTGGACTGACCATAGAAATGGGAAATTTCCCGATGGGGCGATGCCCAAGGGGCCACCCGATTCCTCCTCTTGGCTGCCGGCCAGGTACATAAAGATCTGATTCTCTCAGCATTTATTAATTACGTTGCAAGTGCCCTCCTGATCCCACTGTATTGCCATAATCAGGATGATGATACAGTTTCATATTGTGGCCAGGTATTTTGTGCTTCACCATGGTATTTGGTTCTGCTGGGGCAGTATATTGTGCTGCACTGTGGTATTTGGTTCTGCTGGGCGTTATATTGTGCTGTACTATTGTATTTGGTTCTGCTGGGGCAGTATATTGTGCTGCACTGTGGGTAGTATATTGTGGTGCACTGTAGTATTTGGTTCTGCTGAGGCAGTGTTTTGTGCTGCACTGTGGTGTTTGGTTCTGCTGGGGCAGTATATTGTGCTGCACTGTGGTATCTGGTTCTGCTGGGGCAGTATATTGTGCTGCACTGTGGGTAGTATATTGTGGTGCACTGTGGTATTTGGTTCTGCTGAGGCAGTGTATTGTGCTGCACTGTGGTGTCTGGTTCTGCTGGAGCAGTATATTGTGCTGCACTGTGGTACCTGGTTTTGCTGGGGCAGTATATTGTGCTGCATTGTGGTTTTTGGTTCTGCTGAGGCGGTGTATTGTACTGCACTGTGGTGTTTGGTTCTGCTGGGGCAGTATATTGTGCTGCACTGTGGTATCTAGTTCTGCTGGGGCAGTATATTGTGCTGCACTGTTGTATTTGGTTATTCTGGGGCAGTATATTGTGCTGCACTGTGGTATTTGGTTCTTCTGGGGTGGTATTATGTTCTGCACTATGGTATTGCCCCACCTTCTGTCAATTTGGAACCACCTACATCATGAGGCCACTTCATATTTTTTAGGGCCACTTTAAAGGGGTTCTCCGGGAATGAAGAAAATGAAAATACTTTAATATCACTTTATTATAAATACATTCCCAAATACCTTTCATTAGTTATAATGACTCATTTTGTCTGGAGAACAATCATTAGGAAAAATAAAATGGCCGCCGTCCTATTAGTACATACAAAACCTGTCCTCATCACACAGGAGGACATTACTTCAGAGCAGTGAGCTAAAGAGCTGCCTCATCTTCTTTTATGATCCTGAATACAGCTTAATATGATCTATGAATCTCTGTAGGAATGGAGTTCATGAGGAGGCATGAAGTACAGAGGAGGGTGGGGATGTGGCTGATAAGTAGCAGCACCTGTATGCAGTCTCCATTACCTCAGCCTGTCCTGTCCGTCCTCTGTGTACTTCATGTCTCCTCATGAACTCCATTACTACAAAGATTCAGTTACATTTCTTATAATCTGTATTCAGGATCATAATCCCTGACAAGTAGGAGAGGAGGTTGAGGCAGCTCTTTACCTCAGTGCTTGGAAGTTACTTGTCCTCCTGTATGATTAGGACAGGTTTTGTGTGTATTAATAGGACGGCGGCTATTTTGTTTCTCCTAATGATTGCTCCCTAAACAAAGTGAGCCTTTATGAATAATGAAATGTATTGGGGAATATATTTACAATAAAATAATATTCATAGTAGTTTGTCATATAATAAGTATTCCTATACAGCAGAAGTATCATTTCATATTTCAATGCAGGTTAACATGTAGCTGTATAGAGTAGTGGTTAAGGTTCTTGGACCTACTGTAGAAGGTTGTGAGTTCAAATCCCGGCAGAAACAGAATGAATACATAATATGTGGGAAACTACTACTGAAGTTTTTAGCTACATTAGAGCCAAGAACCTTAACCACTACGCTATACAGCTACATGTTAACCTGCAGTGAAATATAACTTGATACTTCTGCTTTATAGGAATACTTAGTACATGACAAACTACTATGAGGTTTTTCTGATACAGTTTATCATTCAGCTTTATAGCTGAGTGGTTAAGGTCCTTACCTCTAATGTAGAAGGTTGCGAGTTCAAATCTCGGCAGAAACTTTTCAGAAATAGAGGCTAAATTAGATTTCAATACATTGACTTGAGCATCACACTTGAGCACACGCGGTATTCGGCCGAGCAACGCGATGCTCAAGTCGAACACCAGTTCGGCCAAGCATGCTCGCTTAACACTAGGTGATTTTATTACTTGAGAATGATCATATTACTTGGACCCTATTTGATTTTATTACCTGGGCACTGTATGATCAGATTACTTAGGCAGTATATGATTGCATTACTTGAGCAGTATATGATTGCATTACAGTATATGGATACTGTATTATTATATTACATCATAACCCTTTAGCACTGTAATTTTACTACTTGTGTAAGATTGTATTACTTGGGCACTATATGATTTTATTACCTGGCCACTGTATGATTGTATTATTTGGGCACTCTATGATTGTATTATTTGGGAACTGTATGATTGTATTACTTGGGCATTATATGATTTTATTACCTGGTCACTGTATGATCGTATTATTTGGGCACTGTATAATCGTATAAGTTGGGCACTGTATGATTGTATTACTTGGGCACTATATGATTTTATTACCTGGTCACTGTATGATCGTATTATTTGGGCACTGTATAATCGTATAAGTTGGGCACTGTATGATTGTATTACTTGGGCACTATATGATTTTATTACCTGGTCACTGTATGATCGTATTGTTTGGGCAACCTATAATTGTATTATTTGGGCACGCCATGATCACAATACTTGGGCTGTATACTGTATATGGCACCACAAGGATACTGAGCATACTTCATAAGGATCTTTATCACGGCTACGTGAGGAGGGGTCAGGGCCGCTCTGGTCGCTGCTGGGTTTATTTATGGTATAACTTTTTCTTCATACACTCATAAAATGCACCTACAAGCAAAACAGAAACAAGTCAGCAGCTGCCAATAAATGAATGGAGGACGCTAAGTGAGAATCACATCACACGGAGGCAAGAGATCATTACATACATAGTACCATTCGCATGAAGTGCTTCATTACAGAGTCAGTGGTAGAACTTTTACCGGGAGGATTCCTGATAGACACAATCAGAATATTATTATTTCTGCTGTGAAGGAAATTTCCAACTTTCTCAGAGAAAACCTCAGTGACAAAAGGGAAAATTACTGAAATATCATAAAACACAAGGTCGTATCCTGATATTCGTCTATTGCATATTTATGTAAGGCTACTTTTACACTAGCGTTTTAGTTTGCCGGTATTGAGATCTGCCATAGGGGCTCAATGCCAAAAACAAAATGCTTCAGTTTTGTCCCCATTCATTGACAATGGGGGACACAACTGAACTAAACAGAACAGAGTGCTCCATTGTGTTCCGTTTGGTTGCGTTCCCATACCGGAGAGCAACATGTTGTAGTTTGCTTTTAGTCCTGGGATGCGGAGCAAGATGGATTCGACATGACCCCCAATGCAAGTCAATAGGGACGGATCCATTTTCTCTGACACAATAGAAAACAGATCCGTCCCCCATTGACTTTCAATGGAGTTCATGACAGATCCGTCTTGGCAATATTAAAGATAATACAACTGGATCCGTTCATAACGGATGCGGTTTTTGCTGAACCCTGCCGGATCCAGTAAAAATGCTAGTGTGAAAGTAGTCTAACCATCTTTATACATCTAGACGGCCAAATTAAAGGGGTCTGCAGCATAACAAGGTATCCTCTATCCACTGCATAGGTGTTAACTGCTAGATCTATGGTGCCCTGACCCTTAGGACCCGCCTATCATGAGAATAGGTTTGTCATATGAATGGAACTTAGGTTGAGCACGAGGATCTATGGCAAAGACAGATAGACAGAGATAGTGAAGTACTGGACTCATCTATCTCCAACAATCCCATAGACATTAAATGGAACAGCAGTGTGTATACTCAGCTCTTGCTCCATTCAAAAGGGACCCCTATTCTTGTGAGATGTGGGGGTCCCAATGATCAGGCTCCATTTTGATTGAGCAATGGATAGGAAATAATGTCTTACCAGAATACACCAGTGGAGGACCATGGTCAAAAAACTGTTTAGAGCCCCTCTGGAGTGTCATATAACATGTGATAAGAATCAACTTCTATTCCAGATGTACCACATATATCACTTTGAGCACCTTGTGTCTAATCGGCTCTTCCAGAAAACATTCTGTCCTATGGTTAATGAAGGAACGTTATCAATACAGAGATCTTCTGTTCTGCATCGAGTGAGGAATTTTGCGTGACTAGAAGGATACAGGAAGAAGATACATACAGGAGGTAGATGCTCACCGGAGTTAGATACTTACAGGAGGTAGATGCCTACAGGAGGTAGATGCTCACAAGAGGTAGATACTCACAGGGAGTAGATGCCTACAGGAGGTAGATGCTCACAGAAGGTGGATTCCTACAGAAGGTAGATGCTCACAGGAAGTAGATAATTACAGAAGGTAAATGCCAAAAGAAGGTAGATGCCTACAGAAGGTAGATGCACACAGGAGGTAGATACTCACAGGAGTTAGATGCCTACAGGAGGTAGATGCTCACAAGAGGTAGATGCTCACAGGAGGTAGATGCCTACAGAAGGTAGATGCCAACAGAAGGTAGATGCCCACAGGAGGTAGATACTCACAGGAGTTATATGCCTACAGGAGGTAGATGCTCACAGGAGGTAGATGCTCACAAGAGGTAGATGCTCACAGGAGGTATATGCCTACAGAAGGTAGATGCTCACAGGAGGTAGATGCCTACAGAAGGTAGATGCTCACAGGAGGTAGATGCTCACAGAAGGTAGATGCTCACAGGAGGTAGATGCCTACAGAAGGTAGATCCAGTTTCACCACAAATGCAATGCTACACAGGGTCACTCCAACCAATAAGATGACTAGGTCTAATGGTGGGACCCAGGCCCTAACAGGGTCCAGCTAAATGCCCATACCCATATAAGTATTAGTCAAAATGACAGATTTTGACCACTTCCATCAGTCTTCGTTATATAATGTGAATGGTCCTTCACAATGGGCAATAGAATACTACCGTCCACCGAAAACATTTGTGATTTTAGATTTTTTTTTAGCCAACTTAAACTTAGCGTTTATGGTGCAATCGGCCGATCACTTGTGCATGCCTACTCGGTTGCTCTACACTTTTTTGTTTGTTTATTTTGTTGACAATTGGACAAAACTATCTGAATTGTGTTTGATCCTATACTTGGGTGTATGGCTAGCTTTAGGTAGCCTAGACTGATACTAGTCCCCAAGTGACACCCCTCCCCCGTCCCCATCTGTTATATGGCATATACCAGCCTGCAGATCCATCTACAACCAAGGATCGTGTCTGGGGGGTCCACGTTTCAGCACATTTCCCCGCCAGGTCCTCTATAGTCTATATTAGTAATTTAGCAGCAGGCTCGCTCAGCTCTTTTCGTCTGATTTACCTCATAAAGGAGGAGATGGCAGTAAAACAGGACTGAATACGGCATCTTACAAGCGCTGGATAATATGCACCTTTCCTTACACAGAAGCAGTAATGCACTGACTTATGGGTCCATGTGAATGTTTTGCACAGTGTGATACATGAATGGTGTATATATTTGCAGATGCAAGTCAGCAGAAACACACACTGCCTCATTACGTCTGTGTAAGCTCATTAATATCGGCATGCCTCATTACGGCACTTAAAGGGAAAATATATTCTCCTCTCTGCTGCTAATATTCTAGATACACCACACAGCGGAGGATGTTCTATGGAGGATGTACTGCAGGGACCACAATGTACTGCTCCGTATACGTCTACAAATGCAGTTGGATCCAAGATAGATAGATAAATGATAAATATATAGATACATGATAGATAATAGATGATAGATAGATAGATAGATAGATAGATAGATGGATAGATAGATAGATATGGGATAGATAGATACTTACATTTTTCCATTAAAATATGACAGAAAAGGGTCAAATGAGAGGAGGGTTGGCATGTGATAACCTTAAGCCCAAAATCGAAATGCCCCCCAGATATATTAAGGGTAGATACAGTGATGCTTGCAAGTTTATGAACCCTTAAAAGTTCTCTATATTTCAGCAACAATTAGACCTAAAACTACATCAGATTTTCACTCAAGTGCTAAGAGTAGACGACGTTAACCGTATCAAACAAATTAGTTAAATATTAGACTTGGACATTGCCGGTAATTGCTGATTAGTTCTGCCCATTGGCTTGAAGCAATTTTAGCCTAATCCTCCATATAAAACAGGCTTCAGCTCTGCTATGTTGGTGGTTTCCCCCATGAACTGCTCGCTTCAGGTCCTTCCACAACATTTATGTTGGATTAAGGTCAGGTCTTTGACTTGGTGATTCCAAAACTTTAACATTCTTCTTCTTTAACCATTCTTTGGTAGAATGACTTGTGTGCTTAGAGTTGTTGTCATGCTGCATGACCCACATTCTCCTCCGATTCAGCTCACGGACAGATGTCCGGATATTTTCCTTTAGAATTTTCTGGTATAACAGTATTGATTGTTCCATTAATGATGGCAAGGCTTTCTGAGGCTCAAATCATGATACTATCACCACCATGTTTCATAGGTGGGATGAGGTTTTTATGTTGGAATGGAGGGTTTTCCTTTCTCCAAACATAAATCTTCTGATTTAAACAAAATAAAAGTTCTATTTTTGTATTATCTGTCCACAAAACATTGTTCTAATTGCATTCTGTTTCTTCCAGGTGATCTTTAGAAAACTGCAGGCGGGCAGCAATGTTCTTTTTGGACAGTAGCGGCTAGGCAATTCTGCCATGCACATCATTCTTGTTCAGTGTCCTCCTGATGGTGGACTCATGAACATTAACTAAGTTGCTTAGAGGTCACCTTGGTTCCTTTGTCACCTCACAGACTATTCAATGCTCTTACATTGCTCTTGGCATGATATTAGTTGTTTAACCACTCCTGGGGAGGGTAATAAAGATCTTGAATTTCCTCCATTTACACACAATCTGTCTGTTTGTGAATTGGTGGAGTGCAAACTCTTTAGATATGGTTCTATTAACTTTTTTATCCTCATGAGCGTCAACAACTCTTCTTCTGAGGTCCTCAGAAATCGCCTTTGTTCGTGCCGCGAAACACTTCCACAAAAGTGTTGTGAAGATCAGACTTTGCTAGATCCCTGTTCTTTACATAAAGATAGATAGATAGATAGATAGAAGAGATTGATAGGTACCTTACAGACATATATATAGATTTGATTTGAAAATTAAGAGGAAGAATTGTCAAAGGAAAGGAGGGTTGGCGTGTGATACATCTAAGCCTGAAAATTAAATGAACTTCCAAATATATTAAAGGTAGAGATATATTTTTAACTAAATTTTCATTGAGAAATGTTGGAGGAGTCCAATGTTCTACTTTACTTACTAAGAAGCTTTCATCACTTCCAGGTGGGGTCCTTTGGTCGTCCGGGCAAGTGCTTGAAGTGAAGCATAAGATAGAGTCCTCCGGGCTAAATCAAATATCAAGTGTTCACATCCGCAAGTGGTGGAGATTACCTTTCCTCCCTATTACTAGAACATTCTGTGAATTCCTTTAACCTGGAGATCTGACAAGTTTACTCCGAGTGCTCAGCCTTAACACATAATATTACAGATAGCCGGCCGCCGAGCTGCCCCATACATATGTATTTGCTTGGGCTTTGATAATCTAAAAATTTGCAATGAATTATTCAGCAATTTTAAATATATTCAGTTGCTGTAAGCAAAGTGCTGGACGTCGCCGATGCTGCATGTATTATACATTTACTTTTCAACTTACACTCCAAACTTCTGTGCTGTTTGGGAAGCTGCTCTTGGCCACAGCTCTACATGATATAGAATATGTTCAGGAATGGGACTGAACAGGATATCAAATAGACTATTAGGACTTATTTATAGGATATACTTAAAATTCTGATAGTTGGGGGTCTGACTGCTGAGACCCCCACTGATGCCCAGCAAAATGGCTGTGTTTAAGTTCTGGAGCTGAGAATGATGATTTGTGGGGGGAAAACCAGAGGGACGATAGTGCGTTAACAAGCCCTTCTTTCCTGGCTTCAGTGGTTGGACCGTCACTAATCAAATGTCTGAGGTGGGAGGACATTACAGAGAAATTCTATCCATTCATCTCTATATTTGCCTGCTACACAAGAGACTTCCTCTCTAACATACACAGGCTATTTGCCCCCTCCATTAAGTGGTTATAACACCACTGATCAGACATTGCTTTTAGTTGGAAAAAAACATTCAAAGAGAAACTACCTCTCGATGATGCACAGACTTGCCTTATGCCTCTTCCATTATGTGGCCGGACAACCAATGATCAGACATTGTCTTTGCAAAGAAAAAATTTCTGACTCACAAGTAAATTTGACCCATTTAAGTCCATATCAACCTGCTATACAAGAGACTACCTCTTTATAATACACCGTATTGTTTAAGGCCTTCTCCACTAGGTAGCCAGACCTACACGATAAAAAAAAGTTCCTTTAAATAGAGATTCAAACCATAAAGCAAAGGTTCACCAAATTCAAGATCACATCAACCTGCTAAACAAGAAACTGCTTCAACGTGGAACACAGGCTTGTCAAATATGTCCTTCTGTAGACCACTGAACTCTCACTGATCAGGTAACGTCTGTGGTGAGTTTCTAGTTATATGGGGATTCCATCCATTCAATCCCTTAGTTACTTGCTATACAGGAGACTGCATTTATGTGATACACAAACTTGTTTCAGGCCTTCCCACTAGTTGGTCAGGACACCACTGATGATGGCACAATGTGTGTTTTAGTTGTTTTCATGGTATGTTTTAATCCTCTTTCACTAGGCAGTGAACCCACAATTCATCCAATGTCTACCTTAGGACATTTTAAAGAGACCTGCTTTACAAGAGGCTGGCTCAGCATGACACACAGGATTGTTCTAGATCCCATCTGCTAGGTGGTTAGACTCCGAATAAAAAGGTAATGTCTGTAATGAAGTGAAACAAATGCTGCATACTTAGGGCAATATACCCATTCAAAGGCCATTTAACTGCTATAGAAAAAAGCCTCTCTATAATACACAGTCCTCTTTAAGTTACCCTACTCTTGCTGGTGAGTCTCCTCCTAATCAGTCAATGCGAAGGACACACCCTTACTTAGGGAACATCTACTCCTAGTACAACTAGACAGGAATTGGCCTCTCTATAATGCACAGTATTGCTTTAGTCATCCTCCACTTGATGGTTATCTTCCGCCTTTACTAAAGTGATCAGACAATAGTCCCTTTAAAGAGAAATTCCAGTTACTTAGGGAGCTTTTAGTCATCCTCCACTTGATGTTTATCTTCAAATCTATATCTGCCAGTGATATAAGACATTGTCTCACAATGATACACCAGACAACATGAAATATGAGAAAACTTCAATACTAGGAATGACTATAAGTCGGGGGTGCACAAGCTTTTCTGGTTGGGGGCCATATTGTCAGCCTCAACCAATTCCAAGGGCCGAAAATAAAACTTAAAGGGGTAATACTAACTGAAATACTGTATTTTTGGCATATTGAACATACAGTATATAACATTAGTATCTAGTTACAGCTCTAGGACTCCCATCTAATAGGAGAATGCATGAAAGATACATGTAAGAAGCCATAAGACATAGACCTACATGTCTTTTACCAGATGTTTGGGGGCCGCACAGAATGGTATGGAGGGCCGCAGGTTGTGCACCTCTGCTATAAGTTGAGTGCAGTCTGAGTAGGGAGGCTCTGTAGTGAGAGGCTCCGATGGTAGAGGCTGAGCCCATGATGGCGTCACTGTGCAGCTTTAACTTGACCTTCTGTATAATAAAGAATTCATTCTCAGCTAAAGTTTCAATGCAGAAATGCAAAGTCACATGACACTTCCCTCCCCCGAATATCTTATATGCATTTAATTCCTTGAAGTGCTCTGTTCATGGCCGTTAATAAGGGACATAAAACATTGTATCCCGTACACTTACTTAAATGAGTGTTGTTAAGGAACTAAGATGATGCATTATTTATACTTAGGAAATATAAAATAAACATAAAGTAATTTGCTCTTAGGCCAACAAATAGAGAAGCACATTTTACGACCATTAGGCAAGATAGTAAAATAAGGCAAGTAAATAAATTATCTCTGTTGTTATTGACTAAATGAAAGAAGGGACACACAGAATTTGAGGAACAAAACTATTAATGTCAGACATTGTTAACAGCATTCATTAGGTTTATATATGAGGCAGCGAGTCCTTCATTTGGAGAAAAAAAAAAAAAAAAAACAAGAGGAAGTAGCCTTAAAGTGCAATTCCAGACAAGACTGATATTAATATCAAATATGCAATACAATGGTTAAAACATCTTATTTTCTGCCCTTGTGTACAAGAATATAACTACTATAATACTGCCTCCTATGTACAAGAATATAACTACTATAATACTGCCTCCTATATACAAGAATATAACTACTATAATACTGCTCCTATGTACAAGAATATAACTACTACAATACTGCTCCTATGTACAAGAATATAACTACTACAATACTGCTCCTATGTACAAGAATATAACTAGTATAATACTGCTCCTATGTACAAGAATATAACTACTATAATACTGCCTCCTATGTACAAGAATATAACTACTATAATACTGCTCCCTATGTACAAGAATATAACTACTATAATACTGCTCCTATATACAAGAATATAACTACTATAATACTGCCTCCTGTGTACAAGAATATAACTACTATAATACTGCTCCTATGTACAAGAATATAACTACTATAATACTGCCTCCTATGTACAAGAATATAACTACTATAATACTGCCTCCTATGTACAAGAATATAACTATTATAATACTGCTCCTATGTATAGGAATATAAATACTATAATACTGCTCCTATGTACAAGTATATAACTACTATAATACTGCTCCTATGTACAAGAATATAACTACTATAATACTGCTCCTATGTACAAGAATATAACTACTATGATACTGCTCCTATGTACAATAATATAACTACTATAATACTGCTCCTATGTACAAGAATATAACTACTATTATACTGCTCCTATGTACAAGAATATAACTACTATGATACTGCTGCTATGTACAATATAACTACTATAATACTGCCTCCGATGAACAAGAATATATCTACTATGATACTGCCCCCTATGTACAAGAATATATCTACTATAATACTGCCTCCTATGTACAAGAATATATCTACTATAATACTGCTCCTATGTACAAGAATATACCTACTATAATACTACCCATTAGGCCTCATGCACACGACCGTATGTATTTTGAGGTCTACAAATTGCAGATCCACAAAATAAGGATACCGTAAGTGTTGCATCTGTATTTTTTTGTGGATCCATTGACTTCAATGGGTCTGTGGCCTGCATTTTGCAGGCAAGTATAGGAGAAAAAAGAAAGAATATGTCCACAAAATGCGGACCATGGATTGAAGTCAAAGGGTCTGCAAAAAATTGCAGATGGCACATAGACCGCATCCTTACTTCACCCAAAATGGATAACACAACTTTCGGAAATAAATAGTACAGGGGAATATAAGAAACTTTGTAATATATCTTATTAAAGAATTATGCTTCCTCTTGGGCTTTTCAGGGTGTTTTCCTCCTCCTTTCCTTCACCTCTTATCAAAAGTCTATGGAGAAAGAAGGAGGGATGGGGAGGCTGCTGATAAGTGACTTATTACCTCACTCTGACCAATGGTCCAGCCTTATCTTAAAAGATACGGTAGAGACAAACAATGCTAACTGTGGCAGCGCTAAGAATCTGCATCTGTGTCTCTCTCACCAGCAGCCTCCTCCGACTCCCTCCTCTATCCATATAAGTCAATGGCAAATTCAGCCTGATAAAAGCAGATAGAAGCATTTTTCTTTAACAAGATATATTACAAAGTTTCTTATATTCACCTATAATATTCATTTAGGGAACATTGTTTTATAAGTAGAGGTACGCTTTAAGCATATGCTGATGTTTTCTTCTATAGAACATTGGAAAGATTTGAGTTGCCTCCTTTGCAGTCTTCAGTGTATTCTCTTGTATTTGGATATTTTTGGCGCCGGCTGTGATGTGCTATGTCTCTACTCTTGATTGATTTCTTCATCTTCGCTCTCAAACTAAACAGAGATAAATGTACTGAAAACTCTTAGTATGGCTCCTGGCGTCCACAGTTTTGTAATGAAATCATAGTAGGGTGGTGGCAGTAGTGGGGGAGGGGGGTACATTCTTTTTCTCTGTAACTTCACTACAGATTCGAGGTGTTATCATAATAACATTGATACGAGGTCAGAGAGAGCCATAAACCACGGCGTGAAACGTGTTAGGCATCGATTTTATAGCTGAATGTTCTACTCAACATAGACTTCATATTGACATCTAAGATGCAGGAATTCACATCTGAAATTACAGCGGTGCAGAAGAAAAATCAGACGTCATAATCCTAAAATAGTCGATAAGTGCAGGATATAAGAGGTAGATCATAGCGGTATTATGGCACTGTGTGTGGTATTGCTGCTCAGCCTCAGTCATTTGAATAATGCAATACTAAACACAGCCTGTGATCGAGAGTGGCGCTGTTTGTGAAAGAAGACAATATGTTTTTATCCTCATACAACCTCTTTAACCCTTTGATCACTTACCTGTCATCCGTACAGTAGATGATGCTGGAACAGTTATCCACTTTCAAGATTGGCAGCTGAGGTGTGTATTATGAGGTTCTTCAACAGCTGAGATGTGTATTAGGAGGCTCTGCAGCAGCTGAGGTGTGTAATATGATGTTCTGCAACAGCTGAGGTGTGTATTAGGAGGTTCTGCAGCAGCTGAGGTGTGTAATATGATGTTCTGCAGCAGCTGAGGTGTGCATTAGGGGTTTTGCAGCAGCTGAGGTGTGTATTATGAGGTTCTGCAGCAGCTGAGGTGTGTATTATGAGGTTCTGCAACAGCTGAGGTGTGTATTAGGAGGTTCTGCAGCAGCTGAGGTGTGTAATATGATGTTCTGCAGCAGCTGAGGTGTGTATTATAAGGTTCTGCAGCAGCTGAGGTGTGTATTATGAGGTTCTGCAGCAGCTGAGGTGTGTATTATGAGGTTCTGCAGCAGCTGAGGTGTGTATTATAAGGTTCTGCAGCAGCTGAGGTGTGCATTAGGGGTTTTGCAGCAGCTGAGGTGTGTATTATGAGGTTCTGCAGCAGCTGAGGTGTGTATTATGAGGTTCTGTAACAGCTGAGGTGTGTATTATGATGTACTGCAGCAGCTGAGGTGTGTATTATAAGGTTCTGCAGCAGCTGAGGTATGTATTAGAAGGGTCTGCAGCAGCTGAGGTTGTGTATTATGAGGTTCTGCAGCAGCTGAGGTGTGTATTATGAGGTTCGGCAGCAGCTGAGGTGTGTATTATAAGGTTCTGCAGCAGCTGAGGTGTGTATTATGAGGTTCTGCAGCAGCTGAGGTGTGTATTATGAGGTTCTGCAGCAGCTGAGGTGTGTATTATAAGGTTCTGCAGCAGCTGAGGTGTGCATTAGGGGTTTTGCAGCAGCTGAGGTGTGTATTATGAGGTTCTGCAGCAGCTGAGGTGTGTATTATGAGGTTCTGTAACAGCTGAGGTGTGTATTATGATGTTCTGCAGCAGCTGAGGTGTGTATTATAAGGTTCTGCAGCAGCTGAGGTATGTATTAGAAGGGTCTGCAGCAGCTGAGGTTGTGTATTATGAGGTTCTGCAGCAGCTGAGGTGTGTATTATGAGGTTCGGCAGCAGCTGAGGTGTGTGCTATACGGTTCTGCAGCAGATGAGGTGTGTATTATAAGGTTCGGCAGCAGCTGAGGTGTGTATTATGATGTTCTGCAGCAGCTGAGATGTGTATTATAAAGTTCTGCAGCAGCTGAGGTGTGTGCTATACGGTTCTGCAGCAGATGAGGTGTGTATTATAAGGTTCGGCAGCAGCTGAGGTGTGTATTATGATGTTCTGCAGAAGCTGAGATGTGTATTATAAAGTTCTGCAGCAGCAGAGGTGTGGCTATACGGTTCTGCAGCAGCTGAGGTGTGTATTATGAGGTTCTGCAGCAGCTGAGGTGTGTATTATGAGGTTCTGCAGCAGATGGGGTGTGTATTATCATGTTCTGCAGCAGCTGAGGTGTGTATTATAAGGTTCTGCAGCAGCTGAGGTGTGTATTATAAGGTTCTGCAGCAGCTGAGGTGTGTATTATAAGGTTCTGCAGCAGCTGAGGTGTGTATTATAAGGTTCTGCAGCAGCTGAGGTGTGTATTATGAGGTTCTGCAGCAGCTGAGGTGTGTATTATAAGGTTCTGCAGCAGATGGGGTGTGTATTATCATGTTCTGCAGCAGCTGAGGTGTGTATTATAAGGTTCTGCAGCAGCTGAGGTGTGTATTATAAGGTTCTGCAGCAGCTGAGGTGTGTATTATAAGGTTCTCCAGCAGCTGAGGTGTGTATTATAAGGTTCTGCAGCAGCTGAGGTGTGTATTATAAGGTTCTGCAGAAGCTGAGGTGTGTATTATAAGGTTCTGCAGCAGCTGAGGTGTGTATTATGAAGTTCTTGAGTCTTCCCCCTTTAAGTCGTCTCTGTGATAATATACATTTCACATCACAGAACTTAATGTGAGTCTATAGAATCACTAATCAGTTAAATACAGATCACGGGTCAGCAGGCATGGCCGCCACATGCGGCAGGAGACACTTCATGTGGTAAATGCAGGCAGTGAACCAAAAGAAGTAATTCACAGCTGAACACTGGATGATTAACCCCGTCACTTCAGCAGGATCTACAGTCGACAGTCAAAGCAGAGCAGAAAATGGCTGCAGATGCTCCAGGGCTGATCAGTGCATATAGAACAATGAACACGACGGCACATGACAAACACCTACAGCGCCCCACGGAATATAGTGCCGTTACTCCGGTTTCCATCATCGAGCCCGTCATTTTACTGCACAGTACTGCACAGAATCCTTTGATATTTTCTCCGGCTTTTTTAGTGAAATCTGCAACAGAGGCCCCAGATTAGCGTAAAAGAGTTTTCCAGGTGACAAAAAAAATCATTACTCGCTTCATTGATGCCCCACTGCAGTTTCAGTTTCGGCTGCTCTCGACTACCTAGTCCCCACTTCAAACATAATCAGTGACCTTCTGTGGCCAGGGATTAGTGGAAGAAGTATTTCCAGCCATTAACTATGTGTTGAGCGGGACCATAATGGTAGAGCAGAAGGGACTGACCTGCTACATAGACTGTGTGACCTCACTGCACTCATTGTGACATCACCATCCAATCACAGACTGACCTGCTACATAGACTGTGTGACCTCCCTGCACTCATTGTGACATCACCATCCAATCAAAGACTGACCTGCTACATAGACTGTGTGACCTCACTGCACTCACTGTGACATCACCATCCAATCACTGACCTGCTACATAGACTGTGACCTCACTGCACTCATTGTGACATCACCATCCAATCCCAGACTGACCTGCGATATACACTGTGTGACCTCACTGCACTCATTGTGACATCACCATCCAATCACAGACTGACCTGCTACATAGACTGTGTGACCTCCCTGCACTCATTGTGACATCACCATCCAATCAAAGACTGACCTGCTACATAGACTGTGTGACCTCACTGCACTCACTGTGACATCACCATCCAATCACTGACCTGCTACATAGACTGTGACCTCACTGCACTCATTGTGACATCACCATCCAATCACTGACCTGCTACATAGACTGTGTGACCTCACTGCACTCATTGTGACATCACCATCCAATCACTGACCTGCTACATAGACTGTGTGACCTCACTGCACTCATTGTGACATCACCATCCAATCACAGACTGACCTGCTACATAGACTGCGTGACCTCACTGCACTCATTGTGACATCACCACCCAATCACAGACTGATCTGCTACATAGACTGTGTGACCTCACTGCACTCATTGTGACATCACCATCCAATCACAGACTGACCTGCTACATAGACTGTGTGACCTCACTGCACTCATTGTGACATCACCATCCAATCACAGACTGACCTGCTACATAGACTGCGTGACCTCACTGCACTGATTCTGACATCACCATCCAATCAGACTGACCTGCTACATAGACTGTGACCTCACTGCACTCATTGTGACATCACCACCCAATCACAGACTGACCTGCTACATAGACTGTGTGAACTCACTGCACTCACTGTGACATCACCATCCAATCACTGACCTGCTACATAGACTGTGACCTCACTGCACTCATTGTGACATCACTGTCCAATCACTGACCTGCTACATAGACTGTGTGACCTCACTGCACTCATTGTGACATCACCATCCAATCACTGACCTGCTACATAGACTGTGTGACCTCACTGCACTCATTGTGACATCACCATCCAATCACAGACTGACCTGCTACATAGACTGTGTGACCTCACTGCACTCATTGTGACATCACCATCCAATCCCAGACTGACCTGCTACATAGACTGTGTGACCTCACTGCACTCATTGTGACATCACCATCCAATCACAGACTGACCTGCTACATAGACTGTGTGACCTCACTGCGCTCATTGTGACATCACCATCCAATCAGACTGACCTGCTACATAGACTGTGACCTCACTGCACTCATTGTGACATCACCATACAATCAAAGACTGACCTGCTACATAGACTGTGTGACCTCACTGCACTCATTGTGACATCACCATCCAATCACAGACTGACCTGCTACATAGACTGTGTGACCTCACTGCACTCATTGTGACATCACCATCCAATCACAGACTGACCTGCTACATAGACTGTGTGACCTCACTGCACTCATTGTGACATCACCATCCAATCACAGACTGACCTGCTACATAGACTGTGTGACCTCACTGCACTCATTGTGACATCACCATCCAATCAAAGACTGACCTGCTACATAGACTGTGTGACCTCACTGCACTCACTGTGACATCACCATCCAATCACTGACCTGCTACATAGACTGTGACCTCACTGCACTCATTGTGACATCACCATCCAATCACTGACCTGCTACATAGACTGTGTGACCTCACTGCACTCATTGTGACATCACCATCCAATCATTGACCTGCTACATAGACTGTGTGACCTCACTGCACTCATTGTGACATCACCATCCAATCACAGACTAACCTGCTACATAGACTGTGTGACCTCACTGCACTCATTGTGACATCACCATCCAATCACAGACTGACCTGCTACATAGACTGCGTGACCTCACTGCACTGATTCTGACATCACCATCCAATCAGACTGACCTGCTACATAGACTGTGACCTCACTGCACTCATTGTGACATCACCATCCAATCAAAGACTGACCTGCTACATAGACTGTGACCTCACTGCACTCACTGTGACATCACCATCCAATCACTGACCTGCTACATAGACTGTGACCTCACTGCACTCATTGTGACATCACTGTCCAATCACTGACCTGCTACATAGACTGTGTGACCTCACTGCACTCATTGTGACATCACCATCCAATCACTGACCTGCTACATAGACTGTGTGACCTCACTGCACTCATTGTGACATCACCATCCAATCACAGACTGACCTGCTACATAGACTGTGTGACCTCACTGCACTCATTGTGACATCACCATCCAATCACAGACTGACCTGCTACATAGACTGTGTGACCTCACTGCACTCATTGTGACATCACCATCCAATCACAGACTGACCTGCTACATAGACTGCGTGACCTCACTGCACTGATTCTGACATCACCATCCAATCAGACTGACCTGCTACATAGACTGTGACCTCACTGCACTCATTGTGACATCACCATCCAATCAAAGACTGACCTGCTACATAGACTGTGTGACCTCACTGGACTCACTGTGACATCACCATCCAATCACTGACCTGCTACACAGACTGTGACCTCACTGCACTCATTGTGACATCACCATCCAATCACTGACTGACCTGCTACATAGACTGTGTGACCTCACTACACGCATTGTGACATCACCATCCAATCACAGTCTGATCTGCTACATAGACTGTGTGACCTCACTATACTCATTGTGACATCACCATCCAATCAGACTGACCTGCTACATAGGCTGTGTGACCTCACTGCACTCATTGTGACATCACTGTCCAATAACAGACTGACCTGCTACATAGACTGTGTGACCTCACTGCACTCATTGTGACATCACCATCCAATCACAGACTGATCTGCTACATAGACTGTGTGAACTCACTGCGACATCACCATCCAATCACAGTCTGATCTGCTACATAGACTGTGTGACCTCACTGCACTCATTGTGACATCACCATCCAATCACAGACTGATCTGCTACATAGACTGTGTGACCTCACTATACTCATTGTTACATCACCATCCAATCACAGACTGACCGGCTACATAGACTGTGACCTCACTGCACTCATTGTGACATCACCATCCAATCACTGACTGACCTGCTACATAGTCTGTGTGACCTCACTGCACTCATTGTGACATCACCATCCAATCACAGACTGACCTGCTACATAGACTGTGTGACCTCACTGCACTCATTGTGACATCACCATCCAATCACTGACTGACCTGCTACATAGTCTGTGTGACCTCACTGCACTGATTGTGACATCACTGTCCAATCACAGAATGACCTGCTACATAGACTGTGTGACCTCACTGCACTCATTGTGACATCACCATTCAATCACTGACTGACCTGCTACATAGACTGTGTGACCTCACTGCACTCATTGTGACATCACCATCCAATCACAGACTGACCTGCTACATAGACTGTGTGACCTCACTGCACTCATTGTGACATCACCATCCAATCACAGACTGACCTGCTACATAGTCTGTGTGACCTCACTGCACTCATTGTGACATCACCATTCAATCACTGACTGACCTGCTACATAGACTGTGTGACCTCACTGCACTCATTGTGACATCACCATCCAATCACAGACTGACCTGCTACATAGACTGTGTGACCTCACTGCACTCATTGTGACATCACCATCCAATCACTGACTGACCTGCTACATAGACTGTGTAACCTCACTGCACTCATTGTGACATCACCATCCAATCACAGACTGACCTGCTACATAGACTGTGTGACCTCACTGTATTCATTGTGACATCACCATCCAATCACAGACTGACCTGCTACATAGACTGTGTGACCTCACTGCACTCATTGTGACATCACCAACCAATCACAGACTGACCTGCTACATAGACTGTGTGACCTCACTGTGCTCATTGTGACATCACCATCCAATCACAGACTGACCTGCTACATAGACTGTGTGACCTCACTGCATTCATTGTGACATCACCATCCAATCACAGACTGACCTGCTACATAGACTGTGTGACCTCACTGTGCTCATTGTGACATCACCATCCAATCACAGACTGACCTGCTACATAGGCTGTGTGACCTCACTGCACTCATTGTGACATCACCAACCAATCACAGACTGACCTGCTACATAGACTATGTGACCTCACTGCACTCATTGTGACATCACCATCCAATCATAGACTGACCTGCTGCATAGACTGTGTGACCTCACTGCACTCATTGTGACATCACCAACCAATCACAGACTGACCTGCTACATAGACTATGTGACCTCACTGCACTCATTGTGACATCACCATCCAATCACTGACTGAACTGCTACATAGACTGTGTGACCTCACTGCACTCATTGTGACATCACCATCCAATCACTGACCTGCTACATAGACTGTGTGACCTCACTGCCCTCATTGTGACATCACCATCCAATCACTGACCTGCTATATAGACTGTGACCTCACTTCGCTCATTGTGACATCACCATCCAATCACAGACTGACCTGCTACATAGACTGTGTGACCTCACTGCACTTATTGTTACATCACCATCCAATCTCAGACTGACCTGCTACATAGACTGTGTGACCTCATTGTACTCATTGTGACATCACCATCCAATCACTGACCTGGTACATAGACTGTGTGACCTCACTGCACTCATTGTGACATCACCATTCAATCACTGACCTGCTACATAGACTGTGTGACCTCACTGCCCTCATTGTGACATCACCATCCAATCACAGACTGACCTGCTACATACACTATGTGACCTCACTGCACTCATTGTGACATCCCATCCAATTACACCCTGATTTGCTACATAGACTGGGTGAGTTCAGGTCACTTGTAATTCCAGATTCTCTGCACAGATTTCCATGACTCTGAGACAATTGCTCTTTTATCTCTTTTTATTATTTTTAATGCAAACATCACACGCAGATTCATGAGGCATAAATATGTAGTGCGCTCACTCATCAGAAGGAGGTGGTTACTTATCACAGTGCAGGCGGAACTGTAAAAAAGCTTAGAAACTACAAGAGACAGCACAGGCCGAGGGTGCACATTAGCTCCAGCGGAGAGCGCAGAAGGAGGTCCTCATGTTTGGCTAATTTTTAACGGAAGCGACAACGATGATTATAATCACCAAGACGACAAAGATTCCGGTGGAGATGAGACAACACTTCACCTTCCTGGCACGTCTCTGAAACACACAAAAGAGACAATTACAGATATGGTGAGACTGTACCAAAAGGAGGACCCTCAGAGTCTTGGCCACTGGTTCCTTCACATGGGGCAAATGTTCAGTTTGTTACTCTGTATCTAGGTACTATGGCCAACCAGTGGTTTGTTGATTCTCCTCCTTCCCCAAGGGCATATGACCCTAGATTCCCCCCTCGGGGACTTGACTGGGTTCATCTTCTCCTATCCACTAATAATACCTAGTTGTTATCATTTCTGCCTTAAAGGGGCATTCCCGTCTCACTGTGACTACAGATCCTTAGATTGAGGCGCTGTAGTGCTGGTTGAGCACTGTGTCCCATTAATTCTGCACAGCAGCACTCCTGGCTGAGAGCTCTGGAAAGAACTGCATCATGGTCTCCTCTCATGTGAATAAGACAGCGAGGCAGTTCCCTGCACAGCCGGCAGGTCGGAGGGCCACGACACAGGGTAAAACAGTAAAGGGGACCACCACTGTTGCTCATTCAGTCTCAGAATGGTGGGGGTTGTGGTAGTCCACCAACCAGGAAGAAATCACATATATTAGTGATGGGAATACACCTTCAACCCTTTTCTTTTTTAGCGTATTGCATTGCAGAATTGTTTTTCTCTGTCCCCTCCAAGTCAACACTGACTCAAACAGGTGAATCTTATATTGTTGATCTATCCTGAGGATAAACCATCAATATGAAAATCCCAGAGAGCCCCTTTAATAAAATCCCCCTCTCTATTAAATTACAAGATAATATTCTGAGTGCCTATAGCCACCACTAGAGGGAGCTCACAGCACAGAGATGAATACTATACAGCTCCCAAGCTCCATCTAGTGGTGGCTGCAGGTAGCCAGCATTTTAACATGCTGTGTGATGTGGAAGTAGGGGATCTGGAGCTCTGTATCAGAAAATATGGCGCACTGGCCTCTATAAAGAAATATTATGAAATTACCTGGTTCCGAATTTGGGACATGGGATAAGAACACCTTTAAGAAAACATGATGCCAGCAGCTTCTTGCACATTCTGCAATATCAGCAACACCCGGAATCCATTAGTGGACTGGGAAAAAAACTCTGCCTATTTCACTGCTTGGCGGGATTGATTTCTCGTCATATTCCTGCCATGTTGAGGATGAGAATGTAAATCTGTAATGTGCGATGTTTATGATGGGAGACAATAAACCTTATGTCACCTCCAAATTGGTTCTGCCTCCACAGCAGTAGCTACAGTGCAGAGGACCTCCGTCTCCATAAATCCCCTTTATAGATGCTGAATGATACTATGATGAGGTCAACACTGGTTCGAGGCTCTGTTATAGTGTAAACTACGACCGTCTGTTGTTGTTCGCGTTACTTGGAATTCAGTAAACAAGGGGTTAACCTCGAGTGATTTTAGACCTCGACTGTTTTAGCTTCTGAGTTAGGGATGCCGGTAGCCAGTCATACACTTGGCAGCTGGCCAGATGTTCGGCTACAGGACTTAAGTCTTCTATGATAGTTGTGATACAACTACTACTCCCAGCATGGCCTGCTCTAATTGTTGCACTTATCTTTGGAGATAAATCACTCCAGAACAGTCTTGACACAGGAGGAGGTTGCCAAGGACCTTCCTGATTTCTATGGCATTGTGGCGCACCCACCGACTGAGAAAATATACACTTCCCATGTCACTGGAGGTGACAACAATTTCCATGTTGTCACATGAGACAGTTTTCTTAGACAATATCTCAATATCGTGGCCTATCCCGGCAAGGAGTAATAGCCTCCACCAAATGTTTCCTGAAGCCGCAAATAACATTTGTACAATGTTGAGGGGGAATTTTGGACCATTCCTCCCTATAAATGTGTTTCAATTCATCAATATGTCTAGGATGCCTTGTGTACACAGCCCACTTCAGGTCATTCCACAGCATCTCCATAGGGTGAAAGTGAGGACTCTTCAGGTCATGTCACAACATCTCCATAGGGTTAAGGCCAGGAATCTTCAGGTCATGTCACATCATCTCTATAGGGTAAAGGTCAGAACTCTTCAGGTCATGCCACAGCATCTCCATAGGGTTAAGGTTAGGACTCTTCAGGTCATGCCACAGCATCTCTACAGGGTTAAGGTCAGGACTCTTCAGGTCATGCCACAGCATCTCCATAGGGTTAAGGTCAGGACTCTTCAGGTCACATCACAGCATCTCCATAGGGTTAAGGCCAGGAATCTTCAGGTCACATCACAGCATCTCCATAGGGTTAAGGCCAGGAATCTTCAGGTCATGTTACATCATCTATATAGGGTACCGTAGATCTATAGGGTACCACCGATCTGATATTGATGACTTATCCTGAGGATAGGTCATCAATAAAAATAACTTTAAAGCCAGGACTCTTAAGGTCATGCCACATCATCTGCATATGGTTAAGGCCAGGACTCTTCAGGTCATGTCACATCATCTCCATAGGGTTAATGTCAGGACTATTCAGGTCATGCTACAGCATCCCCTTAGGGTTACGGCCAGGACTCTAGTCTAGGTCATGCTGCAGCATCTCCATAGGGTTAAGGTCAGGACTCTTCAGGTCATGTCACAACATCTCCATAGGGTTAAGGTCAGGACTCTTCAGGTCATGCTACAGCATCTCCATAGGGTTAAGGTCAGGACTCTTCAGGTCATGTTGCAGCATTCTGATTAACCTAAACACATCTGCACGGTGGAATAGTCCCAAATTACTCTTCAGTATTATGCAAATCATATTTGCAGCCACAGGAAATATTTGGTGATAGTGAATGCTGCTGAAGGGTTTTTTAATTCAAGCATTCTGTTATATATATATATATATATATTTTTTTTTTCTCTATTTCTTTTTACATTTTGGCACCCAATGTGGGGCTCGAACCCACGACATATATATATTTAAAGACATAGATGGTATACCTGGTTGCTATTAGTTTAGTTACATCATATAAGAAGGGTAACATTAAGGACTAGGGGTCCTCTTGGTTTGGTGGCCCCCCTGCTCTCTGTCCCCCGCTTCCCCCAGTATAATGTTATTTAGGGCGACCAATCCCTGGTAATCGCCTCATCCTGCTAGAGGAATGTACATATATAAATTCTCTCTAGTCATGTCTTTAAAGTCCTCGAGAATTGCTCCATCAGCCCAAAAAAATTACCATTTAGACGTGAAGCGCTGCCATATGAAAGGCTTTTATCAGTCCGAGGGAGGACGGTGACTTTCTGGATTAAGCGGCGAATCCCTCATGAAAGAAGGGCTGGAGAATAAGTTATTTATCCGGTAACTCTCCCTAATCAGCGACTTTGTTATCGCGGCTCCTCAGGCGTCTTTAGGCGATAAGTGTTTAGCATCTCCTTATCCCTCCGGTCTTGAACTCATTGATATGTGGACATTCAGGAAGGTGCGGTGCAGAACGCTCGAGGCCGAGTCACGTTGCCTTTTATGAATGACAAGTAGACTCGTTTATGCAGGGAACTCCTGTAACTCTTGACGATCCCCTCACCCGATTCTCACAGCCGGTCTTAGGAGTACCAGGGAAATGGAGGTCTTACTGAAGATTTTAAGGGGTTGCTTAAGTTCCGTAAAAATTTACCAGGAGCAGAAAACACAACCACTCCGCCAGTCACTGGCCTCAGTGGTCATGTGTGTATGAATGGTATGTAACCACTGGGCCAGTAAGTGATGAATTCATTTTTCACATTTTTAAACATTTCAGACAGCCCCTTTTTTAGGTGGACTCATCACTAATTAGGCAGGTTATTTCAGGATTTGAGGATGTTTTATGAAGATAACCCCCATTTAGTCCCCGAGTCTGGAGCCAATGACCAGGGGTGCCAGGAGCCTGACCCTTGGTGATTAGGTGATCATCACGCCACCTGCAACTGTAGTGGAGAGGCCACCAGGTCCATAGGGTTGTCTGCTTTACATAGGAGTGTTACATAGGACTGCAGGTGACATCTACTATATTATCTGTACTCAGAGAGTTATCAGTGTGTTATCTGTGGTGTTACATAGGACTGCAGGTGACATCTACTACATTATCTGTACTCAGAGAGTTATCACTGTGTTATCTGTGGTGTTACATAGGACTGCAGGTGACATCTACTACATTATCTGTACTCAGAGAGTTATCACTGTGTTATCTGTAGTGTTACATAGGACTGCAGGTGACATCTACTTCATTATCTGTACTCAGAGAGTTATCACTGTGTTATCTGTGGTGTTACATAGGACTGCAGGCGACATCTACTGCATTATCTGTACTCAGAGAGTTATCAGTGTGTTATCTGTAGTGTTACATAGGACTGCAGGTGACATCTACTATATTATCTGTACTCAGAGAGCTATCACTGTGTTATCTGTGGTGTTACATAGGACTGCAGGTGACATCTACTACATTATCTGTACTCAGAGTTATCACTGTGTTATCTGTGGTGTTACATAGGACTGCAGGTGACATCTACTACATTATCTGTACTCAGAGAGTTATCACTGTGTTACCTGTAGTGTTACATAGGACTGCAGGTGACATCTACTACATTATCTGTACTCAGACAGTTATCACTGTGTTATCTGTGGTGTTACATAGGACTGCAGGTGACATCTACTACATTATCTGTACTCAGAGAGTTATCACTGTGTTATCTGTGGTGTTACATAGGACTGCAGGTGACATATACTACATTATCTGTACTCAGAGAGTTATCACTGTGTTATCTGTGGTGTTACATAGGACTGCAGGTGACATCTACTACATTATCTGTACTCAGAGAGTTATCAGTGTGTTATCTGTGGTGTTACATAGGACTGCAGGTGACATCTACTACATTATCTGTACTCAGGGGGTTATCAGTGTGTTATCTGTGGTGTTACATAGGACTGCAGGTGACATCTACTACATTATCTGTACTCAGAGAGCTATCACTGTGTTATCTGTGGTGTTACATAGGACTCCAGGTGACATCTACTACATTATCTGTACTCAGAGAGTTATCAGTGTGTTATCTATGGTGTTACATAGGACTGCAGGTGACATCTACTACATTATCTATACTCAGAGAGTTATCACTGTGTTATCTGTGGTGTTACATAGGACTGCAGGTGACATCTACTACATTATCTATACTCAGAGAGTTATCACTGTGTTATCTGTGGTGTTACATAGGACTGCAGGTGACATCTACTACATTATCTGTACTCAGGGAGTTATCAGTGTGTTATCTGTGGTGTTGCATAGGACTGCAGGTGACATCTACTACATTATCTGTACTCAGAGAGTTATCACTGTGTTATCTGTGGTGTTACATAGGACTGCAGGTGACATCTACTACATTATCTATACTCAGAGAGTTATCACTGTGTTATCTGTGGTGTTACATAGGACTGCAGATGACATCTACTACATTATCTATACTCAGAGAGTTATCACTGTGTTATCTGTGGTGTTACATAGGACTGCAGGTGACATCTACTACATTATTTGTACTCAGAGAGTTATCACTGTGTTATCTGTGGTGTTACATAGGACTGCAGGCGACATCTACTACATTATCTATACTCAGAGAGTTATCACTGTGTTATCTGTGGTGTTACATAGGACTGCAGGTGACATCTACTACATTATCTGTACTCAGAGAGTTATCACTGTGTTATCTGTGGTGTTACATAGGACTGCAGGCGACATCTACTACATTATCTGTAATCAGAGAGTTATCACGGTGTTATCTGTGGTGTTACATAGGGCCGCAGGTGATATCTACTACATTATCTGTACTCAGAGAGTTATCACTGTGTTATATGTGGTGTTACATAGGACTGCAGGTGACATCTACTACATTATCTGTACTCAGAGCTATCACGGTGTTATCTGTGGGGTTACATAGGACTGCAGGTGACATCTACTACATTATCTGTACTCAGAGAGCTATCACGGTGTTATCTGTGGGGTTACATAGGACTGCAGGTGACATCTACTACATTATTTGTACTCAGAGAGTTATCAGTGTGTTATCTGTAGTGTTACATAGGACTGCAGGTGACATCTACTACATGATCTGTACTCAGAGAGTTATCACTGTGTTATCTGTGGTGTTACATAGGACTGCAGGTGACATCTACTACATTATCTGCACTCAGAGAGTTACCACTGTGTTATCTGTGGTGTTACATAGGACTGCAGGTGACATCTACTACATTATCTGTACTCCAAGAATTATCACTGTGTTATCTGTGGTGTTACATAGGACTGCAGGTTACCTCTACTACATTATCTGTACTCAGAGTTATCACTGTGTTATCTGTGGTGTTACATAGGACTGCAGGTGACATCTACTACATTATCTGTACTCAGAGTTACATGGGACTGCTGGTGACATCTACTACATTATCTGTACTCAGAGAGTTATCACTGTGTTATCTGTGGAGTTACATAGGACTGCAGGTGATATCTACTACATTATCTGTACTCAGGGAGTTATCAGTGTGTTATCTGTGGTGTTACATAGGACTGCAGGTGACATCTACTACATTATCTGTACTCAGAGAGCTATCACTGTGTTATCTGTGGTGTTACATAGGACTGCAGGTGACATCTACTACATTATCTGTACTCAGAGAGTTATCACTGTGTTATCTGTGGTGTTACATAGGACTGCAAGTAACATCTACTACATTATCTGTACTCCGTTAAGGGGAGCAATACTTGGCTTTCCCCAGGCGCTGGTAACCCACGGTACGCCATTGTCTGGGAGAATAACATTTGTCCCCTCGGGTTTGTTACAGTAGAGAAGCCTCCATACATTCGTCGCTGTTCTCCCCCTCTCAGGAACACGGAATGATTATCGGAGCGTTTCACGCCGCGAGGAGCAGGTAACGCTCATATCTTCCCCATCCCCACCATGTATAATGGAACTATTATATCAGCCGTCCCCTCATATCTGACAACCTAAAGCTGACATTAATTGGGCTACAATCAGACGGTAATTTAGGATAATTGGATTGCCGCAGTCAGAAGCGATAAACCTCTTACCATATGCAATTGTTACGGTACAACAATTAACCGCCAAAAGACGGAGGCACCTGGAATTTATGGTGGGGAGGGGGGAGGAGTGACAGGTCCTGTCCTTGTGGAGTTAACAGGAATGATATTGTGTATCCCCGACACCAGAGGTGATATCAGTGCATTACAAAAATTTTTTATATAGTACGGTTATTAAGTTCAGCATTATCTGTGCCCGGAAAGTCGGGGGTAACGAATAGGTGGGGATCCTACTGCTGGAGGACCCCCCGAAATGAAGAGCGGGTCGCACATGCACAAGGCCGACTCTCCTGAGCTCCCTCTAGTGGTGGCTGTACATATCTGTATGTAGTAATCTCCTGAGCTCCCTCTAGTTGAGGCTGTATATACCTGTATGTAGTAATCTCCTGAGCTCCCTCTAGTTGTGGTTGTATATATCTGTATGCAGTAATCTCCTGAGCTCCCTCTAGTGGTGGCTGTATATATCTGTATGTAGTAATCTCCTGAGCTCCCTCTAGTGGTGGCTGTATATATCTGTATGCAGTAATCTCCTGAGCTCCCTCTAGTGGTGGCTGTATATATCTGTATGTAGTAATCTCCTGAGCTCCCTCTAGTGGTGGCTGTATATATATGTATGCAGTAATCTCCTGAGCTTCCTCTAGTGGTGGCTGTATATATCTGTATGCAGTAATCTCCTGAGCTCCCTCTAGTGGTGGCTGTATATATCTGCATGTAGAAATCTCCTGAGCTCCTTCTAGTGGTGGCTGTATATATCTGTATGTAGTAATCTCCTGAGCTCCCTCTAGTGGTGGCTGTATATATCTGTATGTAATAATCTCCTGAGCTTCCTCTAATGGTGGCTTTATATATCTGTATGCAGTAATCTCCTGAGCTCCCTCTAGTGGTGGCTGTATATATCTGTATGCAGTAATCTCCTGAGCTCCCTCTAGTGGTGGCTGTATATATATTTATGTAGTAATCTCCTGAGCTCCCTCTAGTGGTGGCTGTATATATCTGTATGCAGTAATCTCCTGAGCTCCCTCTAGTGGTGGCTGTATATATATTTATGTAGTAATCTCCTGAGCTCCCTCTAGTGGTGGCTGTATATATCTGTATGCAGTAATCTCCTGAGCTCCCTCTAGTGGTGGCTGTATATATCTGTATGCAGTAATCTCCTGAGCTCCCTCTAGTTGTGGCTGTATATATCTGTATGCAGTAATCTCCTGAGCTCCCTCTAGTGGTGGCTGTATATATCTGTATGCAGTAATCTCCTGAGCTCCCCCTAGTTGTGGCTGTATATATCTGTATGCAGTAATCTCCTGAGCTCCCTCTAGTGGTGGCTGTATATATCTGCATGTAGAAATCTCCTGAGCTCCCTCTAGTGGTGGCTGCATATATCTGTATGCAGTAATCTCCTAAGATCCTTCTAGTGGTGGCTGTATATATCTGTATGATTATTTAACTTTATGCAGAAGATTGAACATAGCTTGGACCATTACAATATATACAAAATATACAGTGGTCCCTCAAGATACAATATTAATTGGTTCCAGGAGGACCATTGTATGTTGAAACCATTGTAAGTTTAGTAATCGGTTCCAAAGCCCCAAGATGTCATCGAAGATAAGAGAAAATTAAGATTTAAGAAAAATAAGCAGATAACCAAGAGAGATAAAACAAGTCCTAACATATAGCAGTTGGGAATAGCTGCTAACCAGCAACTAATCCAGATATTTTACGAGACAAGTGACCTTGATTAGTTGGATCTGAGACGTTTTTATGTTGAGTCTAGTTTCAACTTTCGATGGGTCAGAAATGTTGAAAATATTGTATCCTGAGGCCATTGTATCTCGAGATATCACTGTATTGAAAAATTACTCAGGACGTTAATCCACATGATGAGAAAAAGGTGGAGAATCACTATAAGAGACAAACTTTTGTAGTCAGTTGGAGTGTGAGCGCGGGTACATGCGAGTCCTCAGAGATGTGCGGGGAAATACGTTTCTATCTATCCGTGATCTAGATAAAGCACTAAGTAGTTTATCTTCAGTTACATCATGTCTTACAGTATACTCCAATCACATCCTTAGCTTCTGCTGGTTACTGACCAGTCCTCCGTCACCGAGACACTTCCTAACATCAGCAACATAGGATGAACACTTAAGACACTGAACCAGCAGCGGCATTCTGAGAGGCATGAAAAATATAAGAAAAATGCAGCTCTGGATGTGACTAGAGCACAAGATATGACTTAACTAAAGATCATTACAAAATAAATAAAGAAAAACATTTAAAAAACTATTGAACGTGATGCAGAATGTACAATAGAGATCACCCGGCCATCAAAATAAGGATGGTGGTGGTAGTAGTAGATCTGCATTCCCTGCCAATGTTGCATGATAATCACATGCACTGGTGATACGACCACATGAGGTAGGTTGTGACCTGTGACCTTCCATGCTCGAAATGCATATTTCACATGACTGGGTTTGCACTCCCAGACAGGCTTTAGGCAGCCTCCTGACATCTTTGTCTATGAAGAAACTTTCTTACTTGATTATACTTTGTTTCACATTAGATCGACAACTGGGAAAAGAGATGGAGGTCATCCATCATCCACTTACGCAAAGAGAGAAAAAAAACTGAAAGAACACAAGAAAGTAATTGTGCCGATTTAAGCGTTCCACTTGACGACTATTTGCATAATAAGGTGTTCGCCACGATCAGATTGGTAATTTTCCTCCAGGCGGGGAGGACAACGCCATCTCCGCCATTGGCGTCTTCGATTTAATCTCTGTGCCTTGTAATGGATTCTGTCAGTCTGGATGGCACGGCGAGCGCGGGAACAGGTTCCGCATCCTGAATATAAAGCTGCAGTCAGTTCTTATTACCAGAGGAGAAGTATGTCCATAGGAAGCTTTAAGACACTTCCGAGCTGTCAGATTCATTGTACGCAGCCGAAAGACGTTTAATCTACTTTAAATGTTCTTTTTTTTTTAATGTTGAGAACAAAGCGGTAGTTTATAAGAGGACAACTATATGTGAGGTCTTCTACAAGACACTAAAAAAGGAGGAAAAACATTATAGGATTTGAATTATGGGAAAGTGAAAGGGATATAAAGTAGCGATCATGAAGTGACTGATAAAAGAGAACAGTAGATGTTATTCCACTGATCTATAGTTATTCTTTGACCAGTCTGAAATGGCTGATAACAGGGAGCAATAGACTGTATTCTCCTGTCCTACTGTCATCCTCTCCCCTGAAATGGCTGATAACAGGGGGCAATAGACTGTATTCTCCTGTCCTACAGTCATCCTCTCCCCTGAAATGGCTGATAACAGGGGGCAATAGACTGTATTCTCCTGTCCTACAGTCATCCTCTCCCCTGAAATGGCTGATAACAGGGGGCAATAGACTGTATTCTCCTGTCCTACAGTCATCCTCTCCCTGAAATGGCTGATAACAGGGGCAATAGACTGTATTCTCCTGTCCTACAGTCATCCTCTCCCCTGAAATGGCTGATAACAGGGGCAATAGACTGTATTCTCCTGTCCTACAGTCATCCTCTCCCCTGAAATGGCTGATAACAGGGGGCAATAGACTGTATTCTCCTGTCCTACAGTCATCCTCTCCCTGAAATGGCTGATAACAGGGGCAATAGACTGTATTCTCCTGTCCTACAGTCATCCTCTCCCCTGAAATGGCTGATAACAGGGGGCAATAGACTGTATTCTCCTGTCCTACAGTCATCCTCTCCCTGAAATGGCTGATAACAGGGGCAATAGACTGTATTCTCCTGTCCTACAGTCATCCTCTCCCCTGAAATGGCTGATAACAGGGGGCAATAGACTGTATTCTCCTGTCCTACAGTCATCCTCTCCCCTGAAATGGCTGATAACAGGGGGCAATAGACTGTATTCTCCTGTCCTACAGTCATCCTCTCCCCTGAAATGGCTGATAACAGGGAGCAATAGACTGTATTCTCCTGTCCTACAGTCATCCTCTCCCCTGAAATGGCTGATAACAGGGGCAATAGACTGTATTCTCCTGTCCTACAGTCATCCTCTCCCCTGAAATGGCTGATAACAGGGGGCAATAGACTGTATTCTCCTGTCCTACAGTCATCCTCTCCCCTGAAATGGCTGATAACAGGGGCAATAGACTGTATTCTCCTGTCCTACAGTCATCCTCTCCCTGAAATGGCTGATAACAGGGGGCAATAGACTGTATTCTCCTGTCCTACAGTCATCCTCTCCCCTGAAATGGCTGATAACAGGGAGCAATAGACTGTATTCTCCTGTCCTACAGTCATCCTCTCCCCTGAAATGGCTGATAACAGGGAGCAATAGACTGTATTCTCCTGTCCTACAGTCATCCTCTCCCCTGAAATGGCTGATAACAGGGAGCAATAGACTGTATTCTCCTGTCCTACAGTCATCCTCTCCCCTGAAATGGCTGATAACAGGGGGCAATAGACTGTATTCTCCTGTCCTACAGTCATCCTCTCCCCTGAAATGGCTGATAACAGGGGCAATAGACTGTATTCTCCTGTCCTACAGTCATCCTCTCCCCTGAAATGGCTGATAACAGGGGCAATAGACTGTATTCTCCTGTCCTACAGTCATCCTCTCCCCTGAAATGGCTGATAACAGGGGGCAATAGACTGTATTCTCCTGTCCTACAGTCATCCTCTCCCCTGAAATGGCTGATAACAGGGGCAATAGACTGTATTCTCCTGTCCTACAGTCATCCTCTCCCCTGAAATGGCTGATAACAGGGAGCAATAGACTGTATTCTCCTGTCCTACAGTCATCCTCTCCCCTGAAATGGCTGATAACAGGGGCAATAGACTGTATTCTCCTGTCCTACAGTCATCCTCTCCCCTGAAATGGCTGATAACAGGGGCAATAGACTGTATTCTCCTGTCCTACAGTCATCCTCTCCCCTGAAATGGCTGATAACAGGGGGCAATAGACTGTATTCTCCTGTCCTACAGTCATCCTCTCCCCTGAAATGGCTGATAACAGGGAGCAATAGACTGTATTCTCCTGTCCTACAGTCATCCTCTCCCCTGAAATGGCTGATAACAGGGGGCAATAGACTGTATTCTCCTGTCCTACAGTCATCCTCTCTCCTGAAATGGCTGATAACAGGGGCAATAGACTGTATTCTCCTGTCCTACAGTCATCCTCTCCCCTGAAATGGCTGATAACAGGGAGCAATAGACTGTATTCTCCTGTCCTACAGTCATCCTCTCCCCTGAAATGGCTGATAACAGGGGGCAATAGACTGTATTCTCCTGTCCTACAGTCATCCTCTCCCCTGAAATGGCTGATAACAGGGGGCAATAGATTGTATTCTCCTGTCCTACAGTCACCCTCTCCCCTGAAATGGCTGATAACAGGGAGCAATAGACTGTATTCTCCTGTCCTACAGTCATCCTCTCCCCTGAAATGGCTGATAACAGGAGGCAATAGACTGTATTCTCCTGTCCTACAGTCATCCTCTCCCCTGAAATGGCTGATAACAGGGGGCAATAGACTGTATTCTCCTGTCCTACAGTCACCCTCTCCCCTGAAATGGCTGATAACAGGGAGCAATAGACTGTATTCTCCTGTCCTACAGTCATCCTCTCCCCTGAAATGGCTGATAACAGGAGGCAATAGACTGTATTCTCCTGTCCTACAGTCATCTTCTCCCGTGGAATGGCTGATAACAGGGAGCAATAGACTGTATTTTCCTGTCCTACAGTCATCCTCTCCCCTGACATGGCTGATAACAGGGAGCAATAGACTGTATTTTCCTGTCCTACAGTCATCCTCTCCCCTGAAATGGCTGATAACAGGGGGCAATAGACTGTATTCTCCTGTCCTACAGTCATCCTCTCCCCTGAAATGGCTGATAACAGGGAGCAATAGATTGTATTCTCCTGTCCTACAGTCATCCTCTCCCCTGAAATGGCTGATAACAGGGGGCAATAGATTGTATTCTCCTGTCCTACAGTCATCCTCTCCCCTGAAATGGCTGATAACAGGGAGCAATAGACTGTATTCTCCTGTCCTACAGTCATCCTCTCCCCTGAAATGGCTGATAACAGGGGACAATAGACTATATTCTCCTGTCCTACAGTCATCCTCTCCCCTGAAATGGTTGATAACAGGGGGCAATAGATTGTATTCTCCTGTCCTACAGTCATCCTCTCCTCTGAAATGGCTGATAACAGGGGCCAATAGACTGTATTCTCCTGTCCTACAGTCATCCTCTCCCCTGAAATGGCTGATAACAGGGGGCAATAGACTGTATTCTCCTGTCCTATAGTCATCCTCTCCCCCTGAAATGGCTGATAACAGTGGACAATAGATTGTATTCTCCTGTCCTACAGTCATCCTCTCCCCACTGAAATGGCTGATAACAGGGGGCAATAGACTGTATTCTCCTGTCCTACAGTCATCCTCTCCCCTGAAATGGCTGATAACAGGGGGCAATAGACTGTATTCTCCTGTCCTCCATTTTTCTCTGGATTGTCTGTTCCTCCCATTGAAGAACACTACAGTCCTGCTCTGAGTAGCTGACAAATAGGGGCAATAAATTACATGCACCTACAACGGAAATGGAGAAAAGACAGCATTTTTTGTGACTTATAGTGCTCCTATTAAGATCGACCCCATTTTCTAGCTATTTTAGGTCCTTATTCACATGCGACCGTCATGTGGCATCTATTTTTCTGTTACTGCAGCGAAGTGGGATGGTAAAATGCAGTTGGCTTGACTTCCTCTGAAAGGCCGCTGCGGACCTTTGGCAATCAGCAGATGGCTGCTGTGTCTCCTGTGGTGTGACTGCGTCTTAAAGAAATTTAAAGATGTAACGCCTATATATACCACAGCCTGGAGACCATACCTTAAAGGGGTTGTCCAGGATTATAAAAACATTGCTGCTTTCTATTTACAAACGGCGCCACGCATGGCCGCAGGTTGTATGTGGTATTGCTGCACTGCTCCATTCACTTCAATGGAGCTGCAGTACCAGACGAAACCCGTGGATAGGTGTGGCGCTGTGCATGGAGGAAAACAGCCATAGGTGCTGCAGTACATAAGGAGGTCAGAGTGCCAGGTCTTGATATTGCAGTGTTTATAATGAAAGCAGACTGCCTTGTATATTATAAAAGCACATGTATATCTGCAGTCTCCACGCCAAATGTGCGCAGAGACCGGTGGGACAGCCTTAATGACTCCCTGTGATCTCCTCCCTTATAAATAACCATGTGCTGGGGATTGCAGAGTCCACGGCAGATGGTCCAATGACTTGTAGAGTTTCTGCACAGAACATCAGAAACAGATCTTAAAGTCACCAGTACAGATGTCGGAGGCATCAGACCTTCACTTAACGCTCTGGGGTTCTGTCACTTTGTGCTTCTTGAATTATAAGTAATGGTGACAGAAGTGACGATAATTAGACTTCAAATACAAGTGATACATTTTACATGTAATACCGCATCTGACCACAGGGTGTGCTGCAGAAAAGAAACACATCCACGAGCAACACCTGCCCAGCGATCTCAGGGATTGAGCTATACGGGGTGCAGAGGTATACCGCCGAGGCTAGTGATTGGTACATGGAGACGTTATGCCCGCAGCCAAGAACATGATGTCATGGCTGCAGCGGAGGATGGTAGCGGTGGGGCTGGAGCAGTGTGTGTTTCCAAAATAAAAAAAATTTTGCTAAAAATAGGTGATTTTCAATTACTTTGGAATCCGTATTGTCCTTCCATTTTTTTTTTCTTTTTTTCACGTCTGGCAGTGCTTCCTGTTTTTACTTATTTCAGCATCTCCAGGCACTCATCCATGAAAGGCGGGCAATACAAAAATGGCGTCCGTTCCGAAAATCGGATATGGGTATTGGCCTATTGAATATAATGTGTCAGTGTTTACTCTGTTAGCTGTCTGTTCTAGACAGAACCTGGACTTGAATGTCGCTCATGTGACTAGGCCCTAACTCCAGAAATCCATTTTACCTGTAATACCATGCATTACCATATGGTGTGGACACTAAAGCGCCACCTAGTGGTAGACCTGTTCAGTGCATTCGCTTACACAGAGGAATGGCTCTGTTTCCTTTCCTCCCAAATATCTTGGATTATTTGTTCTCTCCCTTCCTGATTTTTCCCAGTCTTGGATTACTAGTATGGCCGCCATTTCACCGTGTTGCCGGCCAGCTTTCCAATTCTTTTGGACACTAAAAAGTCACTTATCATCATCCTTATCACTAAAATTATTCAAAATCAAATCACAAAGGAAATCAACCAATACATATATCACGTATGATAACAAAGCCAAGGTTGATGCAAAGTGCACTGGACAATCGCTTTGTATGCGGGGGTCCACAGCTGTGTCCGGGTACCTGGATGATGGATCCTGTCCAGGACACAATATTTCACTCTTTTTACCTAATTACTAATTTCCCCATATATTGAAATGTCTCCCAATGATTTCTAAATGGCAAGTGATTTATCTTAATGAAAGGCTGATGTTTCCGGGGCTGATATCTTCACCCTTTGCTGTGCCAATAAAAACATTTCTCCTGATTTATCTTCCGCTCCTCCCCGCAGTTTGTGGCCATCGGCATCAGGACAAACATGTCTGGTTTGAACTGTAAGATGAAGGAGAGCCTGCCAAGAACACTCCATCTTCCTGTCTCCTTGCTCTCTCATGGATCTCACAATTCTGGTCTAGTCAGTTTCGGCTTCTTTGCCAGTCTCCACAGGAAACCACTGACAGGGAGGGGGCACTTATATAACGCACACACTATGTACACTTTGATGTCCCATTAGCTTTCATTGTATAGCCTTCTGTCTGTGACCCCCACAAGTGGGACCCCATAACCCCATAGGTTACTAATAGAGCTCCTTAGGGGACCCTACGTATATGAGGCCCATATATCCTAGTAATGGTTGTCCACCACTTTAGACTAGGACTCCATGGCCACTTTTGGATGCATGATGGTCTTGGTAAAATCTCAGTATTTCCCTAAACATCCACAAGATGGCCAGAAATTCTTGCAATCGTTGGGAGTTGCCAAGAAACATTGAAATGTCTGGATGGTCAGGTCATGGTGACCCATCAATTAACCCAAATTGTTATGAAACCTGCCTTAAATGATGTGTTCACCACTACCTTGTTTAGGACAAAGTGGCTACATCTTCTTGACTTTTTCTCCCATTTGGGTTTCTCCAACTCTTCACTTTGGGCAACAGTCAAACCTATCCAACACTGATAGCATATCAAACGGCAGAGCTTATGGTGGGAAAACAACTTTAAAGGTAATAGGTCAGGTGGTTGATTAATCATGTGGAGTATGCAATCCTCTGCCATAACTTGGGACCTAGCGTCGAAGAAAACCTCCAAAGCAGACTGTGTTTTGATAATGGATCGTCTTAACCTCTGCAGAGCTCCAAAGAAAATCATATTTGGCAATCAGTCCTATGAATTTTTGCAACGGGTAAGCAGACAGGACTAAAAAGACATGTGAAATGGTCTTTGAGAAACAGGTTGAAATTGGATGTGGAAGAAGGACCTACAGAGCAAACTGTGCTCCAAATAATGGATTGTCTTACCATATGAAGAGCTCTGAAGAAAACCATATTTAGACATCGGTCCTATAAAGAATTCATTTCTTCAATGGGAAGGCAGAGGGGAGCAAATAGACACGTGAAATGGTTTTGAGGTTGGAGATGGCATTGAAGTTGGAAGTAAGATTTCCAGAGTAAACTGTCTTCGAATAATGGATTGTCTAACCTTGTGCAGTGATCCATGGAAAACCATATTTGGAGATCAGTTTTTAAGGAATCAGTTTTTTGAATGGGGTATGGAGGGGAGCAAAGAGGAATATATGAAACAAGATTGGGGTTGGTACTGGATTTTGAATCACCTTGCCTTGTGCAGAGCTCCAAAAACAAACACAAAAAAAAATATATATACATATAAATAAATGTGTTTATAAATATAAACATATTTGGAGCTCAGTTATCATCAGTCCTGTAAGGAATTCATCTCTTTAATAGGATGATGCAAGGGGGAACAGAGACATATGTGAAAGGGTCTCATGGAGTGCTTATGGTGGGAAAACACCTCTAAAGGTAGTAGGTTGCGTGGTTGATTGATCATGTGAGGTATGCAGCCGTCTGTCACGATTTAGGAGCTAGCTCCGAAGAAAACCTCCAACCCAATATTCTAATCGGATTGTCTTATCTTGAGCAGAGCTCCAAAGGAAATCATTTTTAGATATCAGTCCTGGAAATGGTCTCAAGATCCAGGTTGGAAATGGAGGGGGAAGAGGGACCTCCACAGCAAACTGTGTTCCGATAATAGATCATCTTACCTGGTAAGCAGAGGGAAGCAAAGAGACATGTGAAATGGCCTTGAGGTTGGGGTTGGAATTGGAGGTGAAAGCAGGACCTTCGGAGCAGAATGTGTTCCAATAATGGATCGTATTACCTTGTGCAGTGCACCAAAGAATACGATCAGTTCTGTAAAGAATTAATGACTTCTTTGGGAAGGTGGAGGGGGCAAAGAGACACTTGTGAAATAGACTTGACGTCGGGGTTGGTACTGGAGATGGAAGCAGGACCTCTACAGCAACTGTGTTTGATAAGAGATTGTCTTGCACAGAGCCCTGAAGAAAACCATATTTGGAGATCAGTTGAGTAAAGAATCAGTTCTTCAATTGGAAGGTGGAGGTGAGCGAAGAGACACAGGTGGAACATGTCTCGAGATTGGGCTTGGTACTGGGAGCAGGATATCCAAAGCAAATTGTGCTGCCCAAATAGGTTGCCTTACCTTATGCAGAGCTCTGAAGAAAACCATATTTTAGGCTCAGTTTTCATCAGTCTTGTAAAGAATTAATTTCTTTAAAGAGTTGATGGGAGGGAACAAAGAGACACGTGTGAAAGGGTCTCGAGATTGGGCTTGGTACTGGAGGCGGTTTATGCAAACCTATCACTTTGCTACAAGGGCAAAAATTCAGTTTACTGCTCTAGTCCTGTATCTAAATGGCTTGTTGCATCCTGCCCCCGGGTTTCATACTGTATCAACCTTTTCCCAACTGCACCCTGCCCTTGTGTGGTGTCCAGCCAGACTGACTGCTTTAATAATACCGAAAGCTGCATCAAGAAGTGCAGTACATTCCTACAGACCGCGACAGTGGATCCTGCTGGAGAGGACTGCACACTGCAGGGCCGAATCAGACATCAGGCAGCTATGATGTTTGGCAATGATGTCCTCATTTATGGCAAAGCATAAAAAAGGTAAGAAACATTAATAGCAGATGGGACAATATATTTTACAAAAAACAAAAATAGTAGCAGATGGCTGTACGTGCTGCACAGAGAATGCTGGCACCAGATGGGGCAATATATTACTTGTACAAATTCTGACACCAGACGAAGTTGATATAAAAACGTAAATAATCTGAAAAATCAGTGGTGAATGGTTATGAAATGCGTAACAACATGGGAGCGATGCGGTGGCAATGAGAGTCTACAGGAAACATGGCAGCCACACATCGGAGCTAGAGGTGACGGAAACCGTTGCCTGACTCCAGCCATACAAGTGTTGGTTGCAATCTATTAAATAATCCTGAATGCATTGAGAGGTGGGAAATGAAGGATTTGAGGGCATATGTCTACTGAACATCATTATGGCAGAACCTAATGTCTACATTTGAGCCAATAAATGAATTTCCAGACCACTGGGTGCTGGACTAATGGAAGCCATACATTAGAAACTCAGAGCTCCAGCTGCAGAACAAGATGCTTCAGCATAGAAACCAATGTGGGACCAGTTCCTACCATACTGGGAATTGTCTTAGACCAGCTTGGTATGAGCCTTCCTTAGACATCCTTGAAGAGATTCTTGTCCGTGTTGCAAATGTTGTTGGTTGGACAATCATGCTGCAGATCTGCTGTTCCACCACATCCCAGAGGTGTCCTACTGGATGGAGACCTGGTGATGGCAGAGCCTTTGGAGGATGCTGAACTTACTGTCATGTTGGTGGAAGCAGCTTGAGATGGCACATGCTTTGTGACATGTTTCATGATCCTGCTGGAAGGAGTTACTATAAGATGAGGTGACCATGGTTATCATTGATGCTCGGGCAGTACTAAATCTAATCCTGGTCACTTAACAATGTAGATATGCAGTAGAGCCCGGTGTGGTCTATTGTTGCTGAAGGCTATCTACTTAGACTTTTTTGTGGAAAGACGTTCTTCTGCAGGCCATTGTTGTAATACAGGGTACGATGGGAGTTTGCAGTTTGTCCCAATTTGACCGTTCTCCTCAGTTCTCTCTCATTAACAAGGTTCCCACCTCCAAACTGGAACTCACTGGAAGTTCTGTGCAACATTCTCCATGCTCGAACCATCCCACCTGACACCACTCATAACTCCAGGTTCACGCTCCTATGTATAGTCCAAGCAACAAATAAAGCTGCCCATACATCTAAGATAGCTAAAAGCTATTCCTTCCGACAAACCTCTGTCCCTAGGCACATAAACGCTTGACTGTATATATGAGGAGAAAGTCACTGCCAGTCGCCTCTTTTGGTGGCCTATCTCCCATGAGAAGAAAGCATTGGGCCTGTTCCTCCTGATCCTTCGAAGTCTCCTTGCGGGAAGAGTTTGGACGCTCCCATACACAATTAGATGGTCACCCAGTCCGGCTGAAATCAGTAGGTCTAGCAAATGTTTATTGAAGTTCTTGTCCATGTCCACAGCTCTTATGGACTGCGTTGCTCCACATGATTGTCCAGGTAGATGTTTGATAGACTGGTAAGTGCATAGGTGGCTGCTAGTCCATGTTGACAGAGCTGAGTTCCCGGCATGTCGCACATTTGCATATTCACATGTGAATATTCTTAGTGAAGTGGAGAACATCCATCTTGCTGTCGTACGGAGCACGTTCAGCTGGAAGCGCGGGGCCGCGAGTCTCCTTCTGATGACACAGGCCGGGTATTATCGGGTCTGCGATATGTTTGTTTAGAAGAGACAGGGCATATTAATCATAGCTATCCCTTGTAGAAATGAATATGATAATGCAAAAGATGTATTCATTACAGGAAGGGAGATGTCAGAGACGCTCGATGCAACAATGGATCGATGAGTCGGCATTTCTCAGAAGAAGCCGCCGCCGCGCGCAACACTAAAAATGTTTTTTAACAAAACAGGATTATTTAGAGTGTAAGTCCCAGGGATAAAGGTCTTCACATTAATATATCGTGTTCTATACCAGCAACTCAGGGGAGTGCGAGGGGAAAAAAATGACTCATTCAAGGATTTTGGAGGATCGGGAAGAAAAAAATGTTATTGCAGATTAACCCCTTGTGCACTCACTGTGCTATAGGTGGAGAGACACAACCGATGAACTTCAGATGATCCTGGTGGAACCAGCCGACGTCTAATGAGCATGGAGTTGTCTGGACTTTTCCCTGGAGGCGGCGAACATGTCCGATCCTTTTGTTCTTAATGAGATAAATTACCATTAGAGGCTTCCTCCCCTCTTATTACTGAGAACACATGCATACTTGGCTGAGAGGGCAGGCATATGGGGGCATCAGGGGCAATAGCTGTTGAATGAGCATTCTGGAAGGGGGCAATCCAATTACAGATTATCCCCTATCCACTGGATGGTGGTTATGTAAGACGTGGACCGTGGTGGGCTCCCCAGGATACAGCGAAGTCACGAACGAGGAAAACAACTCCAACACCAGCTTCTGCCAAAACAGAATTTTACTTAAACGTGGTAATGAGAACAACCACAAATGCTGGGAACATACAATAAATTTACATTCTTCTTCTTCCATCGTTTTCGATGAGGACCTTGACATCTGATAGATAGATCTTCGGCCATTAGTGAGACCCTTGTGCTGCACAGTGCCGCGCCCTATGATGGATGCAGGAGGAAAGCGTGGTAATTTACCTACTGGCGGACACAACTAAACTGCCACACCTTACCTGTTATTACCCTAAAAAAACAAGATAAACTGTTTGGGTGTGTGGTGCGGGCTAGCCTGCGGTCCAGCACAACAGCTGACAATCTTACAGTGCTCTACAGTATTCCCTCTCCCATAACTGGTCCTGTAGCACGTGACTGAGTATTCCTCCTGAGCAAAACGTCAGCCTGGCTTGAGTTTGTGAGGAAGTTTATCAGCTCTCCAGTGTGAAATGTGCCTTTAAATTATGGAGTCCTTGCAATGAACAGTAGTAATACTTGTGGCCTGATACAAACAGAGACCCTAACTAACTACGGGCCTGGTCTCAGTCTCTAGGCGCCAACACTGTAATGAGGTGCGTGCACGATTTTACTGACCCGGGTCTGCTCTGCCTCCACTGGTGACTCTGAACAGAACAAATGCCACTCCAACAAGCATGCGGTCCCGCAGTGTATGTAGCTTTGCTCCTCAGCGTTCCTGAAAGCAATGCTCGTTCCTCTTGACAGGATCAGGGTCTTGGACACGATCAGCTTCACTTAGCTGCAGCTCTGGTCACTGAGGTATGCCCCCACACCTGGATGCCATTGGATCCTCTGCTGACACAGTTCCTCAGTCTCATCTCCCTCTAAGATGGCTGCTTCCTTTCCAGGCTCTGTGTAACTCCACCTCTCATGAATATGGAAATATAAGCAGTATGTAGCCGTGTTTAGGAAACAGCAGCATCTTGTGGCCAAACAGCAGAATGTCAGTCCAGCTCATTTAATTTAATCTACACATACAGTGTTCAGATAAGGAGAGCTGTTTCCTCATCTCACAGTTAAACGTTAGATCATTGGGCCTCCGATTGATTGCGATAATCGGGCTCCCGTGTCCTCCATTTGAATGAAGGTAGGAGGACGCATGCACTGCCTCTATGGGACTGCAGGAGATAGGTGAGCACTGTATTTGACGGTGATGCACCTCTCATATAAGGGGGAAACAAGACACTCGTTCTCATGATCCCAGCAGCCGGACCCCTGTTGATCTGATAGGCCAGGTGGATATGGGATAACTCATTACTGGAATACCCCTTTAAGGCACAGTAACAGATCCAAAGCAGCACTGCCAGAAGGAGCACAGAAGACCTATGGGTGGGTCCTCATAGGAATAATGGTCATAGAGGCTGCACTGACAACTAGGCCCCAAACCTGGGGGTCCCAAAAGTGTCCCAAGAGAATAACATTGCGTAACATTGGAGAAGGAACCAGTTGGGACCCCGTTTCCTAAGGCTATGGCTTGAGCTGTGATTCTCAGATGGCCCCAGAGCATAGGGACCGTAAGCTGGTCCATTACCTGATGTCAGGGACGTCTGGCAGTGCTGGCACTAGGGTCAAAGGGAATGTGTTGGAGACAACAAAAAGTCAATTTCAGAAAGAACCAATGGGGGTAGAACAACGAGGCGTAGATTTCTGATGTCAAACAGACCAAAGGTCAGTAATGGAAGTCATGTAGAACCAGGTAGAAACTGTATAGTACTGTCATTAGATTAGGTATGGAGCGGTTATTTGGTCACTATATGGTGGTCCTGTTTGGGCACTCTGTGGCAGTAATATTTGGTCACTGCATAGTGGGATTATTTGGATATGATATGGTAGTATTATTCAAGCACTGTATGGTGGTATTATATGTGCACTGTTTGAAGGTATTATTTCAGCACTGTAATGCAGTCAGTTTCTGAATGTTACATGGTAGCCTTATCTGTGCACTGAATGTTGGTATTATTTGAGCATTGCACGGTGGTATTATTTGAGCACAGTATGCTGATATTATTTGAGCACTGTACAGTGGTATTTGAGTATTGTACATTGGTATTATTTGAGCACTGTATGATGGTGGTGTTATCTGAGCACAGTATGATGATATTATTTGTGTACTGCATGGTGGTATTATATGGTGGTATATACTTGTAATACAACTACACAGACACTGTTACAGTATATTAATATGCATTAATACATATACATTAATTTTGCAGTATCTTATTTAGAAATCTGTATGGAAATGGTATTTGCTAAATGTATGGCGCTATTATTTGGCCACCGTACTGTACAGTACTTGTGATACGGCATTGTATGGTGTAGTTATTTGTATACTATACACTGGCCATACACTGTACAGAGGAGAAACAGAGCGCCAACAGAAGGTACCGCACAAGGGGCACCATCCTCATTGCCAGCCCTGTTACCACAGACTGGACAAATCCCGTATATGTTAGGCCATGTGCACATCCGCAAAACACTTACGGACGTGTGAATGGAGCCTTAGAGAAACATCACTGAATCTGAAGGTTTCAGTTCCAGTTTGTGACAATTTTATTAAGGGTTTGCTCCTTGGGACTCCGGACGTCCCTCTAGATCAGGGGTGCACAACCTTTTCTGGTTGGGGGCCACATTCTCTGCCTGAACCAATTCCAAGGGCCGAAAATAAAACTTAAAGGGGTATTACCAAGTGAAATACTGTATTTTTGGCATATAGAACATACATATAACATACAGTATATACTATAAATGTCTAGTTACAGTTCTAGGACTCTCATCTAATAGGAGAATACATGAAAGATACATGTAAGAAGCCATAAGACATAGCATACATGTCTTTTACCAGATGTTTAGGGGCCGCACAGAATTGTATCGAGGGCCGCATGTGGCCCCCATGTCGCAGGTTGTGCACCCCTGCACTAGATGTAGAACTTTCTGCAACAAAAAATTCCAATGTATCTTTCATTCTTTTGGAAGGAGTCTGTTTTGTGGATTTACATAACTACCTTTCAGCGGGTGCGCGGCGGTTGTTGTAGGCGATTAGTGTTCTGCAGACACGTTCTGGCCTCTCTGCTCAGCGCTATCATTATTACCGCAGATGAAACGCTCGCACAACACAAAAGACGATAATGGCCGCCGTTTGTGATCTGCTAAACATCACAGCGCTGACTCCGAGGATACCTCCAGCAAAGCTGTTGTGCTGAGCAGTCCCGACTGAAATTATCTGCTCTGCACAGATGTCATTGTAAGCATTCTGTCTGATGCCCCCCCCCCCACTACACCGAAATGCGTGGTCCAGACGGAGAAAACGCGGCGGGCGGCTGCGGGAAGTGCACACAACGCTATAAAGTGTCTCTTTTGTGCTGCATAATAGACGTGCCATGGTATCGAACCCGACAAACGAAAATGTACAACGTACTGCGCATTAAGGTGTGCTCGTCCGCTCTTTAATAAGCCCCCTGCTGCGCCATATTGTCCCTCTGAGACGCCAAAGAAGCAGAAGAACAGGAAAAAAAAAAAAAAAAAACAAAATAAAAATCTAAAGTGAACGTCTTGTTGTCAGCGCTGTCTGCTTTCTCTATAAAATGCGCTCCTTGTAGAACATACGTCAAAGGTTTGCGTTTACAGCATTGTGCGGCGGGGGCTGACGTGACGATGAGCTCTGGGGGGGGGGGGGGTGACTGCCCAAATTCAGGAGAACTAAAATAAAGAGAAAAAGCATAAAACAAATACAAGGTAATGTTAATCGAGCGCCCACGGGCAAAGAATTGGCATTACGTTCTATATAAAGGGCACCAAGGGTGACGCAGACCGGGTCCCCCGTCTGAGGCATCCAGTAGTTCATTTGATACTTCGGCATTCGATTTTGGGGCACGGAGGGTGTGATGTCACCGCCCGCTACTGAGGGACCAACCTGAACCGCCATCCTCAGTAAGAGGCATTCAGTTTCCTGAACTGCGAGCATGAGCTCTATGGGGAGTTCTGACCACCTGCTCCTTTCTCTCGCACAATTTTAATTTCCGATGCATTTGTGTCAGTCTCCACTGTCATTCTGGCATTCCAATTACAGATGTGAGTGACAGCCAGCAATAAATGCCATGGCCGACGTTTCTCAAGTTTCCACAGACCTTCCAATGACAGTTTTACTGCTGTATGCATGTGTGTGTCAGTCTCCACTGCAGTTCTAGGATTTCATTCATGAATCAAAAAGATCAGGGTGGTTACAGTTAATGATTCCCAGCCATGACGGGGAGTGGAGGAGCGCATGGTGGTGGAAGAGATAAGTATTGAAATGGTAATAGGAATGCATTATAGACCCTGCGGTCTGTTGCTGTAATGTATGGGGCCCCTGGGAACGCTGTGAATGGAGCGAGTCTGGAATATTTTACCTCTAGCGCTTGTGAGAATGAATGATTTCGACCTGGGGGGAGGGTCACCTGTTATTCTGCATTTTCAAACATTTTGAGTGTTTTTGTGTTCGCCATTGTTTTCTTCTGGAGAATCAATGGAAATCAATTTATACAAACAGCGAACACGGACGAGATGGATGCGGGAAGAATCTGAATGCCGCACAGAGAACCGTCCTGCGGTGTCACTTCTGGGCCAATATGGCCGCTTCCACTGTAAAAACTAAAACCCAAGGCCCCTCGTGTTGTGTGGGTCACCAATGGCGTCCAGTGCTCGGGGGGACCATCCGGAATAATCAGTCTGATAGCAAATGGTGAAACCTGGGAACCTAGTGCGTCACAGACACCCCACCAAAGCAATGTGGAACCATTTCCAAGATCCCTGTCAACTGCCAGTGAATGGAAACTTTCCTAATCATATCTACAGAATGGAAACCAGACCTGAACTACTAAATCTGAGGAGATTCTTAAGGACCCGTTACACGGGACAATACAGCAGGTGATTGTCAGGAAATAAGCGTTCATTCCGGTAATCTCCTGCTCGTCGGTGGAGGGGACAGATTTACATGCAGTGATCTCCTCCACAGAATGGGGGGCAGTGATAACTAATGCCAGAGCGCTCCTGTGAACTCTTGTTAGTAATTATCTGCGCTGATTCTTGGCTTTTTACAGTTATAAGATCTCATGCTGAGGGTCTGTTACAATTGTATCCAGTCTACACAATACTCTGCAACATAAACAGCCTGGACTCCAGTCTGATACATTGTAACACATTATCTATCTATCTATCTATCTATCTATCTATCTATCTATCTATCTCATATCTATCTATCTATCTATCTATCTATCTATCTCATATCTATCTATCTATCTATCTATCTATCTATCTATCTAATCATCTATCTATCTATCTCATATCTATCTATCTCATATCTATCTATCTATCTATCTATCTATCTATCTATCTAATATCTATCTACCTATCTAATCTATCATATCTATCATATCTATCTATCTATCTATCTATCTCATATCTATCTATCTATCTATCTATCTATCTATCTAATCATCTATCTATCTATCTATCTATCTATCTATCTATCTATCTATCGTCTGTATACTGTACACAATCCCTGGTTTTGGCATTGCGGGGTATACACAGGGGTCACACAGCCCTATAGGAAAGGTGTAAGTGAAGCGCTGGAGCTTATTCTGGACTCTGGGGCGAGCGGTAAATAATGTCATTAATAACCCTGGACCCATCCATCACTCCCCGGCTGCGGGGCGAGGATTGGATGAAGGAGGTCAAGGTCTTCAAGGCGGTTTATATGGAGCAACATAAAGACCATGGTTGACGTGAGGTTAGGGGCTGGAGTTCTCTCATTATATGGGGTCTATATGACCTGCTGATATTAGACAATGGAGAGCCATGACCAATGTGCGGGCGTCTCTCAGCTGGGACCCCCATATCCCCCCACCGACCATCAGCACAGGGTCACTCCTCTAAACCCGGGGGAAAAAAGAGGCGTCTATGGGGGATGGCAGAAGAGGGGACACTGGAGCCCTCTGCTGCACTGATTGGACATTTATGGCAGGTCCTTCCCGTTAATCACTATATTGAAGATTCCTGCATCTTCCTAATATACTTTGTGATTAAAATCCCCACGACATCCAAAATCTTTGCTTACTTTCGTAAAACCGTCACAGACTTAGGGCTCATGCACACGGCCGCGTACAGCGGATCCGCAATACACGGGCACCGGCAATGTGCATGGATCGGACTCACTACGGAGTGCCTCCGCGTGTTTTCTGTCCATGCCTCCACACCACAAAAAAGCAGTGCGGTCCGCAGCATAGGCCCGGCCAGCATACGGTCGTGTGCATGAGCCCTTAGCCCGGCCAGCATACGGTCGTGTGCATGAGAACGTAGCCCGGCCAGCATACGGTCGTGTGCATGAGAACGTAGCCCGGCCAGCATACGGTCGTGTGCATGAGAACTAGCCCGGCTTACACACTGAGGGGGTGTCCTGACAATCTGTTACAATGTATCAGTCAGAAGCCCACACTGACTGTCTTCACCAGATATAAATGTAACAAACCCTCAGGATTACAGCGATGTGGGCTTTAACCTTTCGAATAGGTGGATCACATTCAATGACAGCAAGCATAGATCTAGGAAATGGAGAGGGAGGAACTGATACATTTAGTAGACTACAAAGTTCCAGGTCTGAAGGCTATGCTTATACAGAACTGGGAGAGCCCTTCATCAGATCTGAGAAGTAAGGGTATGTTCACATGGAGCATTTTCAGTGCAGGTTTAAGATCTGTGCTGCAACCGCCTTGCGGGTTTTTTTGCTGCGCGATTTTCAGGACCTCACTAGGAACGTACAGGTCTATTCTTGGCACAGTTCCCCTGCAGGCCCCCACAATGCCACAGCGGGTGCCAGCTCGTGGCTTAGCTTCACTCAATGGCACTAAATCTAGATCGGGTCTACATGCAAACTGATGGAAGAAACCCTAGCTGCGGCTTAGTGGGGGGCGTGCACGGTAATCCCGCCAAGAATGGAACTGAGCATCTGTGGCACAGTCTTGAAAACCGCACATGAACTGCGGCGTAACCTCCCATAGAAAACAATGGAAGATGGTTTCAGTTCAGACTCAGCCGCAATGAAAACTGGGCTGAAAATACTTAACATTCCCTAAATCCTCAATCCCTGATTACAGGACGGCTTCCGGCGCAGGGTTAATACCAGCGCGGGTGAAATGTCCTGCCTGGCTCGCCTGTGCAGTATCCACATAGATAACAGAAAAATAAAAAGTAAACAAATATCTCTAAATGCCAGCGTGCTGACGTCACCACCAGAAATACCAAGTGCCCCCAGCAGACAGCTGATGTATGGGCGCAGCGCAGGAGTGCTCGCTGTGCACCGGAGCAGGGAGGACAACTAACTGCCTGCACTTTACAGCACCGGCCGCCTGTCACCTCCGATTCCACAGGAGAAGCGAACGATCCATCATCTACACTGCACCTGTCCACGGCTCAAAAGGAATCTACAGATGTAGCAGAGATGAGATTGTCACCTTCTTGTGTAAGTACAGATAATGTAGTAGATGTCACCTGCAGTCCTATGTAACACCACAGATAACACAGTGGTAACTCTCTGAGTACAGATAATGTAGTAGATGTCACCTGCAGTCCTATGTAACACCACAGATAACACAGTGATAACTCTCTGAGTACAGATAATGTAGTAGATATCACCTGCAGTCCTATGTAACACCACAGATAACACAGTGATAACTCTCTGAATACAGATAATGTAGTAGATGTCACCTGCAGTCCTATGTAACACCACAGATAACACAGTGATAACTCTCTGAGTACAGATAATGTAGTAGATGTCACGTGCAGTCCTATGTAACACCACAGATAACATAGTGATAACTCTCTGAGTGCAGATAATGTAGTAGATGTTACCTGCAGTCCTATGTAACACCACAGATAACACAGTGGTAACTCTGAGTACAGATAATGTAGTAGATGTCACCTGCAGTCCTATGTAACACCACAGATAACACAGTGATAACTCTCTGAGTACAGATAATGTAGTAGATGTCACCTGCAGTCCTATGTAACACCACAGATAACACAGTAATAACTCTCTGAGTACAGATAATGTAGTAGATGTTACCTGCAGTCCTATGTAACAACACAGATAACACAGTGATAACTCTCTGAGTACAGATAATGTAGTAGATGTCAACTGCAGTCCTATGTAACAGCCCAGATAACACAGTGATAACTCTGAGTACAGATAATGTAGTATATGTCACCTGCAGTCCTATGTAACAGCCCAGATAACACAGTGATAACTCTGAGTACAGATAATGTAGTATATGTCACCTGCAGTCCTATGTAACACCACAGATAACACAGTGATATCTCTCTGAGTACAGATAATGTAGTAGATGTCACCTGCAGTCCTATGTAACACCACAGATAACACAGTGATAACTCTCTGAGTACAGATAATGTAGTAGATGTCACCTGCAGTCCTATGTAACACCACAGATAACACAGTGATATCTCCCTGAGTACAGATAATGTAGTAGATGTCACCTGCAGTCCTATGTAACACCACAGATAACACAGTGATAACTCTCTGAGTACAGATACTGGAGTAGATGTCACCTGCAGTCCCATGTAACACCACAGATAACACAGTGATAACTCTCTGAGTACAGATAATGTAGTAGACGTCACCTGCAGTCCTATGTAACACCACAGATAACACAGTGATAACTCTCTGAGTACAGATAATGTAGTAGATGTCACCTGCAGTCCTATGTAACACCACAGATAACACAGTGATAACTGTCTGAGTACAGATAATGTGGTAGATGTCACCTGCAGTCCTATGTAACACCACAGATAACACAGTGATAGCTCTCTGAGTACAGATAATGTAGTAGATGTTACCTGCAGTCCTATGTAACACCACAGATAACACAGTGATAACTGTCTGAGTACAGATAATGTGGTAGATGTCACCTGCAGTCCTATGTAACACCACAGATAACACAGTGATAACTCTCTGAGTACAGATAATGTAGTAGACGTCACCTGCAGTCCTATGTAACACCACAGATAACACAGTGATAACTCTCTGAGTACAGATAATGTAGTAGATGTCACCTGCAGTCCTATGTAACACCACAGATAACACAGTGATAACTCTCTAAGTACAGATAATGTAGTAGATGTCACCTGCAGTCCTATGTAACACCACAGATAACACAGTGATAACTCTCTGAGTACAGATAATGTAGTAGATGTCACCTGCAGTCCTATGTAACACCACAGATAACACAGTGATAACTCTCTGAGTACAGATAATGTAGTAGATGTCACCTGCAGTCCTATGTAACACCACAGATAACACAGTGATAACCTCTGAGTACAGATAATGTAGTAGATGTCACCTGCAGTCCTATGTAACACCACAGATAACACAGTGATAACTCTCTGAGTACAGATAATGTAGTAGATGTCACCTGCAGTCCTATGTAACACCACAGATAACACAGTGATAACTCTCTGAGTACAGATAATGTAGTAGATGTCACCTGCAGTCCTATGTAACACCACAGATAACACAGTGATAACTCTCTGAGTACAGATAATGTAGTAGATGTCACCTGCAGTCCTATGTAACACCACAGATAACACAGTGATAACTCTCTGAGTACAGATAATGTAGTAGATGTCACCTGCAGTCCTATGTAACACCACAGATAACACAGTGATAACTCTCTGAGTACAGATAATGTAGTAAATGTCACCTGCAGTCCTATGTAACACCACAGATAACACAGTGATAACTCTCTGAGTACAGATAATGTAGTAGATGTCACTTGCAGTCCTATGTAACACCACAGATAACACAGTGATAACTCTCTGAGTACAGATAATGTAGTAGATGTCACTTGCAGTCCTATGTAAAGCCCCAAGTAACCCATTGTTGTGCTAATTCAAACACTCAGATCACAAATGGAAGTGCGCAGCACACTGACACAGACCTCATTTCACAATGTACTGTTTTCCCACTGCAGATGTAGCAGAGCAGAGTTTGTTATCTCACTCTTTGGGGCGGCCTTATCTTTGTTCACAGCCAGTATAATGCAGTCGGCCTTACGAGCTGTCCTATGCAAATTCACAGGTAAAACCTTTGATAATGAGAAAGAGTGGTGCGAAAAAGACAATCTCAGCTCTGCTACATCTGTCAGCCCATACCACGGAGCGGGGATGGGGCTGTGCGCTTCTAAAAAGAATATAATTGAAGAGAGGGCAGCGACAAGGCTGCGGAGGCGATAAGGAGCGGAGCGTTTCTGGATGTGAAAATCAATTTCATCCCGAACCCTCCCTCAGTCTTTTCATTTCGCGCTCCGTCCCGTCTGCCTCTTCTACGCGGGAAGCGTCTCGTCGCGGCTCCGCTGCAAAAGAGAATAATTCACAAAACCGCCGCTTTAAAAATTCCTGTCAGGCTTGTTAATGAAGCCGAATCTGCAGTTTTGTTACAGGAGGAAGTACAGGAAATCCTTTCTCCATGCGCTTATCACCAAAGTAAAATGTCCCCAGATGCCGGAGCTTTCATGTTCTGCGCCGCGGCCGGGGGCTCCTTTACAGGAACGGCGATTCCTTCCTAAAGAGGCAGGACACGGAGGTGGGGGTGCCACTTCATGCCCTGTGCAGTACTGCGCCACAGCTGTCCACAGGCTGCATTTGGTATTGCAGTTCAGACCCATTTAAATCAATGGAAGCGAGCTGCAATACCAGTCACAATCTGCGGACAGGTGTGGCACTGTTTTGGGGTATCTCGCAATAGTAAATGTGTCCCCAATCAGGACCCCCACCTATCAGCCAAAACGGTGAGCTGCTATAAAGAGTGTCTCATGTGGATGCATTATACGGACAGCCCTTTGACTTCCATGTTAGGCACGTAATACTGTGCTTCTCCTGTGGTGGCGCTGCAGGGAAACTGGACCCTCGCTGAGAAGTTCCTGCACAGATCACTGCTGATCGCTTGTGGTCCTAGGAGGAGGTATCGAATCGGGGGCAAATAAAAAAAACCTGATTTTAATTTTGCAAAAAGGAGAGGTGCAATCTGGTTGCCATGGGCAACTATTTAACTTTTCTTTGCAACACTTTGGATACAATCTTCCCTCTTCCTTGTTTCTCATGCTCGGACCGGGGCTGCTGGGAGCCCTAACTAGATGAGAAACAATTCGATGACAAATTCCGCTCTACTTTTTTTTTAAATGATCATAACAATAAAAATATATATTTAATTTTTTTTTATTTGCAATAAAATCCAGTTCTACGAAAAAAAGCTGCGGGCGGAAGCGAAAAGAAGACAGCTGAAGGAGAATAAATGTGCGCCGCCACTTTAAGGGCTGGACAATGGCTTTAAAAACATCATGGGAAGTGGCAGCTGGAAAGTGCAATCAACCTCTGTGCCCCGGCCGCGTCTTACGTGAACACACAAATCCGCGTCCCCCTGAGCCGCCGCTGCTGTTTGAAGGCTATATCTGTCACTTATAGCCAAAGCTTTAACATTCGCACCTCTTGTAATTATTACGTTTGGTCTCGGCAACAACAGCGCGGCTGACTCGAGGTGAAACCATTTAAGCCGGACGTATAATACGCGGCTCTATTACTATATCTTAATGGAAAATCAAACATGACTCACAGCTCGAAAATGTCTGGGTCCTAACGGCTCCCTCCAAGAAAAAAGAGGATCTTAAAGTGCGAGTTATCACCAGTCCACAATCATCTGATCGCCGGGATTACATCTCCGGGCTCCGGAAAAGATATCCTTCCATTGACAAATAAAGAAACACATTTCTGAAAATAAAATGTATCTTTCGGAAAATCTTTTCCAAGACTGTAGTATCGATGGTCTATCCTTCGCATAGTTCACTGAAATCGGTGTGGGGGGGGGTCTAACTCTAAACAGTCTTGCCACTTAGCTGATCGGCAGGGTACCGGCATTCCCACTGATCAGATATTGATGTCCTATTAGCTTAAAGGGGTCCTCTGACTTCAGCAAATGCCATTTATCATGTAGAGAAAGTTAATACGAGCCACTTCCTAATGTATTGTGATTCTCCATATTGCCTCCTTTGCCGGCTGGATTCATTTTTCACATCACAATATACACTTCTCGTTTATGACCACCCTGCAATCCATCAGTGGTGGTTGTGCGCACACTATAGGAAAAAGCGCTGGCCTGGACCGTGGAAGCGCGCTTAGGTATGCATGCGCAGCCGATCCCATCCAGGCCACCTCCTCCCAAGCGAAAAATGCACAAATAATGCTAGGCAAAGAACGAGGTAAAATAAGACGCTTTCTAGTGAATCACAAAACATTTGTCTGCATAAAAAAGAAGGAAAAAAAAAAAAAAAAGATAAAAAAATTCCCCCAAAAAACCAATTGCATATAGAAGACAAAAAGTGGAGGCAGGGCCACATGTGTATCATCAATGAGGTAGCGATAAGTAGATTATCTGGAAATGGGAGTCCGGGACTGCAGCCTCTGTGCCGGGAGAGCGATGAGCCGGGATATCAGATGAACAAGTTTGTGTAAGAAAAAATTAGTATAAAAAAAAATGTAGAGGCTTTATTTTGCAACGCGTGTTGAGGGCGGAGAGACTTCTTCATATGTCAGGTCCATGGACCTAGTCACATCGGCTGGATAACGGCGCACGAGACGGTCCATATACCTGATGTCTTTTGACACGGATGGTAAACTTTATGGGTGTGAACGATCCCCCCTAACTGTACCCAAACCTGGACTGCCATTGATGTAACCTACCATGATGTCTGGTATCATCAGTTAGCTATTTAGGAAAGGTGGAGTCTTGCCCTGGAACTAGTGACATCACTGCCCCGGGAGCAATAAGAAGCGGTGGGTAAAATGGTCATCTCCAGTCATACCTTCAGCATTTTACCATCCATAGCCTTGCCGCCTACAGCAGCAAGGGATTTCATTGGCTCCCTGATGGCTGACTCTGCCCCTGAGGAACCACTTTTGCAAAATCCAGGCTTCCCATTGACCATATTGAGTTCAAAAGTGGTGACAACTCCTGTCCCTGCTGAAAGTGATCTTGATTGAAAAAGTGGGAGTTCCCGTCACACTGTTGACCCAGAGAGCATACCTGAAAGCTCAGTACTGCATGGTTTTAGGTCCCTGGTGCTAATGATATCAGTGCCCGGTATCACGCTCACTTGGTCGACCAGCTGAGTGGAAAATAATCATCTCCAGACATAGTCTCAGAAACTGGACCACCACTGGGCCCTGTCACCTGCATAGAAGGGACCTCGGCATATTGGACCTCATGGCCTCCCTGATGGCAGTCTCCACCCCTGAGGATATCATGCTTTCACATAATCATGACACATTTCCTGGCTTGTTGAGCCGGTGACAGATCTGAGCCACCAGTCCATGGCATGCATCCCGCTGGCATTTAGTGAGCTTTAACCATGGAGAACATCGCTCATGAGCATCGGTTCTAACTGGTTTTAGCAGACAACACCTAATGGGCCATTTACATACTGATCGAGTGTGACTGGGGAGCGTGGCTTTGGGCGTCTTCTTCACGACATCTACTAAATATTCATCTGGTGAGCCTATTAACCTTTATTTTGCTGTAGTGTGCAGATCGATGGAGGTGCCGGCTATAAATCTTACTGAAGGTACACGCTTATATAATTGTTTGTGCCGAGTGTAAATGAGAATGGAAGATGCACATTACACCTTGAATTTCTGCATTAGATCTGCCGCAGAATATGCTCGTAGTTTTATTGTTCATAAAAATCTAAATAGAACCAAAATTCGGTTACGACTTGTTTCCTATTATATATTTTATAGAGTTTTGAGCATATTACAATCCCCTTAACAGATTGTACGGTTTTGCCTGCAGTCACCACTAGGGGGAGCCAACTGAAGACAGATCTATTACTGTTGGTAACGGAAGCTGTATACATTCATATGCAGTGAGCTCCTCCTAGTGGTGACTGTAGGAAACCTGAATCATACCACTGGACTAGGATTCAGAGCTCTGTATCAGAGGAACTGAGCACCTGATCCCTTAATACTAATCTCACAATAGGCACATGTGCAGTTTGGGAACCCAATGGACAGGTGGAGAGTGACAAAGCCTTGCTAAATTCCCATGCAAAGATGGGTTTCAGCGTACTGATCATGTGCAGCTTCTGAGCCAATCACATCCACCCTTCATCATTATGTAAATTTACAAAGCTTTATATCCATCACACACTGACAGAATCTTATTATTGATTATATCTGCGGTCACCATTAGGGGGAGCTGAAGAGCTTACCACAGGGGGGCAGCAACCTTCAGCACTCCGGCTGCTGCGAAAGTACAACTCCCAGCATGCACACTTACCTGGCTGTCCTTTTTACTCCCATAGAAGTGAAAGGTGGATTCTGGGAGTTGTAGTTTCAGAATAGCTGAAGTGCCGGAGGGTGCTGATCCCTAATTACTGCATACTCTGTTATCACTGTGTTCACTGCAGCGTGCAGTAAGCTCCTGAGCTCCCCCCGGTGGTGACTGCAGATAGCAGTCACCTATTATCTATTCCCATGTAGAGGATTTGTAGCTGTCCGTCAGAAAGTGGGAGCTATGATTGCTATAAAGATAGACTCCTCAACATTCAAACTGCAAAACCAAGAAGAACGAGCTGTACGATTATGCAAATCGGGGAAGCAGCAGGTGTGGCTAAGATCTGCAGATGATGACATTTTCAAGCACCTAGCTCCAACTTGTGGCATGTGGGAGGGGCAAAAAGGCCAGATTGAAAGCAAATTTTTTTAGCCACATCAAACCTCAAAAATCAGATCAAGTCGTGTGGACCGATTGTATGATGCCTCCTGTTCGTCACCGTGCCTATTATCATCGCTACGCCCCGAGGCCGAGATGTCAGTACTGCTCAATGTTGTGTGTCCTGGCGGTTGGGAGAACAACGATGAACTGGAATGACAGCAAGAGGAGAACCTCTGCATGGTCTGGGTAGAAGAATGGCACATAGTTATCCATTCTGTACAGCAAGTGAAATTGAACCTCACCTCCCAAGCCTAGGGCGGCAAACAGTGTCTACACGAACCATCAGAAGGTGCCTGATGGACATTGGGCTACGAGCCAGGCGTCCAGATACAGGTGCTCTCAAAGTCTATCATGGTGCACAGCAAGATGGGTATGGAGGCTGGACTGGAGGTCTGTCCTCTTCAACGATGAGTCCTTCTTTTGTCTCAGATGCAAAGAGAGCTGGAGATTGGTTTGGAGACCACATGGGCAACACCACGAAGAAGCCTTCATAAGGGAATGTCACGCCGGTCCTACTCCCGGGATTATGGTGTGGAGCAGGGGTGCACCTAGCTTTTCTGCTGCCTGAGGCAAAACATGAAACGGCGCCCCCCTTTCCCGATGCAAATGTCTTAACCTAACCCCTTCCTTTCAGCCCATGGCACTTCGGCTGCCCCCCTCTCGCTCCTACCTGGTGCTGCCTGAGGTGACAGCCTCACCTGGCCTCATTGGTGGTGCACCCCTGGTGTGGAGTGACACATGTACGGTAGCTGGGCCCCTCTAGTCCTCCTTTCAGGTACTAACAGCGCGGCGTTACATTAGGTTGTGGAAGCAGTGGTCCCAGGAGCCGTTTTTCATCCGGACGTGTTTCTCGTGCTACTGTGAGCAGCCTGCGTGGCCTGAACATGCCACCATGCTCTTCAGTGTCCCTGGACTTGTCTCACGTCGAGCACATCCGAGACGTCACTGATCGGCAATTACAAAGAGCTGCCAACAGCAGATCTTGATGATTTGTGTGCCCAAGTGCATTCAGCGTGGCAGAACATTCCTCAGACCACCAATAATAACCCCACTGATAGCAGCCAAGGCGTGGAAGTGCGTGTATTTCTGTGCGTACTCCATACTGAATAAATCAAGATGTTTTGAATATTTTGTTTCCATTTTTTTTAATCATTTGCATATCATTAACATGTCAGTCGATCCTGTGATTTCCATAATTCCATGACTTTTTCTTGTTTCATCGTTGATGAGTTTAGATTCGGAAATTATTTGTATAGAAATTTTGGATCAATTTAGGTAAAAAAAAAAACACAAAAAAAACTGGAATTTGTATTGGCAAGAGGAAAGACTTTAGGGCCGTACCTTCCCAATGTATAAGATGAAGGGGCCCCTAGCATAGTCACGAGGACCGGGGAGCTGCTGTATATATTTACTGGACTGGGGGAGGTGTGAGGTGTGCCTTTTGAGCCACATAATAAACGGATATCACAAGCGTTCGCCCCACATTACATCTCAGTGCAGCGTGATGATAATTGCAGTTTAAACAGCCCCGAGCCGTGTAAATGACTCCGCTGCAGTACTCTGCGGGGGGGGTGGGAATGGTGCTCAGAGATGGCCGCAGGAGTGTGACGGAGAGCGCGGTGCAGGGGGCTCAGGCTGTGACGATGGGGGTGACAGTCCGTGCTTCTGTAATAGGAGGGAGATGGATGGCGGTGCAGTCTCTAATCAGCCCCAACTTATAAAGAATTATCTGTATACGGACCGGACGCAAGCCGCCACCACCACCGCCACCCACCGCCCCCCGCAGCTTATATAGGGGTCCTGAGTAGAAACATATCAACAAATCATAGGAGGTAAAAGGAGAATAGGAAGGACTAGGAGGTGACCAAATCACAGGAGTTTATCAGATAATGAAAAGTGCAGGCATTCCAAAGCAACACAGAGTATTTCAGAGGTGAAACATGCTCATACTGTCAGCATGGACAGGGCCTGCATGTGACGTGAAGAGACGAGTAGGAGGCTACAGACTGCAAGCTACAAAGTGGAAGGAGCAGGGTCACCAGCAGCACAGAGTATTTTAAGGAGAGGAGTGCGCTGATCTTGTGAGGAAGGACACAGACTAAGGCCTTATTCACACGTCCGTAGTGTGTTTTGCGGAAACACGGATCCGCAAAACACGGACGGCTGCAATTTGCATTCCGCATTTTGCGGACCGCACATTGCTGGCACTATATAGAGAATGCCTTTTCCTGTCCGCAATTGCGGACAAGAATAGGACATATTCTATTTTTTTGCGGAAACGGAAACACGGATGCGGAAACACGGATGCGGACATCACATAGTGTGCTGTCCACATCCATTCCTGCCCCTATGAAATGAATGGGTCTGCAACCCTTCCGCAAAATTGCGGAAGGGATGCGGATCCATTTTGCGGACGTGTGAATTAGGCCTAAGAGTTACATAGTGGATGGAACAGAGTCCTTAGCAGCACAGAGGATTTCAGGAAAGGAGTGTGCTGGTCTTGTGGGAAGGACACACATTGAACATTACACAGTGGAAAGAGCAGGGTCCCCAGCAGCACAGAGGATTTCAGGAGAGGATTATGCTGATCTTGTGGGAAGGACACAGACTGAGAGTTATATAGTGGAAGGAGCAGGGTCCACAGCAGTACAGAGTATTTCAGGAGAGGAGTGTGCTGATCTTGTGGGAGGTCACAGGCTGAGAGTTACATAGTAGAAGGAACAGGTTCCCAGCAGTACAGAGTATTTCAGGAGCAGAGTGTGCTGATCTTGTGGGAGGTCACAGGCTGAGAGTTACATAGTGAAAGGAGCAGGGTCCGCAGCAGCACAGAGGATTTTAGGAGAGGAGTGTGCTGATCTTGTGTGGCAGACAAAGACTAGGTAACATAGCGGAAGGAGCAGGGTCCCGAGCAGCACAGAGTATTTCAGAAGAGCAGTGTGCTTATCTTGTGGGAGGTCAGGGATGGAAAATGTCAGGGAAGAAGCAGAGTCTCAAGGAGCAGCAAAGTATTTCAGGAGACAAGTGTCCTGTCATGTGCAAGTTCAAAGACATAGGGTTGCACGGTGGAAGGAGCAGGGTCCGGCAGCAGCGCAGAGTATTTCAGGAGAGGAGTGTGAGGAGACCAGTCTGTATGTGAGAACCTCTTATTTTACGGCGCCGGTTCTTGACAGTATGACTTTGACGCCTGCAGTTTTTGCAGGGGCATAAACCAAAGCCGATCAGCTCCTTCTGGCCCTAAATTCTGTCTGGTTTTTAGGACACCAATTCCCTTTTTTTCATATATAAAAACTAAAAAAAAGTGCATCCTCAACCGGGATGTGGAGATCCTGACCGCCCCAAAGTTAAGGAAGATACAAGTGAGATCTTCCCGATAACTCAGCAGCCGGCGATGGGCCGCGCGTGACGTCCGAATACCGTAATGGAGGCTGTGAAGCAACGCAGCAGGCGCTGGATACAGATCTAACTGTAATTGTAGTCACACACTCAGTATAAAAGTCTCAGTCCTCGTTCAGATGTGACATATGCAACGTACGAGACAGATGCATCAAAAGAGTGAGGCAGAGTGAGGCAGAGCAGCCCGCAATGGCTGCGTCACATGTGTAACGTCACTGTGCCATACAAACAGGCCACCATGAAGGGTAAGAGAAGCGCGATGTACACCTGCTCCACACTGAGTGCCATCCTAATTATTTGATAAAGGTCCCCAGACGACACACTGAAAACGGAATTTATTGTCCTTATATACACAGTCGAGTCCCATTATTCTGACCACTTCCTATTCTCAACATCGGAAGAGTGTAGCTCATAAAGGAACCCACGAGTGCTGAGCTGGCTCGGTGGGTACATAAGGTGTGCTGAACAGGCTCAATGGGTATATAAGGCTGTCTGCAAACATATCCCTGGGTGGGTATATAAGGTGTGCTGAGCTGGATCGGTGGGTATATAAGGTGTGCTGAGCTGGTTCGGTGGGTACATAAGGTGTGCTGAGCTGGTTCGGTGGGTACATAAGGTGTGCTGAGCTGGCTCAGTGGGTAAATAAGGTGTGCTGAGCTGGCTCAGTGGGTATATAAGGCTGTCTGCAAACATATCCCTGGGTGGGTATATAAGGTGTGCTGAGTGGTCTTAATGGGTATACAAGGTGTGCTGAGCTGGCTCGATGGGCATACAAGGTGTGCTGAGCTGGCTCGGTGGGTTTATAAGGTGTGCCTAGATGGCTCGTGGGTATATAAGGTGTGCTGAACTGGCTCGGTGGGTATATAAGGTGTGCTCAGATGGCTCGGTGGCCATATAAGGTGTGCCGAGCTGGCTCGATGGGCATATAAGGTGTGCTGAGATGGCTCGGTGGGTATATAAGGTGTGCTGAGATGGCTCGGTGGGCATATAAGGTGTGCTGAGATGGCTCGGTGGGTATATAAGGTGGGTGATAGGCTGTCTTCACACATATCCCTCGTCATGGGTAAAAAGGGGGATTTATCAGAGTTGTAGGAATGGGTAAAAAGGGGGATTTATCAGAGTTGTAGGAATGAATGACTATTGGCTTTTGGGTCAAGGGTGGTGGTATTTCAGAATCCACGCAGTTTCTGACCTGTTCTCGTTCTGCTGTAAAGAGTGTGTGTCGTGAGCACAAATGTACCCCACACCAGACCCTGATATTCAAACCCCGTATTTCATACCTTGAAATTCCGAACCAACACCAGACCCCAATAGTCAGACCACACCGCAAAATTCAGATCCCATAAGACCCCATACCAGACTCCAATATTAAGACCCCATAATAAAGACCCCAGACCAGATCCCTTTCATCACTCCATATATGCTTACATGTATTTAAAGACACCATGCAATAACAATTTCACTCAGAATTACATATCAAACCAGAGGTGTTCCCATCAGTTCATCACCGACGGCTTTCCTGCGGCCTAGAAAATAGATTGTCATTCAAAATCCTCCGAAAAGCTACAAGGCCTCCTGGGAAGAGCAGGATTACAGGCTACAACTCTGAACTGTGTGTGAAATCCTGAAGGCACCCCTCAGGTCAACGGCAGAATGAGTATTACTCTCCTTGCCCCCGGCTCCTCTTTGCTCTGGGTGCTGCCGCACTCCATGTCCTGATGAAGGTCTGTGCCAAGACCTCATGTCTGGACGCCTCCAGAGCCGCAGAGGAGCGAGGAACATTAAATAATTAACAACACCAAGGCACGGTCACAATACTCATTCCACCATTAGGTAAGAGCCGATTCAATTTATAAAAACTGTGGCAAATATTTGCAGGAATTGCCCCCAAAAATAAGGGCCAATCCAGGTAAATTTGGGAATGTTGGCATTTATGAATGACACAGGAATGGTGGCGTTTTCAGTTTTCAGCCAGTAGCTCTAAAAATCCATCTGCAAAAGGAAGCAGGGTTGACGAGAGGTTGACGTTGCTTCTGTGTCTGGCGGAGGAGAGATGTCACCTACAAGTATTCTAGAAATACCTACGGAGTTTGTTTTGTGCATTGATTGGAAGCTTTTAGAGAAGCCACGCAAAGATGTCTACTGAGCAAACAATGCTAAGCACTGGACTAAATGCAGTCTGGGAAAAGCCGTCATAAAGTAGAATAGTGCGGCTGCACACGTCAAGTATAAGGAAGTAGGACAGAATCATTTCTCTCTCATCACTCTTAAAGGGCTTGTCCAAGACTCCAAGTAAGAAAAAGTATTTAAAAAACTAATTAGCAAGTTCTAAAATGTAAAAGCAAAAAAGTCATTCTCGATCTCCCGCCAGTCTCAACTTCCTGTTCACGCTAAACACAAACATGTGACGGCTGCAGCCAATCACTAAATTGTTTTACTACTAATTTCTCCTGACTGGACATCCCTTTAATGACAGTGTTATACCTAGTGCTGGGCAAAGGTGGCGGCTCATGGCAAAGTCATTGGAAGAAGTAATTCCTGTGTTATGCTCCGAGCTTTAATACCCAGGGGCGGACTGGCCATAGACCCCCCAGGGAGATTTCCTGGTGGGTCGATGGCCACGGGTCCCCTAGGCCCTTCTCATGACGATCTGATGCTCTCTGCATTAGTTAATGATAGGAGCATCAGACACCAATGGACCTGGCCAGCACTGGCCCTCCTAGATTCAGCTGTATCGCTATCCTCAGGCGCAGGCGGAAGTATTTTGTGCTGCACTGTAATATTTGGTTCTGCCTGGGCAGTATTTTGCGCTGCACTATGGCACTGCTGGCCTAGCCTACTTCTATTGGCCCCGCCTTCTTTCAATTTTGGTCCGCCTACATTTTTGGTTCCTAGTCTGCCCCTCTTAATGCCATACACTAGGCATAACACAGTGCATACAAATATTAGATAATAAACCAGACCGAATAACCATCCAAAGACCCCTATATTGGTATAATATATTTTTTATATATATTATAGATGATATTCACACATGACACATTGATCTAACATTGGAGGACGTTTAATCAGAAAGAAGAGGACCTTTCATGGGTCCGAACACTGTAAGATAACTATCTGTATATGTAGCGCGGCGCCCAGGGATCTCACTGCACTTGCTATTATCCCTGGGTGCCGCTCCGTTCGCCCGCTGTGGCCCCTGTTACGGTCTCTCGCGTCGTATGCTAATTACTATTAACTTCGCCCCAGGGAGGAGACATCAGCTTCTATCCCTGGGCGTTCCTTCTCAGTGGCTGTGAGCTCTGCGCTGCGCTACAGCCAGGGAGAAGGAACGCCCAGGGAGTGAAGCTGATGTCTCCTCCCCGATGCGAAGTTAGTAGTGATTAGCATATGGCGCGGGAGAAGGTAACGGGGGCCACAGCGGACGAACGGAGCGGCGCCAAGGGATAATAGTAAGTGCAGTGAGATCCCTGGGCGCCGCGCTACATATACAGATAGTTATCTTACAATGTTTGGCCCTATAAAAAGTTCCTCTTTAAATCAAATGCAAAAATGTAGACCTAAGGGTTTCTAGGCCAGCGGAGACTATTGGGCTGGGAGAACAATGGATAACAGTTTCTGTCCAGAGCAGTTAAAGGTGACTATTGTCTGTCATGTAGGGTCTGCACAGAAGGGCCCGAACAAGAATTTTCCCTCCACAACTGCCACCACTATTAGACAATCAACCTATCAGAATATCACTTTAGTTTAAAATCGCCAATAAACTTATGATTAGGGTAGAAATTTGGTACTAGCCAATTAGATGTCCTCCACATGTTAGCCTATGGGTAAAAATGGTATAAGAAGGAAGGCTGAGGGAATGTTAGGGATGGATGAACTCAGGTAACATCATTCTGAGTATAAGTAGGTTCATTTGTTTTAAGAGCAATAACCTTGCTGTATCTGTGCCTGATAATCGGAATAAAGCTTCATCTCTGGAAAAGATCTGATGATTGCTGCCATTATCATTCATCATAAGTCATATTAACAACATTCAGGCGCAAATGACAAGTGACCAGAAGAAGCTGTGAAGATTCGTGACCCAGAAGTGCTGCGACCTAAAGTCTGGTGGTGACTTGGGCATCTGTGCCTGTTTCAGCAAGAGACAAACCAGAAGGACGTTTTGGACCCCATAACCTAAGAATACAGTCAACATTGGAGGACTCTGGTGCCAGAAAGGTTGTGAAGATGGGGTGGAAAAGGCAAAAAAGAAAAGAAGAACAAATACATTTTTTTGGGTGTAAAAAAATCTGCAAGTGGGGGAGTGGACTCTAAGAAAAAAGGAATAAAGTCAAAAAATATTGTGACAAAAAGTCTGGAAGTAATTACAGCCTGCTATTTATTTTATGAGCAATTCAATTCATGTCCTTCACATGTTAGTCAATGGGTAAGATTAGTGATGGACGAACTGAGGTAACATCGTTTTGGGTATAAGTAGGTTCATTCATCACAAGAGCTATAACCTTGCTGTATCTGGGCCTGATAATCGGAATAAAGCTTCATTTTTTTAAAAGAACTGAGGATTGCTGCCATCATCATTCATCATTTTTTATCATAATTCGTCATAACACAATCCCTACGCACTCCATCTCATAGAAAGCACGGCTACCCTAAATGAATGAGCTGAGGTCTCTTAACTGGTCACTTTGTGCCCTCGATACCAGTAGAAAAACAATGAAAGATGAGGTGATTTCAACTTGTTGGAAAATTCTCTGCTGTTTGGCCAAAAACTTGAATCATTAGTGGGGTTCTCTGCTTTGGAAAATTCCTAATTCTTGCTTTAATAAAGCTAATACTACAGCTTTTTAAAGAGGCCATCAATCTGCACGGTTCCTTTGTCCACCGCTAGACTCAGATGATCCTTGGCCGATGTATAGCGAGGTGGATACTCAAGCACTGCTCAACTGGCCAACCATTTAGTTCACCTTTGCCTTCATCTCTTCACATGTCCCCATCTCTCAGCACCTTTGATTCTGATCTCTTATCTAAGTTGTGCTCTTCCAAAGAGGACTTTATCTTGCACTCACTGATTATTGACCTTTTGCTTGTGTTGGTTCTGCATTTATTCCTCTGACTTGTCTCATCCTGATCCGCTCGGAGAATTGACTCCTAGGTTCTACACCAGACATTCTTAGCACACCCACTGTCAATTGGTAATTACTCTGGGATCCACAACCTGGAAATTTCTTAGACAGTGCACCTCAGTTTATCCAATTTAGAAACCTAACATGAGAAGTCTACTTAAGGTGGATCATGAATCAAAGATAGATTTCCAATTTCTCCTCTCACCTCCTTGCTGCATGCTTCCATATTTATGTAGAAAACAGTTGTAGAAAGTTGATGAGAAAGGCTTAATTACAATGTGTATAATTTTGGTAAGGTAAAGGAAAACTTTTGCATGGGGTAAATGAGATCAGGTTTAATCAGAACTTTTCACCCGCTGAGTAGAAGATTTCACCAATTTCCTCCCTTCTTTGCTATTCTTGTAATGATTGCCTCATAATTACATTCGTACAAATTTTCCAAATTAAGCAGAGTGCTAACAGGTCGGTAACAGATAGCTCTGAGAGCCCTTGTAAACGGCACAGGAATATTATGCTGATTAACTGGTTGTCTTAAAAAAAACTTCAGGTTTCTGAGACTTGGAATGAAACTGGAGTAGAGAGAGCTGAAGGAACATTTCCGAGGACATCACTTGTAGAAATGACGATCTGTTCCGAGGTCTCGACCTCTCGTTGGTGTTTTTCTAATGAATTTGCTCTTTTTTGCACCCGATTGAAGTTATCACAACAAAGACGGTACAGTATCAAGGAAAATCTGAGCAAATTAGAACAAAGTCTAGGAATTCACTGAAGGTCAATGAGCCGTATCAAAATGTGAGCGTAGAAGATACACAGGGTCCTTGTAAATTTCTCTTAGCTTAAATCTCTACAGGGCCAGATGTCCTATAGGGTCAATCCCTCCCTCTTCAGCAGTGGGTCACTTCTGGCTATTCAAATAAATGGAGCTGAGCAGCAATACCAGACAGAATCTGTGGACAAGTGAGGTGCTGTTTTTGAAAGTTTTTTTGAATCTTGTACAACCCATTTCCAAATTTACTAGAAACCATGTTACTACATCAAAGTTCCTGTTAAACTCTAGGCGACCTGGGTAATTTCTAGTAGGCTTTCTTTTGTGAGGCGGTCTTCCATAGGGCTGTCAGTATACCTACTACCGAGCTATTTTTTGTCTTTGTTTCATCCTTCAATAGATCAGCGTTCGGCCTGACAGCTATTCTTCCTGCCACCCCTTGCCTTGGTTGAGTGGTCATGTGTTCGGAATGGGGAGAGGGGAGTAAGCAACTGCTAGACACCTCTGGTGGCAGTTTATCCCCCTTAAGAAAAAAAGAATTGGCCATGTAAAATTCAACATGCCCAATCTTTCTTTCAGATAGTTGGCCAGATCTGTCAAAATTTGCAGGTTCAGTTGGCGCTAATCTAATGCACATGGGCACCTTGATGTGGTTGTTGGCACCCCTCCACCCGCTTTGATTGAGTACTGTACACATCTTGTCTGATCTGAAGAAACAGGCACAAATGCCCATCTTTTTCCCGTCTTAAGGCATTCAAACCTGTGTACAGCTAATCTGCGTAGTCTCTGAAATGCGTCAGTGCGGATGACCCTACCAAATTTCCAAAGATCTCTGTGCCTCGGGCACTTAGAAGTCGTTCCATGTTGAGGATTGTGCCCTGCCCTGACTGTATCTATGCATTTCCCTTGTGTCATTTTCGTTAACATTCAGCAGCATGCCCGCTTACAGAACAGCTTTGTCTATGTCGGCATTCACACATGGTGTAGCCATAGGTCACAGGAGGGATACAGTTATTGCAATGCCCAGAGTCAAGCTTTCATAGGCAGTGTGTAATTTCTCATCTATCAGCTCTCTATAAATCTCATTGTGACTGCTCCACCGTGTCAGATTGTATCTCCGAGCGGTGCAGAGTTTAAGTCTTAGGCTGCCAGATTCCCTCTTGTCTGTCTCATTGCTCCAGAGGACGTTTTTTTTTTTCTGTCTCGAAGTGGCAATGTGACTGCTTTACCTCCGGTCATATCTATTGTCTTAATGAATCCAAATGTGCTTTTCACGTGAGCTCCTTCCATGTGGAGGATTCTAGATAATCCCATTAAATAAACCCATGGAACGTTGGAGATATTTTTAGCGCGCGTTTCAGTCATTTCTGACGTGCTCTCTGCTGTCTGTCACATTGACAACCTTTTTATCTTTCATATTTATTTTTAATACTAAAGGATTCTTAGAAGAAGAAAAAAAAATTCTACTGAACAAAATGTGCCTCTAAATTTATCACGGCGAGAGGAGAATATTCCACATCAAACGCTAAATTCATTTGAGTGTGTGAAATATGATAATGGGTGGAATGGGAGATCGGTGCTTTAAAGTAAAAATTCTGGCAGGAGAACATAAAGTCCCCACTCGTTGACTATTAAAAAACCTAATAAAAAAGGACTTTATCATGAGACCCATGTTCCTGCTGAGGGTCCCTGGCCAACTCTTCTTCACCAGGACCAGGAGTCCTTGTAGGTCATATTAATACGTGCTCTAAGCCAATAAGACTGGCAGTACCATATCTCCTCAAGAACGTGCAGATCCAAAGTTGCAATTTTCTAGTTAAATTTCCTAAAGTTGTCTGCCGACAACCTAATGTCTATGGAGGCTTGCATAAGTACTGGTTTACGCTGTCAGATATAGCTTACCGCATATCCTCTTCAATTTAATTGTTTCTCTTGAATTAAGAGGGGGCAGTACATTTGACATCTGCTCATGCTCAATAAAACATTAAAAAATACTTGTCCCTTTATGTAAACGATACTTGGAAAAGGTCAGTTTCTGCCACGGTTGTTCTAATTCAAGAATGTTCAAGAATCTGGAGATCATTGAAACTGGTTTACATTGTTTTCATGGATACAAATTTAACATATTGACTATATAGCTGGCCATACACTTCAGATAGCTGCCAACTATTTTTCCCAGTCCCCCATATCCATGTGCATTCAGCAGAGGCATAATATGGATGTGCAACAGGAGTAACATCCGGTTATGGTGGTGGCTTACCTACCTGAGAGCAAAAGTATTGGGCAGGTTGAAATACGACTATAGGATTCTTCTCTCCCCCAACATGAACGATCCCAAGAGAGTCTGGAGGCCTCATACACAGTAGATAGTTCGTCAGACCTGTCAAAACCTTTAGTACTTAAGGCCGGAGATCATTCGAAGTACCATGAATTGGGACAGTAGTGCAAAGAGTCCCAGGAACAAGACTATCATCAAGAATCCTTCCCATATAGTATCCTAGGTAGGTCTGGGTAAGCACAAAAGGAGTGGCCTCAAAATAGGTCAGTGGAGGATGGATAAGAGAAACTTTCTATGCCAAGTGAGTCCCAGTCATTTTATTGGGACAACAGTCCAAACAGTCCCAGGAACTGAAAATTGCAACATGACCCCCGTGGCTGACCAGAGGGAAACAGGAAAAACTTTGGATGCCAACTGAATACATGAAGCTCAGAATATATTGGGATCATGGTCAAAAGAGTCCTGACAAAGACCTTCTCCAAAATCAGTTCCGTGTAGTTCCCTAGACAGGTCATGGTGATCACTGCAGGAGTAGCCTGAAAAACGACCCAAGCAATGGGTCAGTAGGGAACAGGTAAGAGAAAGTTTGGAGTCCATGAAGACCAGCATCTTATACATGACAGTGGGAGTCGACTTGATGGTACAAGTTGAAAATTTAGCACTACGTAAATCATCGACACATCGTCCGGGTAAGCTGACGGACTATTATTGAGGCTTTTAGAGAAGATTTTTTCCTCACTGATGTATTACATCACTCGGTGATACCTGGAAGACTCTGACAAGCAGTTAAATCTTACTAGGTCTGAATGTGCCCTACTCAATGTCATGGGAAGGTAGGAAGCTGTCTGCGTACTGGGGGGGTAGTATAAATAAACACGGTCTGTAAATTGTTCCGTCAAGACCTAGACGAGATTTCATGGTGGTGTGGCAGTCATCGTGAAAAGCTGTCACACCTACAATCTCATTTATCTGACAAAAAGAAGATTAGACCAGGAGAAAACAACATAAAAATAATAAAGAAAATGAAATGAAGTCATCTCAAACAAATGCAACAGGAAGAGGTCGAGGAAGCAAAGATAATGCACAACAGCATGTGGTGGACCTAAACCACCTCCGCACGGCTTCTCGTGGGTCAACTGCTTGGGTGGTTAGAGTAGGAGAGTCATGTATCAGCTTGTCTACAGCCATGGCCTCCATCCTGTGGCTCTCCAGATGTTGCACAATTCCCAGCAGGACCTGACAGTCTATGCCTAACCTGGAGAGCCACAGGATTGAAACCGTTGTTCTAAAAAGAAAAAAATAATGGAGCAAAGACGGTGGAAAATACAGCATTGGAGACAATGTATACAATATATAAACCAGTGTAGCCCCAATACTGATATTTGGGGATCACATTACACAGTCCATGGTTTCGTTCAGTCTCTGCCATTCCACTGTGTAAGTGAACATACTGTACAAGATCCATTTATGATATGTGACCTCATGTAGTCTTCTATGTCATGCGGCAAGATGTCCCTCTGCACTTTATAAATTGACCTAGAAGGTCCTGGCTTTCATGCGTGAGCCCCGATCTCCTAGGCTGAAGGGATGCGCTGATATATGTGCTGACAAATTGCGGTATAACTGAAATAATTGTAGCTTTTTGAGGTGTGGAGGGGACTGATGAGACGTTACAGGGAAGCTCCGGTTCCACTATAGAATAATCAGAATACCTTAAAGTGTCCGTCCACCCGCGAACCCCACATAACACTGAATCACTTAGTACTTATCTTATACCATGTAACAGTCTGTATAATATCACAGAGCAGCGATCAGAATTTCACAGGATTTAGAGCTGGTCTATCAGCACTTCATGGTTGTGACTCCAACAGCGCAATGCAGAATAGTGAGTGCAGCTCTGAAGCATAATACAGTACAGGATAAGTAATGTAATGTATGTACACAGTGACTCCACCAGCAGAATAGTGAGTGCAGCTCTGGAGTATAATACAGGATGTAACTCAGGATCAGTACAGGATAAGTAATGTATTGTATGTACAGAGTGACTGCACCAGCAGAATAGTGAGTGCAGCTCTGAAGTATAATACAGGATGTAACTCAGGATCAGTACAGGATAAGTAATGTATGTACACAGTGACTGCACCAGCAGAATAGTGAGTGCAGCTCTGGGGTATAATACAGGATGTAACTCAGGATCAGTTCAGGATAAGTAATGTATGTGCACAGTGACTGCAACAGCAGAATAGTGAGTGCAGCTCTGGAGTATAATACAGGATGTAACTCAGGATCAGTACAGGATAAGTAATGTATGTACACAGTGACTGCACCAGCAGAATAGTGAGTGCAGCTCTGGAGTATAATACAGGATGTAACTCAGGATCAGTACGGGATAAGTAATGTAATGTATGTACACAGTGACTGCACCAGCAGAATAGTGAGTGCAGCTCTGGAGTATAATACAGGATGTAACTCAGGATCAGTACAGGATAAGTAATGTATGTACACAGTGACTGCACCAGCAGAATAGTGAGTGCAGCTCTGGAGTATAATACAGGATGTAACTCAGGATCAGTACAGGATAAGTAATGTATGTACACAGAGATTCCACCAGCAGAATAGTGAGTGCTGCTCTGGAGTATAATACAGGATGTAACTCAGGATCAGTACAGGATAAGTAATGTAATGTACACAGTGACTCCACCAGCAGAATAGTGAGTACAGCTCTGGAGTATAATACAGGATGTAACTCAGGATCAGTACAGGATGAGTAATGTATGTAAACAGTGACTCCACCAGCAGAATAGTGAGTGCAGCTCTGGAGTATAAAACAGGATGCAACTCAGGATAAGTACAGGATAAGTAATGTATGTACACAGTGACTGCACCAGCAGAATAGTGAGTGCAGCTCTGGAGTATAATACAGGATGTAACTTAGGATCAGTACAGGATAAGTAATGTATGTACACAGTGACTGCACCAGCAGAATAGTGAGTGCAGCTCTGGGGTATAATACAGGATGTAACTCAGGATCAGTACAGGATAAGTAATGTATGTACACAGTGACTGCACCAGCAGAATAGTGAGTGCAGCTCTGGAGTATAATACAGAATGTAACTCAGGATCAGTACAGGATAAATAATGTATATACACAGTGACTGCACCAGCAGAATAGTGAGTGCAGCTCTGGAGTATAATACAGGATGTAACTCAGGATCGGAATAGGATAAGTAATGTATGTACACAGTGACTGCACCAGCAGAATAGTGAGTGCAGCTCTGGAGTATAATACAGGATGTGACTCAGGATCAGTACAGGATAAGTAATGTATGTACACAGTGACTGCACCAGCAGAATAGTGAGTGCAGCTCTGGAGTATAATACAGGATGTAAATCAGGATCGGAATAGGATAAGTAATGTATGTACACAGTGACTGCACAAGCAGAATAGTGAGTGCAGCTCTGGAGTATAATACAGGATGTAACTCAGGATCGGAATAGGATAAGTAATGTCCCTGAACATTTAATTTATTAAGGATAATGTTTGCAGTTGTTAAGTGTAAAAGCACATCCAGAGTTTTTTCTTTAAAGGTTTATCTCACAATGTCAACCGTTATCTTAATTGAAGTCTGTTGGTGGTGACAGGCGATGGACCCAGGGCTATCAGCTGTGTTCACCAGCCATGTCTAGATATACAGTACATTCCTCTGTATCGGCGGCTGTAGTCTACACGGTCATTCAAACTAATTCCCACACCCATCAGATCAGGATTTGGGGACCTCCCTCTATAATGTCCATATAACTTGTTATTTGGACAGATGTAAATTTCCTGTACAAAAAATACAAAAAAATAATGAGGCTGGTCCCTCCGGCACCTTCAGAGCATCCTGGGGACAATCTACATGTATAAACCCAAGCTCCACTCCAGTCTCTCTCCCCCACCTTCTCCTGTGGTACATGAGATTCTTTTCAAATCCTATTGCCAATTTTTAAATCAGCAAATAAAATAATTGGAAATAATAGAAATACACTGAGCGCTCATCTCTGATATGCAGTATTTTTAGTTACCCCTCCCCCTCTTGATTTTGAGCTCCTCATTTAATTTCTGCAGTGAACACATTGATTCAGGTTTAGCCTCAGGACTGTTTAGCTCAGGGTAATAATGGATTTAGTGAAAGAAATGAGATTGCCGCTTCTTCCACATGAGGAAGGGATACTTACACTGTGCATGCAACGTATTCCATGAGAGTGCAGACTTCGGGCTCATGCACACGAACGTATGTAATTTGTGATCTGCAAAACACAGATCCTCAAAAAATACAGACGACGTCCATGTGCATTCCGAATTTTGAGGAACAGCTGGCCCCAATAAGTCCTATCCTTGTCCATAATGAGGGCAATAATAGGACGTGTTCTATTGTTTTGCGGAACGGACATACGGAAACAGAATGCACACAGAGTATATTTTTTCGCGAACCCATAGAATGGTTCCACATACGGTCCGCAAATATAACAGAACGGACACGGAAACAAAATACATTCATGTGCATGAGGCCTTAATGGCTACGCACACCTTTGGGGGCAATGTTTTTTTTATTATAGCATTGTACTTATTTCAAGCTAAAAATCTTTTTTTCAATTGCTTTTTATTAACAATATGGAGTATTTATTTCTGTACAGAGCTGAGATGCTCTACTAGCTGCCTGTGGATTTTTTGTCTTTTCCATCATCTGAGGGGCGGACAGGCTCCTTATCTCTGCTCTCTGACATTATAAACACTCATTATAGCTCAGTTCTTATCTTACTGATAAGAATGTGGCTTAAATACGTATTTATGACCTGTCAGTAGTTTAGAGATAAGGGCAATTAGATGACCGCCACAAAGTGAAAAGTAATGGTTTGAAAAACAGTTAACGCTTTGTGACAGAACGGCTCAATATTTATAATAAAGGCCAATTGAAAATATGATTTTTAGCAAAAAATGAGTAGAATGCAATCGTAAACAAAAATTGCCTCCAAAAGGTGTACATAGCCTTTACCCTGGGAACACACCTGAGCGTTTTTCAGCGCGTTCAAACGCGCTGAAAAACGCTCAACATGTGAAAAGCCATGCATCCCTATGGGCATGGTTCACATATGGGCGTTTTACAGCGCGTTTGAGCGGCTGTAAAGCGCCCAATGCTCAAACAAGTACATGAGCTTCTTTTGGGCGTTTTAACGCGCCTATGGACAATGTTGCCATAGGGGAGAATCACTGAATTGCGCGTATGACGCGCGTTTCTTAGTTACAAAAAGCGCATCCAAAAACGCGCGTAAAACCCGCGTCATACGCGCGATTCAGAAACGCCTAGGTGTGTCCCCAGCCTTAAAGGTAGGTTCACGCGGGATGGAAGTGCTGCAGAAGAATCCAGTACAAGGCAAGTGGACAATGTCATCCACCTGCAGCGGAAAATGGTTGCATAGAATTGACCTGCAGAGAGAGGCCGGGTTCACACGTGACTGGACAGCAGCGGATTTGCCGTTGCAGATTTTTGCATGGCAAATCCGCAGCGTTGAGCGCTACCAGCAGAGCAGGTGAGATTTTAAAAATGTCATCCACACGCTGCGTACAAAAAAAAAGAATGCAGAGTAAGTTGATCTCTGCTGCAGCATATCAGTTTATGCTGCAGATCTCTCCTGCAGATTTCACCCTTTGTAAGGCCCCTTTTACACGAGCGAGTTTTCCACGATGGTGCAATGCGTGACGTGAATGCATAGCACCTCACTGAATCCTGACCCATTCATTTCAATAGGTCTGTGCACATGAGCGTTTTTTTCACGCATCACTTCTGCGTTGCGTGAAAATCGCAGCATGTTCTATATTCTGTGATTTTCATGCAGTTCTGGCCCTATAGAAGTGAATGGGGCTGCGTAAAAAACGTATTGCATCCGCAACCAAGTGCGGGTGCGATGAGTTTTTCACTGATGGTTGCTAGGAGATGTTGTTTGTAAACCTTCAGTTTTTTATTACACGCGTGAAAAGCGCATCAAAATGCATTGCACCCGCGCGGAAAAAACTGAACAACCGAACGCAATCGCAGGCAAAACTGAATGGCTTTGCCTGCGAAATCCGGACATGCTCGTGTGAAAGAGGCCTCAAGGAGAGGGTGAAATCTTCTGCAAATACGGTATGTAATACATGCATTTTGTTGTGGAAGCGCAGCAAAGACCATAGTCGATTCTTCCACTGTATGTTCTGTCACATGTAGACGTATCCTGCCATGGAAAAAACAAGGATTTGTTGCAGATTTTCCCTTTGCAAATCAATGGGGAAGAAGAAATGTGCAATGGAGGTTCTAGTGATGCAGGTTTTGCGGCAGGTGACCTGCAGATCTGCAGCAAAATCCGTGAGATCTGATGCAGAATTTATATTGCAGAATCCCTTGTGATTGCTCGCCAGATCTGCTGTGAAAATTTTCTGCAGCAAATCTGACCCGTGTAGATGTAGGCTAGGGAAACTGGGAAGAATTCTGCTAGAAATCGGAGCGTAAATGCTGCAGGTTGGTTGCAGATTTCACCCTCTGAAATCCGCAGCACAGCTGGTTCCTACGCGCTGTAAAACGCTCAACAGGCGAAAACCCATGTTTCCCTATGGGCATGGTTCTCACCTGAGCATTTTACAGCGCGTACAAATGCGCTGTAAAACGCCCCACGCCCAAAGAAGTACAGGAGCTTCTTTGGGGTGTATTGTCGCGTGTATTGTGATTGACGCCACAGTGGTCAATCACACGTACGACGCGCATTTCCTATTTCCAAAAACGCGCTGTAAAACGCGCGTATCAAATACGCTCAAGTCTGAATCCAGCCTGAAAACTGCACTGTATTGAGCCATGCACCTCTGTGTCGATCACATGACGTGGACGCAGTGTTTTCCATTGGAAGTAAACAACCAGATCGCTATTGAATGACTGCAAGCAGAGATCTTAAAGGGGTTGTTAAGGGGTACAATACTGATGGTCCATCCTCAGGATAGATATCAGAATCTGATCGGTGGGGTGGCCAACTCCTGGCACCAATCAGCTGTTTAAAGGGGCCGGGAAATTCTGGTGAATGAAGCAGCCGTACATTGTTGCGTTGCACAGCGCCATACATTGTGTAGTGGCTATGCCTGGTATCGCAGCCCAGGCCCATTCACTCGAATGTGACAGATGAATGGGATGTCAGTGGACTAAGAAGAGGCTGCAGCACCACGGTTTCTTAAATGCAGCTGATCGGTAGGGCTGCCACCAGTCGTACCCCTACTGATCAGATATTGATGACCAATTTTGAGAAGAAGGCATCAATGTCCTACTCTTGGAAACCCATTGAAATACAGGGTGGAATTGATATAGAAAGAATCATAAAAAATGTAAAAAAAACAAACAAAAAAAACCTTTTGTTAATAAAACCGAAATACCCCTTTAATTTGAATTCGGCCACCTTTTTAGTTTCCATTTTCTCAGATCTTTAATTTTAGCTCCGGGCGACGGATCAATGTCATGATTTTTAATAAACCCCATTGTACTGGAAGATTGAACAAGACTCTACTTGTGTACGTTCACGATTTGTTTAACTGGGGGAAAAAAATCCATTTACAGAAAAAGCCTGGAACACCCTCGGATAAGCCGCGAACATTATTCGACTCCAGAAAGGGAAACGCAGTCAAGCGTCTCATGATAATCTGACACAGAAAGCAAGTGCCATTTATGCTGTTTGTACGAGTAAAAGGAAAGGACTGCGGCCGCAGAGAGAAGGTTAAAATGTTTACTCGCATTTGGAATAAAAAGAAAGTCTTACAGGAAAAGAAACTTTTTGAAAAAGAACAAATGGCCACAGACTAAGACACTCGTTCCTGTTTTCAATGTCAGGTCATCACTGTAGATACAGAAGCTGCTCTAAAACATCCGAAAAATCTCTGCGATCACAAAACAGTCTCCATTAATAGACACATCACTATAGCACCGGAGACCAGGGATTCGGGTTATCTTCTACCAACTGGTGTTACCTGACGGTACTGAGAACGTGTGCAAAATCAGGAAAAAACTATGTAACCATCAAATGTGTATAATTATATATGTACAGCTGGTATAACCTGGGCATCTCCTGTATATAACCTGGGTATCTCCTGTATATAATTATATATGTACAGCTGGTATAAGTTATACATCTTCTTGTATATAGTGATATGGAGCATGCTGGTATAACCTGGGTATCTCCTGTATATAATTATATATGTACAGCTGGTATAAGTTATACCTCTTCTTGTATATAGTGATATGGACCATGCTGGTATAACCTGGGCATCTCCTGTATATAATTATATATGTACAGCTGGTATAAGTTATACATCTTCTTGTATATAGTGATATGGAGCATGCTGGTATAACCTGGGCATCTCCTGTATATAATTATATGTGTATGACTGGTATAAGGTATACATCTTCTGTATATAGTGATATGGAGCATGCTGGTATAACCTGAGTATCTCCTGTGTATAATTATATATGTACAGCTGGTATAACCTGGGCATCTCCTGTATATAATTATATATGTACAGCTGGTATAACCTGGGCATCTCCTGTATATGATTATATATGTACAGCTGGTATAAGTTATACATCTTCTTGTATATAGTGATATGGACATGCTGGTATAACCTGGGTATCTCCTGTATATAATTATATATGTACAGCTGGTATAAGTTATACATCTTCCTGTATATAGTGATATGGACCATGCTGGTATAACCTGGGTATCTCCTGTATATAATTATATATGTACAGCTGGTATAAGTTATACATCTTCTTGTATATAGTGATATGGAGCATGCTGGTATAACCTGGGTATCTCTGTATATAATTATATGTACAGCTGGTATAACCTGGGCATCTCCTGTATATAATTATATATGAACAGCTGGTATAAGTTATACATCTTCTTGTATATAGTGATATGGAGCATGCTGGTATAACCTGGGCATCTCCTGTATATAATTATATATGTACAGCTGGTATAAGTTATACATCTTCTTGTATATAGTGATATGGAGCATGCTGGTATAACCTGGGCATCTCCTGTATATAATTATATATGTACAGCTGGTATAAGTTATACATCTTCTTGTATATAGTGATATGGACATGCTGGTATAACCTGGGTATCTCCTGTATATAATTATATATGTACAGCTGGTATAAGTTATACATCTTCTTGTATATAGTGATATGGAGCATGCTGGTATAACCTGGGCATCTCCTGTATATAATTATATATGTACAGCTGGTATAAGTTATACATCTTCTTGTATATAGTGATATGGACATGCTGGTATAACCTGGGTATCTCCTGTATATAATTATATATGTACAGCTGGTATAAGTTATACATCTTCTTGTATATAGTGATATGGAGCATGCTGGTATAACCTGGGCATCTCCTGTATATAATTATATATGTACAGCTGGTATAAGTTATACATCTTCTTGTATATAGTGATATGGACATGCTGGTATAACCTGGGTATCTCCTGTATATAATTATATATGTACAGCTGGTATAAGTTATACATCTTCTTGTATATAGTGATATGGAGCATGCTGGTATAACCTGGGCATCTCCTGTATATAATTATATATGTACAGCTGGTATAAGTTATACATCTTCTTGTATATAGTGATATGGAGCATGCTGGTATAACCTGGGCATCTCCTGTATATAATTATATATGTACAGCTGGTATAAGTTATACATCTTCTTGTATATAGTGATATGGAGCATGCTGGTATAACCTGGGCATCTCCTGTATATAATTATATATGTACAGCTGGTATAAGTTATACATCTTCTTGTATATAGTGATATGGACCATACTGGTATAACCTGGGTATCTCCTGTATATAGTTATATATGTACTGCTGGTATAAGTTATACATCTTCTTGTATATAGTGATATGGACATGCTGGTATAACCTGGGCATCTCCTGTATATAATTATATATGTACAGCTGGTATAAGTTATACATCTTCTTGTATATAGTGATATGGAGCATGCTGGTATAACATGGGCATCTCCTGTATATAATTATATATGTACAGCTGGTATAAGTTATACATCTTCTTGTATATAGTGATATGGACCATGCTGGTATAACATGGGCATCTCCTGTATATAATTATATATGTACAGCTGGTATAAGTTATACATCTTCTGTATACAGTGATATGGAGCATGCTGGTATAACCTGGGCATCTCCTGTATATAATTATATATGTACAGCTGGTATAAGTTATACATCTTCTTGTATATAGTGATATGGAGCATGCTGGTATAACCTGGGCATCTCCTGTATATAATTATATATGTACAGCTGGTATAAGTTATACATCTTCTGTATATAGTAATATGGAGCATGCTGGTATAACCTGGGCATATCCTGTATATAATTATATATGTACAGCTAGTATAAGTTATACATCTTCCTGTATATAGTGATATGGACCATGCTGGTATAACCTGGGTATCTCCTGTATATAATTATATATGTATAGCTGGTATAACCTGGGTATCTCCTGTATATAATTATATATGTACAGCTGGTATAACCTGGGTATCTCCTGTATATAATTATATATGTACAGCTGGTATAAGTTATACATCTTCTTGTATACAGTGATATGGACCATGCTGGTATAACCTGGGTATCTCCTGTATATAATTATATATGTACAGCTGGTATAAGTTATACATCTTCTTGTATATAGTGATATGGAGAATGCTGGTATAACCTGGGTATCTCCTGTATATAATTATATATGTACAGCTGGTATAAGTTATACATCTTCCTGTATATAGTGATATGAACCATGCTGGTATAACCTGGGTATCTCCGGTATATAATTATATATGTACAGCTGGTATAAGTTATACATCTTCTTGTATATAGTGATAGGGACCATGCTGGTATAACCTGGGTATCTCCTGTATATAATTATATATGTACAGCTGGTGTAAGCTATACATCTTCTTGTATATAGTGATATGGAGCATGCTGGTATAACCTGGGTATCTTCTGTATATAATTATATATGTACAGCTGGTATAAGTTATACATCTTCTTGTATATAGTGATAGGGACCATGCTGGTATAACCTGGGCATCTCCTGTATATAATTATATATGTACAGCTGGTGTAAGTTATACATCTCCATGTATATAGTGATATGGAGCATGCTGGTATAACCTGGGTATCTCCTGTATATAATTATATATGTACAGCTGGTATAAGTTATACATCTTCTTGTATACAGTGATATAGACCATGCTGGTATAACCTGGGTATCTCCTGTATATAATTATATATGTACAGCTGGTATAAGTTATACATCTTTTTGTATATAGTGATATGGAGCATGCTGGTATAACCCGGGCATCTCCTGTATATAATTATATATCTACAGCTGGTATAAGTTATACATCTTCTTGTATATAGTGATATGGAGCATGCTGGTATAACCTGGGCATCTCCTGTATATAATTATATATGTACAGCTGGTATAAGTTATACCCCTTCTTGTATATAGTGATATGGAGCATGCTGGTATAACCTGGGTATCTCCTGTATATAATTATATATGTACAGCTGGTATAAGTTATACATCTTCCTGTATATAGTGATATGGACCATGCTGGTATAACCTGGGCATCTCCTGTATATAATTATATATGTACGGCTGGTATAAGTTATACATCTTCCTGTATATAGTGATATGGAGCATGCTGGTATAACCTGGGTATCTCCTGTATATAATTATATATGTACAGCTGGTATAAGTTATATATCTTCTTGTATATAGTGATATGGAGCATGCTGGTATAACCTGGGCATCTCCTGTATATAATTATATATGTACAGCTGGTATAAGTTATACATCTTCTTGTATATAGTGATATGGAGCATGCTGGTATAACCTGGGCATCTCCTGTGTATAATTATATATGTACAGCTGGTATAAGTTATACATCTTCTGTATATAGTGATATGGACCATGCTGGTATAACCTGGGTATCTCCTGTATATAATTATATATGTACAGCTGGTATAAGTTATACATCTTCTTGTATATAGTGATATGGAGCATGCTGGTATAACCTGGGCATCTCCTGTATATAATTATATATCTACAGCTGGTATAAGTTATACATCTTCTTGTATATAGTGATATGGAGCATGCTGGTATAACCTGGGCATCTCCTGTATATAATTATATATGTACAGCTGGTATAAGTTATACCTCTTCTTGTATATAGTGATATGGAGCATGCTGGTATAACCTGGGCATCTCCTGTATATAATTATATATGTACAGCTGGTATAAGTTATACATCTTCCTGTATATAGTGATATGGACCATGCTGGTATAACCTGGGTATCTCCTGTATATAATTATATATGTACGGCTGGTATAAGTTATACATCTTCCTGTATATAGTGATATGGAGCATGCTGGTATAACCTGGGTATCTCCTGTATATAATTATATATGTACAGCTGGTATAAGTTATATATCTTCTTGTATATAGTGATATGGAGCATGCTGGTATAACCTGGGCATCTCCTGTATATAATTATATATGTACAGCTGGTATAAGTTATACATCTTCTTGTATATAGTGATATGGAGCATGCTGGTATAACCTGGGCATCTCCTGTGTATAATTATATATGTACAGCTGGTATAAGTTATACATCTTCTTGTATACAGTGATATAGACCATGCTGGTATAACCTGGGTATCTTCTGTATATAATTATATATGTACAGCTGGTATAAGTTATACATCTTCTGTATGTAGTGATATGGACCATGCTGGTATAACCTGGGTATCTCCTGTATATAATTATATATGTACAGCTGGTATAAGTTATACATCTTCTTGTATATAGTGATGTGGAGCATGCTGGTATAACCTGGGTATCTCCTGTATATAATGATATATGTACAGCTGGTATAAGTTATACATCTTCTGTATGTAGTGATATGGACCATGCTGATATAACCTGGGCATCTCCTGTATATAATTATATATGTACAGCTGGTATAAGTTATACATCTTCTTGTATATAGTGATATGGAGCATGCTGGTATAACCTGGGCATCTCCTGTATCTAATTATATATGTACAGCTGGTATAAGTTATACATCTTCTGTATATAGTGATATGGACCATGCTGGTATAACCTGGGTATCTCCTGTATATAATTATATATGTACAGCTGGTATAAGTTATACATCTTCTTGTATATAGTGATATGGACCATGCTGGTATAACCTGGGTATCTCCTGTATATAATTATATATGTACAGCTGGTATAAGTTATACATCTTCTTGTATATAGTGATATGGACCATGCTGGTATAACCTGGGCATCTCCTGTATATAATTATATATGTACAGCTGGTATAAGTTATACATCTTCTGTATATAGTGATATGGAGCATGCTGGTATAACCTGAGCATCTCCTGTATATAATTATATATGTACAGCTGGTATAAGTTATACATCTTCTTGTATATAGTGATATGGACCATGCTGGTATAACCTGGGTATCTCCTGTATATAATTATATATGTACAGCTGGTATAAGTTATACATCTTCTGTATATAGTGATATGGAACATGCTGGTATAACCTGGGCATCTCCTGTATATAATTACTATTTTGGTAAATGACTGCATTTAAATCTCATATGAAAGTACCCAAAAGGTTCAACAAAAACTAAGAAACTGGTAGTGTATAGAGAGAGGAAATCGTTCAAAATGTCTCATTTCATCAGAAAAGATGACTTTTACATCCCCAGTCTAAGAAAAGATCTGTGGACTTTACATCACCATGATTGAGATACCGTTCAACGAGTCAATATGGGAATCTAGATACAAAGGTAATGAGCTGGAAATTGGACATTGCAGTATATCATTGATTGGTTACATGGCTTAACCTCGTGCCCTCTGCTCCCTCTAATCCACAGTGATAGATAGATATACACTGATAAGGGCCACATGGGTCTGTCAGGGAAAAATAAGTGGTGGCTAAAGGGCTCTAAATACCCTCTAAAAATAAACACACATAATAGCATTGAAAAGCCCGGAAAATGGGTTTTAGGAAGTTCTATTACTCTAAATGTAAGAGCATGATGAGAAATATATAATAACCAGTGTGGTTGAAGGATAATACCCATGTGTTTGGCTAAAAAGATTGATATCCAAATGTCTAAAACTAACACAATTGAACCTTTTATTCTGCATTGTTGATCCAGAAGAAGTGAAAACGAGGACTATGAAGAAGCAGCTAACTACAGGGAAAAGGAAATCCATCCCAGCTTCAATGAAAGCAATCAGAACTAAGTTCTCATTATTTATTCAGAAGTCCCATTTCACGTATCCCATGATATTACGTGTCTTGGCAGCTGCTGCCTGGCACTGATCGCCATCAAATAAATGTATGCCTTTTCTTTCTATGTTTTAAGATTAAAGGGGCTATGCTACCCCTATTATGCCACCACAAAATGCCTGAGCCCCTCATACAGGTTATACGGGTATTATAAGGGTATACAGCAGTGGGGTACCACATGTATCTGTACCCGGAGCAGTGGGGTACCACATGTATCTGTACCCGGAGCAGTGGGGTACCACATGTATGTGTACCAGGAGCAGTGGGGTACCACATGTATCTGTACCCGGAGCAGTGCGGTACCACATGTATGTGTACCAGGAGCAGTGGGGTACCACATGTATGTGTACCAGGAGCAGTGGGGTACCACATGTATCTGTACCCGGAGCAGTGGGGTACCACATGTATCTGTACCCGGAGCAGTGGGGTACCACATGCATGTGTACCAGGAGCAGTGGGGTACCACATGTATCTGTACCCGGAGCAGTGGGGTACTACATGTATCTGTACCCGGAGCAGTGCGGTACCACATGCATGTGTACCAGGAGCAGTGGGGTACCACATGTATCTGTACCCGGAGCAGTGGGGTACCACATGTACCTGTACCTGGAGCAGTGGGGTACCACATGCATGTGTACCAGGAGCAGTGGGGTACCACATGTATCTGTACCCAGAGCAGTGGGGTACCACATGTATCTGTACCCAGAGCAGTAGGGTACCACATGTACCTGTACCCGGAGCAGTGCGGTACCACATGTACCTGTACCCGGAGCAGTGGGGTACCACATGTACCTGTACCCGGAGCAGTGCAGTACCACATGTATGTGTACCCGGAGCAGTGCGGTACCACATGTACCTGTACCCGGAGCAGTGGGGTACCACATGTACATGTACCCGGAGCAGTGCAGTACCACATGTATGTGTACCCGGAGCAGTGGGGTACCACATGTACCTGTACCCGGAGCAGTGCGGTACCACATGCATGTGTACCAGGAGCAGTGGGGTACCACATGTATCTGTACCCGGAGCAGTGGGGTACCACATGTATCTGTACCAGGAGCAGTGGGGTACCACATGTATCTGTACCCGGAGCAGTGGGGTACCACATGTATCTGTACCCGGAGCAGTGCGGTACCACATGCATGTGTACCAGGAGTAGTGGGGTACCACATGTATCTGTACCCGGAGCAGTGGGGTACCACATGTATCTGTACCAGGAGCAGTGGGGTACCACATGTATCTGTACCCGGAGCAGTGCGGTACCACATGCATGTGTACCAGGAGCAGTGGGGTACCACATGTATCTGTACCCGGAGCAGTGGGGTACCACATGTATGTGTACCCGGAGCAGTGGGGTACCACATGTATGTGTACCAGGAGCAGTGGGGTACCACATGTATGTGTACCAGGAGCAGTGGGGTACCACATGTATGTGTACCAGGAGCAGTGGGGTACCACATGTATGTGTACCAGAAGCAGTGGGGTACCACATGTATCTGTACCCGGAGCAGTGCGGTACCACATGCATGTGTACCAGGAGCAGTGAGGTACCACATGCATGTGTACCAGGAGCAGTGGGGTACCACATGCATCTGTACCCGGAGCAGTGGGGTTACCACATGTATCTGTACCCGGAGCAGTGGGTTACCACATGTATGTGTACAAGGAGCAGTGGGGACCACAACAATCTGTACTTGGAGCAACAGAGACCACAAGGATCTGAACTGAGGGCAGTGGAGACTACAAGGATCTGTACTGGAAGCAGTGGATACCACAAAATGTGTTCTGAGAACAGTGGAGACCACAAGGTCTCCACTGCATTCATGTAGGCTAAACAGAAGTACTCCGTGCCAGTGGAAAGCAGCTATAGAAGCAAATAAGACTTTAATAGTGTATAAGAAGAGCCACAAAAACTTGTGATCCCAGAATAATTACCTCTTTATAAATCCCTTGTAAGACCACATCTTAAATATGGGAATCAAATTTGGGTTCCATAAATTATAATGAATACAGGACAACTAAAATGGGTTCAGAGAAAGGCGACCAGATTATTAATCCCTTCCCAACATGTACTACACATGTTGGGTCTTTAAAGATGGCACCTGTTCTGAAGTGGAGCGGGCGCCATAGTCCCCAGATGCCTACCGTTTTGTACAGCAGACACCCGGAGCTAATGTCTGTGATAGGTGATGATGTCGATCACAGACATTTGATCCCTCAATTGCCATGGTCAATTGTAACCACGGCCTTTCAGTAGCTTTTTGCCAGTAAAGCTGCACTCCAAGGCCTGAACGGCTCCCCCATTCAGAGATCGGGGAAGCTGTTCATTACACAGCAATACGCGCCTATGCAGGGCTCTACAGGAACATATTGAAACTCCTTTGCATTTTATGGGACAAGTAATCAGATGATCACTTCTTCAAGTCACCCAAGAGGACTTAATAGAAGTGGAAAAAAGTAAAAAGGTTTTTGTCGCATACCGTGAATGCTGTAATAAACAAAAACAAAAAATCACAATGGCAGATTCACCATTTTTCATTGCTGAATGGAAAAATAAAAGCTATGGCTCCAGAAGGCAGGGAGAGAAATATGGAAGCCGGAAAAAAAAAAAAAAATCGCCCACTTGGGAAGGGGTCGAATGGGATGGAAGGCCTCCATTATAATGAGAGGCTTGACAAACTGATTGTTCTGCTTGGAAAAAAAATATATTCAAATTTTTGGTCGTTTTGCATCAGATTTAAATGCCCATTAAAAATGGATGAATTTGATAGTTTTTTTTTTTTTTATCCCAACCCCTGCCATGCCCTCAGTATATATAAAGGCCCCCCATAGTGCCCCCCACCAGTACAGATAATTGCCCCTAAGTATTAGAAATTGCACCCTTTAGTGCACACACACACAGAAAAAAAAAACAACACAAAAACCCCACCTTAACCACCTGCATGCGCCAGATCATGTGTCATCATTACTTTGGGGGCGCAGGTCATGCTGCCCATAGTGAGGAGCGAGAGTTCCAGTGTGTAAGTGGTTGAGCGATTATTTTTTTATTTTCACCTTTTTTAAGGTCCTTTTTTTCAGTGTTCATTTTTTAATGAAAGTTAGACAAGTGCACTGCTGTCTAAATGGATGTTAAAGATGGCCTCATTGATTTAACGGGGTCTGTCTGGCAGTAAAAACTGCCCAAAAATCGTGTCTTAATTGCCACTATTCACTGGATGTTAGGGCTCATGCACACGACCATGTGCTGGCTGGGCGTGTCCTGTGGAACGCAAATTGTGGTCCGCAATGCACGGGCACCGACCATGGGGCCGCCGCATGGGTATGGCAGACTCATTCACTTGAATGGGCACCGTGATCCGCATCTGACAGTCTGCACCGCAAAAAAGTAGTGCATGCACTACTTTTTTGCGGTGCGAGGGCACGGACAGAAAACCCACAGAAGCACTCCGTAGTGCTTCTGATCCGTGCCGCCATCTCCCGGATCCATGCTGCGGAGTGCACACAGCCGCTGCCCGTGTATTGCGGGCCCGTTATATGCAGGCTGCAATACGGCCATGTGCATGAGTCCTTAAAAAAATAGACATGCAAATAGCCCCATAGACTTTAATTGGTTAAAAAAATAACCGGTTTTCACTATAATGTCAGTTTCAGACGAGCATGTTTACGCGCTCCAATATGAACTCTGCTCACAATTTACAATGCTGTGCATCTCTGCCCGACCTCAACTGTAAAGATTTGTACTGACGGCATTATGAGGTTGGGCAGAGACACACAGCATTATAAAGTATAATGCCATGCAGTCCAGTCCCAGGAGCAGAGTTCATTAGAGGGATTCATGCTGTGAACACGCTCGTCTGAAACGGGGTTCTCTCATTCAGGCCGCTTGCATGCGACGGTATGCCCTCCGAGACATACGGTCCGTGAGCGGGCCATATATCCTGGAGCGGCATACATCGTGCGCTTCGGGCCGCCCGCGGGACTATTGTCCCGCACTCATAAGATCATGTAAGTGCAGGACAATATCCCCGTGGGTGGCCCGATGCTGTGCGCTCCTGTGCACACGATGTATGCCGCTCCGGGACATATGGCCCGATCACGGACGGTATGTCTCGGAGGGCATACGGTGGTGTGCATAAGCCCTTACATGTATAAATACATGCGTGTTCAATACATAGAGCTGGCACAGGATTTATTCATTCCAAGGACATTACAGGAGACCAGAGGCATTTATTATGTGTGGACGAAAGGAGCTCAAGATGTCAAAACAGGAAAGGATTCTTTACAGCTAGAGCAATGACAGTATGGAATGCCCTACCCCAAGAGGTAATAATGGCAGATGCAACGTCAGCATTCAGATAATGGAGAGAGTCCTAACTAATAACAAACATTAAGGGTTATAATTAAGGCTACTTTCACACCGGCGTTTTGGATTCCGTTTGTGAGATCCGTTTCAGGGCTCTCACAAACGGTCCAAAACGGATCAGTTCAGCCCCAATGCATTCTGAATGGATAAGGATCCGCTCAGAATGCATCAGTTCGGCTCCGTTCAGTCTCCATTCCGTTCTGGAGGCGGACACCAAAACGCAGCATGCAGCGTTTTGGTGTCCGTCTGACGATACGGAGCCGAACGGATCCATTTTGGACTTACAATGTAAGTCAATGGGGACGGATCCGTTTTCAATGACACAATATGGTGCATTTGAAAACGGATCCGTTCCCCATTGACTTTAAATGTAATTCAAAACGGATCCGTTTTGACTTTGACAAATTTTTTTAAAGCTAATGCAAACGGATCCGTTCTGAGCGGATACAAACGTTTGCATTATAGGTGCGGATCCGTCTGTGCAAATACCAGACGGATCAGCACCTAACGCCAGTGTGAAAGTAGCCTAATCCAGAAAGAAGGGGCGAACTTGATGGACCAGGGTCTTTTATTTTCTACCTATGTAACTCTGTACAGCATGAAATTCAATTGTCTCTCTATGTAAATTGCCAGAGCTAAAGACTGCAACAGTCAACTACATGGCACACTATGTATAAATATGTCAATTACCACGCCAATGCACTGGTCAATAACATTTTATCCCATATTGGTATTATACAAAATGCTGAAAAACAGATACATTTACAAAAAAAAATGTAATAGAGAGCTCCACAATAAGATATTGTGATTCACTAAGTACCACCAAAACTTAATCTGCATTTAAATGGTCACTGTGCTTTCAACAAACTTTGCAAAGTCAATAGTACAGGTGAATATAGGAAACTATGTATTATATCTTATCAGAGAAAATGTGTCTTTCTCCCCCTCCTAAACTAAATCTCTGCTGAATCGGTCTTAAGACTGTTGTCAGCTCATTGAAGAATTACTTTACATGCTGCCCATAGAAGTCCATGGAAAAAGGAGGGGTTAGGAGAAATTAGCTGCTGGAGGGAAAAAAAGGCTTTTTTCTGATACAATATATTATAAAGTTTCTTATATTCAACTGCAATGTTGATTTCTGCAAAATATTTCCAAAGGATGGTGACCATTTAATGAGCTTGCATAAAATAAACATGGAGCCAAGATTAATGAAAATAACAAGTATGGAAAAGAATGAAATAAACATTAACATCTCAGAGAAATGAGGCTAAGATCAAATGTTGCAGAAATTGACATGACTTTACCATACAGATGAATGGGATTTACACTTGAATTTTCTAGTTAACAGAGCAGCAGCCCGGGTCACAGTTACAAGTTACATATACAGTTACAGTTACAATATCTATAAGGGCTCATGCACACAAATGTATTTTCTTTCCATGTCCATTCCATTTTTTTTTGCATATATGGAACCATTCATTTCAATGGGTCCGCAAAAAAAACGGAAGGTACATTCCGTTTCTGTATGTCCGTTCCGCAAAAAAAAATAGAACATGTCCTATTATTGTCCGCATTATAGACAAGGATAGTACTGTTCTATTAGGGGCCAGCTGTTCCGTTTCTGCAAAATACGGAATGCACACGGACGTCATCCGAATCTTTTGTGAACTGCAAAATACATATGGTCATGTGCATGAGGCCTAAGCCTGCTATCTAGCATTGCATTTGCCACTTCTTTCTTGTTAGTATACTCTAACACACTTCCTTGACTCTTTGCTGATGCTGCTGTAATCACAAGAACCTATTAAGTAGCATATTTCCTCTATAGCTTGTCATCCCTGGTTTGGGTAAAGCATGAGTCGGCAACCTCCAGCACTGCAGCTGTTGGGAAATTACACCTCAGCACATTACATTCACTTGTATGGGTGGTCTACGAATAGATAGGCAAGTGTGCATTCACAAGAGCGGCAATTCGTTTTGCAATAGCTGGAATGCTGGAGGTTGCTGATGCTTGAGGGTAATGACAATCAACCAATTTTACAAGCATTGTTTTTATTCAGTATTTATGTAACTCTCTCAGCAGGAAGTAAAGGGCTCCAGTAATTCAAGTTTCTTGCACGTTTGCCTCTCTTAGCAGGGTGGGAGTAAAGGTTTGCAGTAAGTATTTTCCTACTCTGCCCACTATTGAAATGAGCGAGCAGTATGTAAATGATCAAGCATCAAACTTGAATGTAGATATTAAGATATATATGCTATGAGTTTTATAAATTGATCACAGGAGGCACACTTTAAAGGGGTTACCCAGGAAGAGACATTCATAACTTATCCTCAGGATAGGTCCTCAGTATCAGATCTGCAGGGGTGCGACACCCAGGATACCACCTGTTAGAAGAGGCCTTGAGCGCCGCAGCCCCTTTCCTAGGCCAGTGATATCACTGTACATCGGTCACATGACCTAGTCACAGCTCCGCCCCATCCAAGTTAACAGGGCTGATTTGAAATACCAAGCACAGCCACTATACGATGTGTGGCGCTTTGCTTGGAAAGCTGCCGGGAGCCTGCATCACTCACCGGCTCCCTGAAACAGCTGATCGGCAGGGATGGCAGTACTTGGATCCCCGTTGATGTGATAATGAGGATAAGTCAACATTATCTTTTCGAGGATAACCCCTTTAAAGAGGTTGTCTCACTTTTGCAAGTGGAATTCATCATGGAGAGAAAGTTAATACAAGGCGCTTACTAGTGTACTGTGCCTCCTTTGCTGGCTGGATTGTTTTTTCCATCACATTATACACTGCCGTTTCCATGATTATGACCGCCCTGCAATCCATAACCATGGAAACGAGCAGTGTATAATGTGATGGAAAAATCCAGCTAGCCAAGGCAGCAATATGGAGAATAACAATACATTAGTAAGTGACTGGTATTGATGCATGCTATTTGCTGAAGTCAGACAACCCCTTTAAGTATTGTGATCCCTTTAAGACTGCTGGCTGGCCAACAAACCGTATGGCCAGAATGATGTAAACAGGCTGTGCCATCTTTCGACTTACCCCATACTTATCTACATCAGGAGGTCCATAAGCCGGTAACAGGTGAAGTGAACATGGGCATTCCGGGTACAGTGTACGAGACCCAATAACTTCAGACTTTACTATATACAATATATATTTTGTATAGCGTGTAGACCGTGTGTGTGATTGACTGCAATCTGTTCTATGATTTTAACCATTTAATGCTTTATTTGTTCCAGATAAAAGCAGTGCCAGGTGTGTGCCATACATGCTGGTTATAGTCTATGGGCAGCTTTACCTGTGCAGCCATTCTGCTAATATGAAGCCTTCTTACAATACAACGTGACTGGAGTTGAGCCTCATTGAGGAGAACAAGCTGTGAGATCATCGGTGATGGTAGTGAAGCACTTAGAGGGCCTGTGCCAAGGTTTAAACATGTCCCCAATGCACTGGATCGGGGATACCTGCCAAACCTGTGCAGGTCCCCCCCATCCACTAGAACCTCCATGATCAAGAGGTTGTATGTCTCCCCTTCCATCCCCGCATATGAACAGAAGAGCATGTGCATGCATGACTGCGGAGACACAGTATTGGGGGTTCCACTGGACCGGGGAGTCAAGTGGGCGAGTGGACTATCAGCGCAAGGTCCATATCAGTTTATTAAAGACAACGCGTTTCGGGGTTCTGCGGACCCCTTTATCAAGTCTAAGAAATGATAATACAAATTATCATTTTTTAGACTTGATAAAGGGGTCCGCAGAACCCCAAAAGGCGTGGTCTAATAAACCCCAAGATATCGAACCGAAACGCGTTGTCTTTAATAAACTTCAAGTTACCGAACATCTGGTTGTGACCTTGCGCTGATAGTCCTCTCGCCCACTTGACTCCCCGGTCCAGTGGAACCCCTAATACAATTTGCTATCCGGACGCGGTTTTGCCTCCTCCTAAGGAGATTCTGGACTAAACCAGCAGCACCGACCAGCCATCTGATATTCCTCCCGTTGGCCTTCATTGTGGTTGCGCCCAATATTGACGCAACCCAAACAGGTGAGCACAATTTTATCCCCTGTTTCCTAAGGATACTCTTGTTCTAACAAACTCACCCTATGAGCGCCTCTCTTTCTTTGTGGCCACCACTCGCTACGGAGACACAGGACCTCCCAATCCTTTTGGGCTGCATCCCACCAATTGGACACACATTCCAATTTTGTGGGTAAGGGGTAACTTTAAAACTTGGCACAACCCCTTTGAGTCGAGCTAACTAATGGTAGATCGCCAAGGCAGAAATAAATCAGATTCAAGCTTGCAGCTTTATCAATAAAGCAATGTAATGGGAACAATGCTTTGCCTTTAAAGTGGTTGCCCTGCTTTGGAGCCAAGAACCCCTGGGTTCTTCCCTTCTCTCCCTAAACAAACAAAAAAAACCAAAAAACTAAACCCTCACCTGTCTACTGTCCTGCCGCTGCTCCATTCTTGGACGCTTCTGGTCCGGTGACCGCTGCAGGCAATCACAGGCCTCCGTTGTAACAACGGCTTGAACAGTACATCACTACTGTGACTGGTTGGACGGGACCGAGCTGCTTACTGGTCTGGTGGGGAATGAAAATGGCCAGGAACAGAGCAGGGGATTTTTATGTTCAGGGGGACAGGTTTAAAATGTGTCACCTTGTCAGCACCAAGTTTTTAGGAGAGCTACATAGCTATGGACACAAATATATTGAGGTACAAACCAATAAGGAATGCCCCCGATCCTTAAAGAGTTTTTCTGGGCTAAAAAGATTAGGGTCTACGGAATTAGAATAAAAAAATAAATAAATAAAAAAGTTTAATTCCAGTTTTACAACCCGATTTTGGTGTGCTCCGTTTTCCAATTTGATAAAATGTCCTTTAACAAAATGCAGATTGAGCAGACCAATGAAACTCTTGAATGTGCAGAGATGTTTTATCGTAAAGTGAAATCCAACTGTTATAATCCTTCATTTTTACATCCCAAATTCTATGCTGCTGATTTTTTTTTTTTTACTACTGCAGCTTTATTTCTAAACAGAGCTACATGATGACAACCTAGTTACATGCAGCCACCTCTAGGTGGAGCCTACAGAAGAAACACTGATTTTAGAGTTCAATGGAACCTGTGAGCTCCCTCTAGTGGTGGCTGCAGAAAGCTAGAATTGTGTCATGTGGCCGTGAAGCAGAAGGGTCTGAGAGCTGTAACATAACAATGGAGCTCTAGGCCCTACGTAAATATATTATATAATGAATCTCCTGTGAACTTTGGCCCCAAAAATTAAGTTATGTTTATAATCGACCCAATGTTAAAAAAAAACAAAAAAAACTTGGATTGCAACTATTAATGTTACATCCGTTCTGAAATATGTGATCTCAAGAGAAAGGTTAAACACACGGTGTAGAAGGTGAGGTATATTTTAAATGGTTTATTAATTATTAACAAGATGCCACCTGTCTCATCTATACAGTGAAACGGCTACATACTTACATAGTGGTTTATGGTACAACGTTAGTATCGTGCCTCTTCTTTACATATCCTGGGAGACAGAGTAATGCCGAAATGATAGATTTATCTCCAAGTTACTAAATATCTAAAGCCCCTTATAACCGATAAAGGGATAGAAAGAGGGTTTCAGGCGTACCACGCACCTCTTCATGCAGTATATCATTAAGTTCGCTAATAGCAAACGGAGAAGAAAGCTCAGTATAAAAACAGAAAAAAAGTCATGTAAAGCAAACATTGCCGGTTCCAACAAGCCATACAATGTACTTTCATTGATATAAAAAAAAAAGAAAAGTGAAAACTTTTTTTTTCAATTTGCCCTTAATTTTCAGATACAACAAAAGTTAAAACCTAAAAGAAACAAATATCACTCTCCCAAAAAAGTACCGTATTTTTCACCCTATAAGATGCCCTCTCCCCCCATACAAAAGTCAAGGAAAATGGCACTGCGTCTTATAGGGCGAATACTATTAAGTATTTTCCTTATGGAAGCCCTTATTAGTACAGAAGGACCAAGGAGCAGTGAATACAGCACTCCCTGTGCTGGCTCTGTACTCCCCAATCCCTGGTGATCTGCTGATCTGGCACCGCACAGTGTGAGGACGTAGCTGCACTCTGATGTTGGGTCACAGCACGGCAAGAAGAGCGCTGGATCTGCGAGTGGCAGCTGCACCCTGAACAGGAGAGGTGAGGTTTTTTTTGTCTGATCTGAGGTCTAAATAATATTGGGAGTCTGAGCTGAGTACTAATTAACATTGAGAGTCTGATCTGAGGTCTGTGCTGAGTCTAACTAACATTGGGGCTCTTATTTGAGGTCTGATTAACACATGGGGTCTGCACTGAGGTTTGATTAACATATGGGGTCTGAGTTACTAATTAACATTGGGGTCTGATCTGAGTATGAATTAACATTGAGAGTCTGATCTGAGGTCTGAGCTGAGGTCTAAGCTAAGTATTAATTAATATTGAGAGTCTGATCTGAGAGGGGGTCTGAGCTAAGGTCTGCTTAACATTTGATGTCTGAGCTGAAGTCTAATTAACATTGGGGCTTTGATCTGAGGTTTGATTAACATTAGGGGTCTGATCTGAGGTCTGATTTAGATTGGGTGCCTGAGACGACGTCTGATTAACATTGGGGGTCTGAGCTCAGCACTAATTAACATAGAGAGTCTGATCTGAGGTCTGATTGGGGGTCTCAGCTAAAGTAACATTGGGGGTCTGATCTGAGGTCTGCTTAACATTTGGGATCTGAGCTGAAGTCTAATTAACATTGGGGGTCTGATCTGAGGTTCGATTTAGATTGGGTGTCTGAGATGACGTCTGATTAACATTGGGGGTCTGAGCTCAGCACTAATTAACATTGAGAGTCTGATCTGAGGTCTGATTGGGGGTCTGATCTGGAGTCTAATTACCATTGGGGGTCTGATCTGGGGTCTAATTACCACTGGGGGTCTGATCTGAGATCTGATTTACATTGGGTGTCTGAGATGAGGTATGAGTAACATTGGGGTTCTTAGCTGAGGTCTGATGAAAAATATTTTTTCTTAATTTCCTCCTAAAAAAAAGAGGTGCGTCTTCAAGGGCGAAAAATACGGTATTTATTAACCAAGAGAAAAAAAACAAAAAACTGTGCACCAGTGCATCATGGGAAAGAATGACATTGATATGCACTTTTGTAACACTAGGATTAAGATTAAATACTAGAGGGAGAGAAATAAAATTGAAAAGCACACAAAAAAAATAAAAGAAATAAAAAATGAAGCTCAAATAATAAAAGACAAATAAAGACAAAAACCTAAAATGTAAAAAAAGACAGAAAAGTGAGTATTGTATATACAGGAACAATTTTTTTTTTTATAACTAGGAAAGTCACAACCGCATTAACGCTGGTAGCAAGTGTTAAGACTCCTGGAGAAGTTTTTCGACTTATTGGCTCGTGGAAGCCATGTATACTTGGCCTGAAATTTACAGTTTTTACTGTAAATTTACAGTTGGACAGTCACTAACAAAGAGAAGGCCTGTGCACCCCAGAACCATGAAGGGTGTTTTTATGTTGCTTTATCTCAAAATTTTAAGTCCTCCTACATCAACAAACCTTCCGTTCTGCCAAACCCGCCCACCGATACCGTGAATTATTTGCATTACATCTCTTTTTGTAACAGGTCCTAAGACATTCCATAACAAGGCAGCTTGCACTGAGCAACTAAGTAACCTTCAAAAAAATGTAAAGAATATTTTAACAGGTCACAACAAAAAAAAGTGAAAAGTAAAAATATACAAAAAGGGATAATTGGGATGCACTTTTCCTGCATGATTTAAAAACAAAATAAAAAGGGGGTGGCTAAGATTAATAGACTGCGTGTACCTTATACATATTCTAAACTACCAGGAAAATAGTTTATATTTATATAATAGGGTAATCATGACAAAGAAAAAAAAAATAAGACTTTGCCATCTTTTCCGCTCAATGCTTTGATAGGTAAATGTATCTTGCAGCATGTTGTCCGGTAGGAAAGTGGCAAACTTTTTTGTTGTCTATATACCGCACCCCGTGAAAATAGAGTGACGTTAAGCTTGGCTTCAGGCCTTCAATAGGAAATCGGTCAATTCATACGGGCAACATTGTACTGCTGTTTAAAGGAACAGTAAACCTAGATGAACTTGGCCACACGTTTTGTCAGTTTGCATGATTTTCTACAAGTTTCAGAAACAGTCTAGTAGAAATCATTCAAAGAACAGGGCTCATCTCATGATCGCTTCCGTTTTTGACAGTTAATGGAGCAGGTGTGGCTTACCTGAGAGGGTGGGCCTTAATGGGGCGGGTGAAGCCAGACTCCCGTTGAAGCCAACTGTCTCATAAGAAGACATTTTTGAGCAGGAAGAGGGGGAAAAGGCAGATAAAAAATAAATAAAAAATATATAAAAATGTTTTGTGTGTTCTTTAAGAGTCCATATATTCCAGATGGACCCCCATGGTTCTACGAACTTGAACTTCCAGCACCATAGATATTTGAGGGGGGTTCTACTACCAGAATAGGATAAGGACTCATATGGGTCACTAAATAAAAACAAGGTAGACAAGGTGGAAATTATTGTGCCCACGTCAGCGCTTGGGTGAAAATTTTTTAAATACTCAGCTGAAGGTTTGTTTTTAAATAGTAATATTTTTCTAAAAAAGCTAAAAAAAAAATGGAAAAAAAGACTCTGCATATATATATTATATGCCTTCGTGAGGCAAGTCGTATTGCTAGGAAATAGCGTCAGTTCCGTAATGCCGTTTTCTAGTGCGATTCTGACACAATCCTCATATTAGCTACTCATAAATGATGCATTACAGTCATTCAGTTGGACTACTTATTCAGCATAAGTAAGTAAGTGGGGGTATTTTTTAGTTTTTTTTTTTTTTTTTTTCGTTTTACTTATGTAAGAAAAATATCATCTTGGAATAAAAAGAACACGTACAAAATATTTTCTCACAAACCGATAAATCCAGATAGAAAATATGCACAATATTTCTCACAACCTACAAAAATGGCTCTATGTATGCAATGTATAAGGAAAGTATCTGTCCGCTATTAATCTAGCAAGAGGAAAAAGTTTTTCGTTTTTTTTTCTTTAATTGTCCAAGAATACGGAAATTGTTCTTAAGTCATTAAATTTTCCAAAGAAACAAAACTACTCTACAGTTCTTCTTCGACTTTCAAGATCATACTGGAGTATACTTCCGTTCCAGAGGGACCACCAGACTCGCCACTAGCTGTCCGGGGAGTTGGTCGGGTGGTGGAAGGGCCTTGCTTACGTTCCTGTACAAAATGAAGCGTATCCCTGTGCAAATGGTTGCCATCCACCATTTTTTCCAAGGTCCGGTTTAAAGACTCCACATTGTCTGCCAAGCGTCGGCTTTGCTCTACAAGGTTCTCCAGTATGAGATTTTGCTGGACCATAAGGGATGTTTGTTGCTGATACCAAGACGTTAAAAGCGTGGTCTGTTGTATCTGACTCTCCATCAACTGTTTTTCAAAATCGGAGACTTCTTGATTCCGGCGCATGTGCGGAGTTGCTGGAGAAAGTCTCCTCACGTAGGTTGATTTCATCTGGTTCTGAGGAGAGGATGGAGGAGATGGAGAAGAAGCAGAGGTCTGAATGATCACAGGATGATCAGACATATCGGGTTCATTTGAAACAGCCATTTCTATTGTTTTTAGGGGTACCCATGTACAACCAGGGCCATTTTCCTCCTCATCTGTGGGAATTAAAAAAAATAAAATAAAATTACTAACGGTAAAAAAATAAAAAAACCAAAACCTGCGTTGAAAACATGACCAATGCAAAAATCAGTATCCACAGAGAAAAAAGTCACTTACAAATTACGAAGCTCAACACTTGAATGACCCCCAGCTACTACTCATTGATCACTGACCCCAACCGCTACACTCAAGCACTGATTTTATTTTTTTTCCCTTTTTTTTTTGTCATAGGGCTACAAGTTATAGCCAAGCCATACAACAACTCTGCCAATGTAGAAAAAAAGCTTAAAAACCACAAAACGACTGGTAACATCGATTAAAAGGTCTACCGCTTTGCCACCAACCATAAGTCTAAGAGCTTTGGTTGCTCCAGACGTTTTTACCTGACTGAAGCTCCAGAGCAATATGTTGGGCGTCAACTTCCACATCGATTTCGTCATGTTCGTCTTCATCATCTTCGCCTCCATATCCAGGATAAATATCACTATTTGTATCATTGTGTAGAAGCGAAGGGCTACAGTTCCTGGTCACACCACCTGAAGTCACAACAGAGCGTTTTATGATTGCAAGTTTTTCCTTAGTCCGTCGTTTCATGTCATCCCATCGCCTTCTCAAGTCTCTAGTGGTTCTCGGAGATCGGGCCACTGCATTGATTTTCTTGGCGATTTCTAACCAGATCCTTTCTCTAGCTGGTTGGCTCAGATTTACTCTCTCACTTCCGTAGAGTTTCGAGTGATGTTTAGTTACTTCGGCCACCAAAATTTCGAGTTCAAGGGGGGAAAATTTCTCTTTCCTCTTCCTGGGTGCACAGGCCATTCTAAAGTTGCGCCTCTTGTAAAAATGAAACAATAAGGGCTGTTTGAAACTACATACCACAAAAACCAAGAAGTAACACAAAAACTTTCAACATAGTTTTAAATTTACCGCTAGCATAACCTGCAGCAGAAGCAAACTTTTTGAGAGCCGACCGACTTCAGTTCAATAGGAACATGGCAAGATTCCCATAATATGGCATACACGGCAAAAAGTGAGGCTAGACTGTCATATCTTTAGATCCAAAGACCCAAAGAAAAAGGGTTGGCCAAAATAGCTAACTTGGACAATTTTGGCTGACGGCAGATTGCCACAGAAGTGCTGAAGGGCTGAAACTAGACATGTACGACATGATCAGCCGAGTACACCCAATAATTTTTCTCTGAGAAACTATAATAACATTTTTTTAAAATATATGCGCTGAAGGTGCCAGTTTAGTTCTAGCACATTACTGGTGGGACTATATGCATTAACGATCTGTTGTATGATTGATCGAGTATATGACGAGCTTAAAAGGAATCCTCTCTCCAGTTTTTACACCTATAAACCGCCCGACCACCTTGTCTGACCTGAAAAAAGCTTTCTAAAGCTATTAGTCCTTTGCAGAGCCGAATAACTTTGAAAACAAACTTTGAGAAACTCCCGCATCACATGGTAATAAGAGCTCGTGTCTGCTGAGCGTATTCAGACCTTCCAAGTGTCCTGAAGAATCTTCGCTACAAGTGCCCATACACCTAAAATGGTGGATTCGGTTGAAAGTATAGGGGCTGTAAGTCAGTCCCTGGTCTATTGACTGGTATAGATGACACCTCCAATGTCATCCACTGGCCGTTCCAGCAGAGAACTAATGCATGCGCAGTGCATTTGCCCTTGTGTAGGCAGAGGCATCATCATCGTTCTGCGCAAGCGCTGGTTACAGTCTCACAAAGTGATCGGCTTTGTTCTGTAAGGTATGCGGCGCTTAGAGGGACTAATAGCTGTAACTTTAGAACAGTCTTTTCATGTCAGACAAAGTGGTGGGAAAGGTTTACGAGGATAAAACCTGGTGACAAGCTCCTTTACTAATAATAGTAACTGGGGAAAAAGCTAATTTCGGACTCCATGTCCAGCACATGAGGGTTTAAATTCTATAAGTCTGATGCAGCCACTTCCATAAATATGTCCATGGGAACACCAGACTTTTGGATGCCAGATTAGTGGAATTTTCCTGATATTTATTAACGAGCCTCTATCAGCATGATCAATCCTATTAAACTAGGTATACTGCCTGGTAGAGTTGATCACGCTGATTAGAACTATACCTTTCTTTTGTATGAATGTTAATCATCTGCAGAGATATCTGTTTTTATTCATATGCAAATGAGCATGTTAGAGCACCAGGGACAGGGCTGAATCCTTGGAGCACTGCTGTTTTAACACACTTGTGCTCTGAAAACTACCCTCCCCCCTTGATTAACAGGTAGACATCAGCATGCTGAGGGCAGTGCTGTGCTCCAGCAAGTACATATCATATACACTATGTGCTATTATTTATTCACAGACACATATTTTGATTATAAAGAAATCGGTAATATGTATTAGTTTTCTAAGTATAGAAAAAACATCCTTCTCTATATGGTAAGACTATAGCCTGGTAATAAGTGGTCAGCCTTGCATGTAGAGATCCAACGTTCAAGTCCTAGAAGAGACTTTTAGATCTTTTCTCTTTGGTTATTTTTTTTTTTCTCCCTCATATAACCCATAATAAAATGCTATAGCCTTAGTAAATTGAGAATAGTGATTTTTTTTTATCCTTAGAAAGATAAAACATATTACTAGTTTATTCACAGCCACAATATAGGATTACAAAGAAACCAGTTTATGAGAATCTATATATATATATATATATATATATATATATATATATATATATATATATATATATATATAATCTGGCAAAAAAAACTAAACATTCTCTACAAGGATTCAAACCTGGGATCTCTATATGCAAGAAAAACCACTTACCTCTAGGCTACAGCCTTATCCTATTAGGAATAATAGTTTTTCTATACTTAGAAAGCTAATATTACTGGTGGCTTTATAATTATATATTGTGCATGTATAAAGCAGTAATAGCACAGAAACCCACTCTTTTTATGGTAAGGGTATATTAAGTAGTGTATATGATATGCACATCCTATGACATAGCATTCTGATGTCTAGCCCTGTCAATCAAGGGGAGGGGGGAGTGTGCAGAGCAAAGTGGTGTTACAACAGCAGTGCTCCAAAGATTCAGCTACGCCCCTGGTGCTCCAACATGCTCCTTTGCATATGCAATAAAAACACAGGTATCACTGCAGCTGTTTAACAGACAAAAGAAAGAAATTGTTTTAATCAGCATGATGAGGCCTACTAAGCAGCATGCCTGGTTTAATAGAGTTGATGATGCTGACAGACATTCTTAAACCATTTTTTAGTCGAGCCCCCAAAAACATCTGTCAAGACAGTTAAAGTATCCAAAAGCAAAAACAAGCCATTCCCTGCACCATCACACTATGACATGCTCCCAGTTTATGGAGTAACCTGTTAAAAATGACACAAAATACTCACCATCCTGAAGGCCTAGATATTGTTCTACTCTATTTTACGGGCTGCTACCCTCGGCTTACAGCATCTTTTCATTGGGTTGACTTATGCGTTTCATAAGCAGAGACTTAACTGCAAAAATGATGAAGGAAAGCTGCACTGCGGAACTAAAAGCCATCTTGGCCAAAGCAATTAAAATGCATTAAGGAGACTGTTAATTTCTACGAATATCTGGAGCTTCCAGTTGCATTATTTAGTGAGCACTTCATTAAGTGCTGTAGATATGGTGTTAGAAAGATGAAGCATATGAGGTGCTGATCTATGGAGGCATCTGCCAAGCCAGATATGAGCCAATACTGCAGCCTATTAGGGATCTTTCACACGAGTGTGCCCCTTGAGGGATTTACACTCCGTGTGAGAGAGGGATCATGCGTTCTAGACTTAGGAAGCGCACAACATTATCATGATTGATAATGCAGGGTGCCTCTGCGTGACGTGTATCTACAGAATTATACTGACAGCTTTATGTCAGTATGATTCCGTTACAGAAAGGTCACACAGAGGAACACAACATTATTAATCATGATAATGCCGTGCGCTTCTGTACTCCAGAGTGCACGATCCCTCTCTCACACGCTCGTGTAAAAAAGCCCTTACACTTCAAGACTCCCGTGCCATATAGATGGTCCAGTCCATACAGTCGGCTTCCTATCGTCTCTTATGTCACACAGTAATGGCCTCCACCAATCTCTAGACTGTAAGGATTGTGATGCTCCTCCAAGCTCTCAACAGAAGCTATAATGGCCCAACAGCATACCCCGAGTGAAGCCAATAAGGCATGGGTTTCATAAGATCATCACAACCCATTAGTTCTAGCGAGTAGCAGGGCTCCTCCACCAATATGGCCACCTGCCATGACTCTATGACAAATCTAAATATAAGCTTTTCCCATCTAAACCACTGGTGTTAGGTGTGTAATTGCTGAGGGCCCATCAGCAGGGACATCCATCGATCATGAGAGCAAAGTTCCCATGTGACCACTGCTCCATTCAATTCTATAGGACTGCCAGAGAGCAAGCTGAGCAGTGGTCATGAATATGCACTACCGCTCCGGGCACCAAGGAGACTCCTGGACCTTCATTCTCATGAATGATGGGGTCCCATTGGTCAGGCCTTCAACAATCAGACACTAATACTCTATCCTGTGGAAGTCCTTTGTAGAAACAACCCTGGAAGACATACAAAATAGATTGACGCCTAACCCAAGAATCATCTAATGGCGGTGCCCCAACTTTTCCCAACCTGTATATATCAGTAAAAAGAAGGGTCGGGCAACACTTTATTTTCAAGGGTGATTAGTTGCCTCCAGAGGCGTCCGACAGCTGCTTATTTCCCTCCGTCTATTAGAACACATGGAAGTGTGGCTATGTGGGAGGTGAACGTCATCAGGCTAAAGTGTGTGGCTAGCTTTACTTTAAAGTGTATGTCTAGTCTCAGTGAACCCATTAAAGCCAATAGAGTCCGCAAAGCCAGACACAAAGCTAATATGAATGTAGCCTAAGCACCGGTCAGCATACACATTTGTAGATCCAATCTTCCAAAAAGCAACTGCTACATGTCTACACGCTAGACTGAACCTGTGCACCCCGCGTCACCATACTCATCTCCTGTAAAGCCCGGCATATTTGCGTCGTTCGTTTAACCTGATCGATGGACAGCACATTCAGCCCGGAGTCCTAGATTCAAATCCAACCAAGGACAACATCTGGCAGGAGCGGGCACGTTCTCCTTATGTTTGCACGGGTTTCCTCCCACAGTCCAAAAACAGATAGGCTAATTCAGAATTTAGATTGTGAGCCCCAATGGGGACAGGGATAGGTGTGAACGGTCTGCGGTAAAATCCTAACGTGTGGATTTGTCATGGTTTTTGCTGCGGATTCCACCCCGTGCATTACAAAGGGTGAAATCTGAAAGACAAATTGACATGCAGCCGATTGGAAATCCTCACCGCAAGTCATTTTATATGCAGATTTTGTAGGGATTTTTTCCACATAATATGGATGAGATCTGGTAAAATCTCATTCATGTTGCTGCTACACGTTGTAGACTTTCTGCCTGCAGAATCCAGATGGAAGATCAGCACGAAACCTCCCAGTGTTTTCGTACCCTACAGGAGTATAACTAGGATACGCCATCGATTTGGGTCTGACTGCCGGAACCCTCACCGGTCAATTGGTCTTCCCCCAGAACTGTAAGTGGCTGCACATGGTGCAGAAAATCTGAACCAAGACTGCAAAGAAAAAAAGCACACAAATCTGCTCTATTTATTCTGTTTTTGGTACGGATTGATGTGGATTTTCCCAAGATCGCGCCCTCCATTGAAAATGGTAAATCTGCACAAGAAAAACGAATCAACATTTGACCGGCTGCAGATTTCAAATTCCGCACAACAGGTGAATCTGCACCTTAGAAAAGAGCAAAGTCTGCACAAGATCTGTACGAGATCACATGCTTTGCTGGTACTGTTATGTTATGAAAAAAAATAAAATAAACGCGTGTAATCCGCACTGTGTGCAGGCACCCCAACACTGCTCCATTCTTTATGGTACTCTGTACACCAGGTGGCGCTGTGCAGTAAAACCTGAGGGCACGGCTAGACTGCTTGTTGACAGTTTCCATATAGCACAAAGCAAAATTTAAAATAATAAAATAAATACAAGCTTTGAGGATTTATTACAGAAATGCTGGATTTTGTTGACAACGAGGGAGATGCATTTGTAAGGCTTCATCGACAGATTAGATGTCAGCAGCACCAGGCACCCCTTATCTAGCGACACCCACTGGACGGCTGCCGCTCTAGCGCCACTCACTGGACATCTGCCGCTCTAGCGCCACCTACTGGACGGCTGCCGCTCTAGCGCCACCTACTGGACGGCTGCCGCTCTAGCGCCACCTACTGGACGGCTGCCGCTTTAGCGCCACCTACTGGACGGCTGCAGCTCTAGCGCCACCTACTGGACGGCTGCTGCCCTAGAGCCACCTACTGGACGGCTGCCCCTCTAGCGCCACCTACTGGACGGCTGCCCCTCTAGCGCCACCTACTGGACGGCTGCCCCTCTAGCGCCACCTACAGGACGGCTGCCCCTCTAGCGCCACCTACAGGACGGCTGCCCCTCTAGCGCCACCTACAGGACGGCTGCCCCTCTAGCGCCACCTACAGGACGGCTGCCCCTCTAGCGCCACCTACTGGACGGCTGCCGCTCTAGCGCCACCTACTGGACAGCTGGCGCTCTAACCCTCACCTGCATAAAGAATAAAAGTTATTTTTTTCTCTCCTGGAAACGCCACAACCGATTTCGACAAGGCAGGTATTCATTTTATCAGCAGGGTCGACCCTATCAGACAGTATACCTGGTATTCCTGGGTTGATGCTGCTGATTGGTGCTCTTTAAATAAAGCAAAAATACCACCCAGAAATTCTATCAGTGGCCAGTGCTTATCGGCCGTATTATCACAGACACTGAACCAGCAGGGGCTGATGGAACTCAAAACAGGAGGGAAAAAAAACTAAAAATCATTCTTGAATGCAGCTTTGGATGTGAAACAACAGGCTCATGAATGGCCGTGTGCAATATTTACGGCTTCTCCAAAGTATAAAGTTTTTGCACCGTATCAAAAAAATAGACAAACAAAGAATTTCTGGCCGTGGAAATATCAGGACCTTAATACGCTGACAGGTAAAATAAACAAAAAGTGACAAGGACTTCAAACGAGTGACCTTTCCAGGCAGTATCACTGGAAGGAGCAGATGGTGGCGTCTCCTGAGGAGACCTTATGTATAATTTACAAAGTGCAGACTTCCAGGTCGGCTCCTTTCATCTCCCCCGCTATGCCACTTAACGCCGACATATGATAATTGCACGGATAGCGGGTTCTCTGCATGTTAATTGATTTTAATTACTTTCTATTCAGATGATCCGATTGCTTGAACCAGGACCCGGGACATCTGCAGTCACCAGCAGGAGGAGGGTCCGAACCGGACCGGCTCATCTACATCCGCCATGTCCAGATCACCTTAGCATGCTCTTTATAGAAAGGTGTACAGCTAAGTTCTGAAAACTTTTCAATACCGTTTTTGGCTTGGTTCCGCACTCGTTTCAAGATCTCTGCTTGCTGTTAGCGACATCCTTGCTAACATTCTGAAGCAGAAAGCCAATAAAGACTTAGGCTAGTTTCACACTTCGCCGCGCCGCTCCGTCCCCATTGACTATAATGGGAGCGGGGTTCCGGCGCAGCACGGAGAGAGGACACTGGACTAAAACTATGACATGTCCGACTTTTTAGTCCGGCGGCCTCTGCTGTGCACTGCCGTGCTGCGCTGGAACTCCGCCCACACCCCCATTATAGTCAATGGGGACAGAGCGGCAGTCCAGCGAAATAGCGTCAGGACGGATCCGACAGGGTGGACAGCCTGTCAGATCTGTCCTGCCGCAAGTGTGAAAGCAGCCTTAAAGGGACATTCTCTTAGATATTTATGGACTATCCACAGGATATAACAAATATCTGATACAAATGGGCGTCACCTATAGGACCGGCCACCTTCGGCACCCCAGCTGCTGTTCTTTTAACTCACATAGAAGTGAATTTGGGAATTTGTAGTTTCTGAACAGTGGGAGTGCCGGAGGGTGCTGATCCCTGGTCTAGAGGATGGGAGTCCCACCATCCGGGGAGCTGCTGGCCGCCACATTGAAGTGGAGAATGGAGAGGTGGTCCACTGCATTCAGCCACAGAAGCAGTCAAACACAGCTCCTGGACTCTGACGGAAGAGACTGGGAAGAGCCACCGAAATGCACGGCCACTTCTCCACCCGCCTGGATGAGGCAGCTGTGTCACCAGGCAGGACAGGGGTCCGAAGAGCCCTCATTCTGGAGATTGGTGTGGGTTCTGTATCCTGTGGATATGCCATGCATGTCTATAAAGTGGGGATATCCCTTTAATAAGTCGGGAAATAGTCACAAATGTATCCAGTTTACATGATTATCCATCAGTTAAACATCCTGGAATCCAAACGGATACATAGTAACAAGCCCTTCCCAACAGAAGAAAGGTTTCTGCTCCTGCACTGCACTCACAGAGGATTGTTAGAGGGCAGCCGTCAGCAGTTCTGTCCCTATGACACCGGCTGACCTGTTACATGTGCACTCGGCAGCTGAAGGCGTCTATGTTGGTCCCATGTTCATGTGTGCCCACACTGCTGAGAAAAATGAAGTTTTAGTATATGCAAATGAGAATGGGCTCCCTCCGTTGCTCCTAGCGGCTCATTTGCATATAATAAAACATAATTTTCCTCAGCAATGCGGACACATATGAACATGGGACCAACACAGACGCCTTCAGCTGCCAAGAGCACGTGTAACAGGTCAGCCAGGGTCATAGGGACAGAACTGCTGACAGACGCCCTTTAAGGCTGTAAAGATCTGTAACAAACCCTCAGCTGTGAGAAGTATTAGTTCTGTACGCACTTTTCGTCCCGTTATGTTCAAGGCTTCTCTCATTCGCTGACAGTGATCAGAGATCTTAAGTGGTGAAGGAATAAAAAAAAACAATCCTATTAGAAAGAACTTTCCATTATAAATCTGGCTATGGAAGTTGAGGGATCGGCGGCTCCCGGGCCTCATTAGGCGCCGCTTATCCTGAGGGGTCTGACAGGTTGGATTTTTCCGGCTTGTTTAACAGACGAGAGTCAAGATGCCTCAAAGACTTTAAATTGTCTAAAGAAGGTGCCTTGTCCGGAAGCGCTGTGACGAGATACAAGACTGAAGGTTGTGACATCTCCAACAAATTTTTAAAATTGCAGCAAGTAATGTCTTAGGGAAAAAAAAAATGTCAGGGATCGGAGCAAAATCCGTGTCCTCCGCCAGTACTGGCAAGTTTCGTATTCCCGACACAACCTAAGAAAGTTCTGGAGAAGCTCTGCTCACAGGTAACCGGATTCCGAAGAGCGTTTTATAAAAAATAAAAATAAAATTTCATCCTGATAGAATGAAAAAAAAAAAATCTCACCTGTTTCTGTTTACAACTAAAGAAAATCAGGTTCTGTGCTCAGAATGAAATGCGTGGCGAGTAAAGCGTGAGCTGGGGCTGACGTCTCCACGAGACTCCACCATCCCAACATCTGAACCTCCCCATCAGAGTAAGGGCTAGTTCACACGGCCGTATGGTTTTGTGGTCCGTTTTTCACGGATCCGTTGTTCTGTTTCTTGGATCCGCTGTGTTTCCGTTCTTCCGCAAAAAACAGGAACTTTGTAATCATTGCAAACACCAAACACATGTGCAAAATGGGCTGGGCATAGCATTTCTACAGCATGGCTCTGCAAAAAACGCATGACACACTGACACGTGTTCCGTATGCATTCCGTTTTTTATACGGACCCATTGACTTGAGTGGAGTCACTGAACGTGATTTGCGGACAATAATAGGACCAGACATAAAATGTTGCGGAATGGAAAAACGGAAATACGGAAATGGAATGCGTACGGAGTACAGTCCACTTTTTTTGCGGACCCATTGAAATGAGTGGTTCCGTATACGGAACACAAAAAAATGGCCCGTATACGGAAAGCAAAAAACATTCGTGTGAAGGAGCCCTAAGGATAAGAGGGCAAGAAAACCCCTCAGAGAAGAAAGAGGGATCCACACGGGGTTTTCTTGCCCTCTTATTCCCGCCAGTAATTTGACGTCCAGCCAGGCGTGCAACCTTTCAGGGGACCCGCAGCCAGCGTATACAGCGTTCCTGCACTTGAGGCTGTCGTGGGCCGTCCAGAACATCATGAGGGGAGCACCCACCTATTAAGCCCTGGGGGGCTTTGGTGCTTTTCTGTGGCATTGCTACTCTATGTGGCGCTCATTAACATTTGTTAATTTTATAGCGTATCGCCTAATTTGGTTTTAAGCTCCACCCTTAACCCTTCCCAAAATCTGCCAGAAACGCCCACTCTTATCCATATTTGCAAAAGCTCCGCCCTCTTTGGGGTCAGTTTTATCGGACAGTCTCGCAAAAAAACGGGATGGTTGGGATGTAAGGGTTCCTTCTTCTGGATCAACACAGCATAGCAAGTCATAAATTCCTGAACGGTGTGGATCATAGCTCTTGGGACACACCCGTATCTAGACGACGGGGTCTGGTAACGCCCTTTCCTGTTACACAGCTGTTACCCTCTATTCAAGTCTATTAGGCCTTATTCACACGTCCGTAGTGTTTATGGATCCGCAAATTGCGGATCCATAAACACACCCGGCCGGCAGCCCCATAGAAATGTCTATTCTTGTCCGCAATTGCGGGCAAGAATAGGACATGCTCTACTTTTTTGCGGAGCTGCGGCCGTAAGATCGGACTCCGCAAAAACTGATGCGTAGAGCACAGTGTGTGCTCTCCGCATCGTTCCGTGCCCCATTCACAGTCAATGGGTCCGCATGTATTCCGCAGAATTGCGGAATACATGCGGACATATATGCGGACGTGTGAATAGGGCCTTAGGTGGTTATGGAAAGAGTGATTAAAAGGGGGAATCAGAGGAAACACAGGGAGTGGACCGGCAAACAGCCCCTCATATCTCAGCTTCCTGGACCTCCTTTGGCTACACAATTGTCTCACTCACCACAAGTGTGTTCTGCACCAACACCTTAAAGGGAATCTGTCAGCGGAACCCCCTTCCCCCCAGAACTAGAGTATTTGGTTGGTGTATAGTGTACGGGATGGCGAGTCCGGTTATGTCATTTTATTTATTATGTTTTTCGGGGACATGACATGTAGGATCGGGAGCTTGTGTCATTTATAGGGCTGGACTGATGGGAATAAAGGCTTGTGAACATGCCGTGTGTATGGTCTGATGGAGGAGGGCGCAGCCGAGCCCTGGGGACCGCGGTTCCTCTACTGCACCAGATGTTGGCGGCCTTTTTCTGAATGTATCAGATCTTCAGTAAATCAGTCACGGACGGCTGAGGAGTGACAACCCCTCGTAGATGGGGGATGCTCAGAATGGCTGAACGAACATGTACCGTAAGCGGACAGAAGGCGACTAAAGAACTGATACATAAGTTCGATAAAAAGCTTGAGTATTTTGAAGGTGATCCCTGTATGGAGGGGCCCCGCGGTTACACCACATGTGCCAGTCTGTAGAGCCAACGATCGGTGCTGCAGCAGACTGAACGTCCTATCCTGGACATGGCTGGCCGCCCAGAACTATCTCACACGTGACTGGCGTGGAGGTCGGGATACCGGGTCACTATGGAAACCTAAGCGTTTATATATCTACATTATGGCAACCTGATAGGAGCTGAGCGATCCTATATTCTGGATTATCGGACCGGCGGAAAAAACATATCACGTAAGAGCAAGGGAAGAACGTTTGATTGGCAGCTGCTGCTTGTCTGCTGCACAGGAGTGCACTATAACGGTGGAGCATCGGATTTCTGGATTATCAGATAGACAGTAAGAGACACATGTGCACATGAGGAAGAGGATGAAAATGAGCCTCAACGACGACCGGTCTGCACAAATCTTACATTATGTCACCCCCCCCCCTATATATATGAAAGAATACGGCCCGGTGATAGGATGCTCTCTGGGCCTGCTACTCAGGGAACCCCCAAACCATAGCCCTTGAATTGCGGTGAAACTACAACTCCCAGCATGCCCTGACATGGGAGCTCCAGTTTCACATCAGGGCGGGCGTCCTTAAATCCCACTCATTGCAGTTACTGCCTACTAAGGGAAGGTTCCCCGCTGACACAGGCGAGACGCTCTGCAGTCTCCGCTGCCGCCAGCCATTAATAGGGGGACAGAGAATTTCACGTATTTCATGTCATGAGATTATTTTTTTTTGCAGTTATCAGCAGCGGCAACAAAGAGTAAAGAAGGAATAAGAAGCTTCTATTCATGTCTTATACGTGTGTGCCTGCTCGCCGCTGATAGCGCGGCTTCCGACCGCTCTAATCTTACTTACTTGGTGCTGACTTGCTTTGGCCAACTGGCGATTGGCAGAGTCTACATGTGATGAAGCAGTCTCAATATTGGCTTCAATGCTATCTGTGAATTCAGGACAGAGCGTTAGATGTCTGCTTATCTCCCCCACTCTAATAAGAGACTGTCCGCCTTCTACCAGGGACTAATGTGATTAGGGGCCCGTCCTCAAATCCTCATCCCCGGAATCTATCATCACAATATCAAGTTTCAATGCTCCTGCCATTAGCGTGAAGGGTACCTATCCAGGGGGTCCCTGCCTGCCATGGGGATTCCCTCAGCTCTGTTTCAGGTCAGCATGTCAGGGGTTAAATCTACTCTCCATGTCCATTAACCTTGCAAAATCATTCGTTTTAATAATCCCATGTTGGCCCCGAGGAATAGAGAGTCTTCTACTCCAGTCGCATCCAAAGCTGCAGCAAAACAAATAGCTGTCAATCGGAATCTGAAATAAAAGATGCAAAAGGCGGTGGTCCAGAAGGAGTGCGGAAAGACAAGATTCCGGCATCAGGCGGCACAATCCCATGGGTGGCCGGTCCAGCCAAGGCAGTTCCCGTTATGTGTATGGGCACCGTTAGGGTGAATTCACATGCTGCAGATTTGCACACGTGAAGAAATCCGCGCACCTGCTGCAGAAACAATCCTAGTCAGATCCACATGAAGCGTTTCTTAAAGAGGACCTCTCCCCGCTCCGGACATGCCTGCTTTAATAGCGCCATGCATTCCCCACGTACTAACGATTCTGAAGCATTTATTCTTATGGCTCTAGGTTGTGCCGTTCCTTTATTATTCCTGCTAGAAATTATAAATAAATTGCTAGCGGTCTGCAGTAGGGGAGGTAACTAGTTGGGGGTGTGTCCCTGCACAGACTGAAAATGGCAGCACTGATTGGATAGAGTCAGCCTGTGCAGGGACACCCCCCCAACTAGTTACCTCCCCTCTGTACCCTTACTGCAGACTGCTAGCAATTTATTTATAACGTCTAGCAGGAATAATAAAGGAACGGCACAACATACAGACATAGAGGCTCCAGAATCGTTAGTACGTGGGGAATGCATGGAGCTATTAAAGCAGGCATGTCCGGAGCGGGGAGAGGTCCTCTTTAAGGTTTCATTACCCGGCCAGATGTGGCAGACGACTGTGGAGAGGGAAGCATTCCCTCCCGGCAATCGCCTGCCCACTAGTGGAGGAGACCACGGCTATGCCATCACTCGTCCCCGTGCTGTCTGGTGGTTTGCAGGCGGCAGATGGCGATTAGAAAGCACGATCTGCTGCCTGCAAACAAGGATTTTTAAACATGTCAAAAGATCTAGATTGCCCGATGACCGAGAGTTTGCAGCAGTAATCGGCAGCAGTATTACACTGCCAGATGACCGCTAATGAGCGTCTGCAGAGAAATCGGCAGCAGTATTACACTGCCAGATGACCGCTAACGAGCGTCTGCAGAGAAATCGGCAGCAGTAATACACTGCCAGATGACCGCTAACGAGCGTCTGCAGAGAAATCGGCAGCAGTATTACACTGCCAGATGACCGCTAACGAGCGTCTGCAGAGAAATCGGCAGCAGTAATACACTGCCAGATGACCGCTAACGAGCGTCTGCAGAGAAATCGGCAGCAGTATTACACTGCCAGATGACCGCTAACGAGCGTCTGCAGAGAAATCGGCAGCAGTAATACACTGCCAGATGACCGCTAACGAGCGTCTGCAGAGAAATCGGCAGGAGTAATACAGGCTTTGGAAATTTCCTCATCAAATCTACCGCTTGTAAATTCACCCTAATAATTTAGTAAAAATCTTTTATAATGGATTGTACTGTTCGCTAAATGTGATAAGCACTACATCTCTCACACAGCATGCCCACAACACTCTCAGATACAGTCAGAGCATGTCCACAACACTCTCCGATACAGTCAGAGCATGCCCACAACACTCTCCAATACAGTCAGAGCATGCCCACAACACTCTCCAATACAGTCAGAGCATGCCCACAACACTCTCCAATACAGTCAGAGCATGCCCACAACACTCTCCAATACAGTCAGAGCATGTCCACAACACTCTCAGATACAGTCAGAGCATGTCCACAACACTCTCAGATACAGTCAGAGCATGCCCATAACACTCTCAGATACAGTCAGAGCATGCCCACAACACTCTCCGATACAGTCAGAGCATGCCCACAACACTCTCCAATACAGTCAGAGCATGCCCACAACACTCTCAGATACAGTCAGAGCATGCCCACAACACTCTCAGATACAGTCAGAGCATGCCCACAACACTCTTAGATACAGTCAGAGCATGCCCACAACACTCTCCGACACAGTCAGAGCATGCCCACAACACTCTCCGACACAGTCAGAGCATGCCCACAACACTCTCCGATACAGTCAGAGAGCGCCCACAACACTCTCAGATACAGTCAGAGAATGCCCACAACACTCTCCGATACAGTCAGAGAACGCCCACAACACTCTCCAATACAGTCAGAGCATGCCCACAACACTCTCTGACACAGTCAGAGCATGCCCATAAAACACTCTGACACAGTCAGAGCATGCCCATAACACTCTCCGACACAGTCAGAGAATGCCCACAACAATCTCCGATACAGTCAGAGAACGCCCACAACACTCTCAGATACAGTCAGAGAACGCCCACAACACTCTCCGATACAGTCAGAAAACGGCCACAACACTCTCCAATACAGTCAGAGCATGCCCACAACACTCTCGGACACAGTCAGAGCATGCCCACAACACTCTCCGACACAGTCAGAGAACGCCCACAACACTCTCCGATACAGCCAGAGCATCCCCACAACACACTGCGATACAGTCAGAGCAAGCCCACAACACTCTCCGATACAGTCAGAGAGCGCCCACAACAATCTCCGATACAGTCAAAGAACGCCCACAACAATATCAGATATAGTCAGAGAACGCCCACAAAAATCTACGATACAGTCAGAGAACGCCCACAATAATCTCAGACACAGTCAGAGCATGCCCACAACACTCTCCAATACAGTCAGAGAACACCCACAACACTCTCCGATACAGTCAGAGCATGCCCACAACACTCTCCGATACAGTCAGAGAACGCCCACAACACTCTCCGGTACAGCCAGAGCATCCCCACAACACACTGCGATACAGTCAGAGCAAGCCCACAACACTCTCCAATACAGTCAGAGAGCGCCCACAACAATCTCTGATACAGTTAGAGCATGCCCACAACACTCTCCGATACAGTCAGAGCATGCCCACAACACTCTCCAATACAGTCAAAGAACACCCACAACAATATCAGATACAGTCAGAGAACGCCCACAAAAATCTCCGATACAGTCAGAGAACGCCCACAATAATCTCAGACACAGTCAGAGCATGCCCACAACACTCTCCAATACAGTCAGAGAACACCCACAACACTCTCCGATACAGTCAGAGCATGCCCACAACACTCTCCGATACAGTCAGAGCATGCCCACAACACTCTCCGATACAGTCAGAGCATGCCCACAACACTCTCCGATACAGTCAGAGCATGCCCACAACACTCTCCCGATACAGTCAAAGAACGCCCACAACAATCTCAGATGCAGTCAGAGAACGCCCACAACAATCTCAGATACAGTCAGAGCATGCCCACAACACTCTCCAATACAGTCAGAGCATGCCCTCAACACTCTCCAATACAGTCAGAGCATGCCCTCAACACACTCCAATACAGTCAGAGCATGCCCACAACACACTCCAATACAGTCAGAGCATGCCCACAACACACTCCAATACAGTCAGAGCATGCCCACAACACACTCCGATACAGTCAGAGCATGCCCACAACACACTCCAATACAGTCATAGCATGCCCTCAACACTTTCCGATACAGTCAGAGCATGCCCACAACACTCTGATACAGAGCATGCCAACAACACTCTCCGATACAGTCAGAGCATGCCCACAACACTCTCCGATACAGTCAGAGCATGCCCACAACACTCTGATACAGAGCATGCCAACAACACTCTCCGATACAGTCAGAGCATGCCCACAACACTCTCCGATACAGTCAGAGCATGCCCACAACACTCTCCCGATACAGTCAAAGAACGCCCACAACAATCTCAGATGCAGTCAGAGAACGCCCACAACAATCTCAGATACAGTCAGAGCATGCCCACAACACTCTCCAATACAGTCAGAGCATGCCCTCAACACACTCCAATACAGTCAGAGCATGCCCTCAACACACTCCGATACAGTCAGAGCATGCCCTCAACACTCTCCGATACAGTCAGAGCATGCCCACAACACTCTCCGATACAGTCAGAGCATGCCCACAATACTCTGATACAGAGCATGCCAACAACACTCTCATGCGGTCAAAGGCATAAAAGAAATTACCATTATGTAAAAAAAAAAAAAAGACACAATCACAAAATAATTAGATTAGAAAAAACGTGGTGCTTTATATAATTAGTAGGAAAAAAGTGATAAATGCCAAAATTTAAATGCAGCTTTGTATGCGATTAGAGCAAAAGACATGATGTGATTCAAAATCAGAACACAAACAAATTAAGCAAAATATGTGAATAATGCATTCAACATTATATCTAGATAAGAACTAAAACCATTTGGAGAAGAATATACATGAATGTATCTGACAGAGAAAATCCCCCATTACTATGACACACGCGTGATACAAAGTACATATAATAAATCCCAAGCAGAGCAGAGTAAGTGCATACTTACCTATATCGCGACCTTGTTCATACACAATGGACGCCAAATCTTTCATTATCTGATTGACATCCAGCATATCACTCTGTAAATAAAAGAAATTAAAAAAAGGTAAAACCTACTAGAAATCAGACAAGAGCAGGACATGTATCACAAGTAATACCGTGGTGGGATTCTGACTGCAGCTCTGGGAGTGACTGAAGGATGAGACGTGCCTCGTCTCCAGATTACTACAGAGCGCAGGACCAGCAACGTTTAAAGGGAATGTGGCACCATTTTTTTTTTTTGCCACTTAAAACCAAATAAGGCTACTTTCACACTAGCGTTTCTATTTTCCGGTATTGAGATCCGTCATAGGGTCTCGATACCGGAAAAAAAAAAACGTTTCCATTTTGTCCCCATTCATTGTCAATGGGGACAAAACGTAACTGAACAGAACGGAGGGCTCCAAAATGCGTTCCGTTCTCATACCGGAGAGCAAACCGGTATGGGGGAAGGATCCGTTTTCTCTGACACAATAGAAAACGGATCCGTCATGGCTATAGAAGACATAATACAACCGTATCCGTTCTTGACGGATGCATGTGGTTGTATTATGGTAACGGATCCATGACGAATCCGCAAAAAACGCTAATGTGAAAGTAGCCTTACTGGCCAGTGTGAGAACTGCAGGATTTTATGAAATTTTGTTTAAATATTGATAGAGACATGGAAAATTAAAAATAACATGAAAAATTATTTAAAACTATGTTAAACAAAACTAAAAAAAGAGAGACTTAAACAATAGGTCAATTTCTGACGACACATTCCCTTTAAAGAGGACCTCTCCCCGCTCCTGAGACGCCTGCTTAATAGCTCCATGCCTTCCCCGTGTAATAACAATTCTGGAGCCTCTATGTCTGTATGTTGTGCCGTTCCTTTATTATTTGTACCAGAAGTTATAAATAAATTGCTAGCAGTCTGCAGTAAGGGTACAGAGGGGAGGTAACCAGTTGGGGGTGTGTCCCTGCACAGTCTGACAATAGCAGCACTGATTGGATAGAGTCAGACTGTGCAGGGAAACACCCCCAACAGGTTACCTCCCCTCTGTACCCTTACTGCAGACCGCTAGCAATTCATTCATAACTTCTGGTAGAAATAAGAGAGGAATGGCACATCATAAGAATAGAGGCTCCAGGATTGTTATTACATGGGGAATCATGAAGCTATTAAAACAGACATGTCAGGAGCGGGGAGGCTCGTCGAACAGAGACGCCTTAAGCAGCTGCACGGCGTGAGGAGCAGGCTCAGATCTTAGCTTCAGGGACTTGTAAGTAAGCAGATCATTTTTACATTTTAGCTGGGATTCTAGAAGAAGCCCGGCTACATTACGGCAAACAGTGCAAGTTTTTCAATGCTTTTTGGAAGTTATTCCTGCGCATGCTGCTCTTCTCCGACTGTGGGAGGGTCAGCCGTCTATCTGTCTCTAACCCTAGACAAGCTGTCGTTTCCGAACACGACCTGTGACCCTCTGATACAAGGTTTCCAAAGTAAAGAGCCCACAGACCAGGCAGTGAAAACATCATCCCACCTCGTGCTGTCAAATCAAAGTGCAGGGAGCGCAGCAATTGCAGAGAGAGCAGAGCCTCTAGGAGTAATGGTAACGCCCCCGTTGCTCCTAGAGGCTCGTTTGCATATATTAAAACATAATTTTTTTCAGTAATGCGGACACATATGAACACGGGACCGACACAGACGCCTTCAGCTGCCGAAAGCACATGTAACAGGTCAGCCGGTGTCATAGGGACAGAACTGCTGACAGATGCCCTTTAAATGGAACTCCCTTTTAAGCCTACATAAGACAACTTCTAAAGAGGGGCAGTGCAAAATTAGATGACCCCTTAAAATCCCATATCCCGTGATGCCCGTGAAGTGTTTCTGGGCTCTACGCACACTAAATGGGTCCATGGAGCAGATATAACAGGAATTACAGAGTAAAGGAAGTTGTTCTATTCTTCTAATGCTGATCATTTCGACTCTGCCCTCAGAGGAATACAAAGCGCCAGGTCCTGCCGTCTTTGGAGCAGCTTATTAAAATATTCGTGAAACCCCGGATATTGAAGACGCAGGTATGATTCCCTCCTGAGGGAAGGTGACATCGCTGGAACAAAAGCATCGCCCTGAGACGTTCTCATCCTTTCATATTTCCCTTTGAAGTGGACAAGCGTGATTAAGAGGAAAAATGGTATCATCGTAGATTCAATTATGAAGCCGACTCCCGTGTGTGAACATTAACGCAGAGAATGTATATATAATAATAATTCAGACACCCTGGTGTAAGGAATCAATGAAAAATCACATTTTCACTCCGGCCACTGGTGCAGCTTATATTACTTTGCTGTGTAGACTGGCATAGGGGCTGCAGAGCCAACTCATCACTAGAGGGCAGGGTCAGCAGAATCATCTCATCACTAGAGGGCAGGGTCTGCAGAGTCAACTCATCACTAGAGGGCAGGGTCAGCAGAATCATCTCATCACTAGAGGGCAGGGTCTGCAGAGTCAACTCATCACTAGAGGGCAGGGTCAGCAGAATCATCTCATCACTAGAGGGCAGGGTCAGCAGAATCATCTCATCACTAGAGGGCAGGGTCTGCAGAGTCAACTCATCACTAGAGGGCAGGGTCAGCAGAATCATCTCATCACTAGAGGGCAGGGTCTGCAGAGTCAACTCATCACTAGAGGGCAGGGTCTGCAGAGTCAACTCATCACTAGAGGGCAGGGTCTGCAGAATCAACTCATCACTAGAGGGCAGGGTCTGCAGAATCATCTCCTCACTAGAGGGCAGGGTCAGCAGAATCATCTCATGACTAGAGGGCAGGGTCAGCAGAATCATCTCATCACTAGAGGGCAGGGTCTGCAGAGTCAACTCATCACTAGAGGGCAGGGTCAGCAGAATCATCTCATCACTAGAGGGCAGGGTCTGCAGAGTCAACTCATCACTAGAGGGCAGGGTCAGCAGAATCATCTCATCACTAGAGGGCAGGGTCTGCAGAGTCAACTCATCACTAGAGGGCAGGGTCTGCAGAGTCAACTCATCACTAGAGGGCAGGGTCTGCAGAATCAACTCATCACTAGAGGGCAGGGTCAGCAGAATCATCTCATGACTAGAGGGCAGGGTCAGCAGAATCATCTCATTACTAGAGGGCAGGGTCAGCAGAATCATCTCATCACTAGAGGGCAGGGTCAGCAGAATAATCTCATCACTAGAGGGCAGGGTCAGCAGAATCATCTCATCACTAGAGGGCAGATTCAGCAGACTAATCTAACTATCATTAGAGGGTGGAGTCAGCAGAGTGACCTTGTTATTATTAGAAGGCAGAGTCAGAAGAGACACCTCATTACCAACAGCAGATTTGGTCAGCAGTCATCTCATTATCATTAGGTGGTCGAGTCAGTAGTCATCTCATCATTTTGGAGGAAGTCAGCAGAAGCATCTCAATATATACTGGAGAGTGAATCTGGATCGCACATCCTCAACGCTATGCTTTTAATATAACGACTGTCTCTGCATAATTACGTGGCATATCCGCCCAATTTGTAATACATTGTATGCTGTGCAAAAGAGGCATTAGTATACAGTTTGATCAAAGAGCATAGGCCCACTTACCGCGACAAGGAAGCCTCTACAAGTGGGAAACTACTCTAACCTATAAATGGTGCAGCCGTGCGCGGTGACCACTGGTGCCCCAGCACCGCACCGGCAGCAGACGGCGGGACCCAGGAGCCACACAGCAACCGCAGAAGCATCTCATTTCATTAGAGGACAGGGACAGCAGAGTCATGTCTCCATTATACTAAGGTAGCGTTAGCATTTATCTCATCATTACAGGGTGGGGTCAGCAATTTATCAATTGATGGAGATGTCAGAAGAGTCATCCCATTATCATTAGAGGGCAGGGTCAGCAGAATCAGCTCATCATCATTAGAGGACAGGGTCAGCAGAGTCATCTCATCATTAGAGGACAGGGTCAGCAGAGTCATCTCATCATTAGAGGACAGGGTCAGCAGAGTCATCTCATCATTAGAGGACAGGGTCAGCAGAGTCATCTCATCATTAGAGGACAGGGTCAGCAGAGTCATCTCATCATTAGAGGACAGGGTCAGCAGAGTCATCTCATCATTAGAGGACAGGGTCAGCAGAGTCATCTCATCATTAGAGGACAGGGTCAGCAGAGTCATCTCATCATTAGAGGACAGGGTCAGCAGAGTCATCTCATCATTAGAGGACAGGGTCAGCAGAGTCATCTCATCATTAGAGGACAGGGTCAGCAGAGTCATCTCATCATTAGAGGACAGGGTCAGCAGAGTCATCTCATCATTAGAGGACAGGGTCAGCAGAGTCATCTCATCATTAGAGGACAGGGTCAGCAGAGTCATCTCATCATTAGAGGACAGGGTCAGCAGAGTCATCTCATCATTAGAGGACAGGGTCAGCAGAGTCATCTCATCATTAGAGGACAGGGTAAGCTCGATGCCATATGAGTCACATCTACTAGATCCCCTCTTATTTTCCACTTGGTAGCTACCCCATCCTTCCCATGCTAAAAAAAGTTGTAGAACTATCTGCAAACACACTGAAAAGAACAGTAAAGCTCAGATTTAGAGCAGTGGGAGACGCTGAATCACCTGAGGTCTTCAGATCTTGGGAAATCAAACTATTCAGCCCCCAGAAGAAGCAGGGATGCAGAAGGGAGGACTAAGCCTTGTTGCATTCATTATATAACATGTCCTGAAGCGAAGAGGAAAATCGTCGCTCCCCTTCTGAATACAGCGCCTGAAAGAGATTGTCATCTGCAGGACGTCTTCAAGTGCCTTGCCAGTTGTATCTGGAGACTTGAAGGAACTCATATTCAGCTTGTTTCAAGAGGGCTAATTTGTCTCCACTTGAGTTCTATGACACTGAATGGATCCGGCGACTCCCCGCAGATTCTTCTCACTACACGTCCTGGACACAATGCATGAACCCATTACACCGCTATCATCAGGTGCCATCATTTACCTAGTATTTTTCTAGTTTAATGTACTTAAAGGGGTTGTGCAGGATTACAAAGACACGACTGCTTTCTTCAAGAAACAGCGCCACACCTGCACACAGGTTGTGTCTGGCATTGCAGCTCCCCTCCACTGAGGTACCCCACACAACCTGTAGATGGTTGGATGAAAGTGCTTTTTTTTTTTTTTTACATAAAAATACTTCCTTAGGGCAGCCATATTGGAGACACATACTCCCATTATAGACAGTGCGGCAGGGGGTGTGTGCTTTATGGCAGGAACTGAGGGGGAACACCCTCCCGGGAGTGACGGGAAGCTGCATAGAGAGCCTAATGTGTGTCTATAGTGTTACTATCCTACACTAGAGAGGCCATTAACTCCCGGCCTAATCCTCTAATGATGAGAAGACTGCTCACTCTGTTCCAGTCTACACAGCAAAGCTGCAGAAATGACAGAAAGTGGGCTGTTTAAGGAATTGCTGTTGTCATCGAGTTAAAGCAGCAGTCAGAGGTAGTTAAATGCTGCTCTGCGTGTGACTGAAGCACGAGACAAGATGTAGTATCATAATTGTGCATGCAGCTCTGGATGCAACTAGAGTGTAAGACATGGTAAAATCCTAGAAATGTACATGCAGCTGTGTATGTGATTGAGGCATCGGGCATAAGGTGGAACAAGAATTGTACATGTAGTTGTGAATATAATGGTAGACAAAATGCAGAACTAGAACTGTGCGTGCAGCTCTGGCTGTGAATGGAGCATAATGCATCATGCAATATCATAATTGTGCATAAAGCGGTGGCTATTACAGGAGCATAAACAATGTGTAAAACCAGAATTGTGCATACAGCTCTGGATGTGAATGGAGTGTAAGACATGATAAAATACCAGAATTGTGCATACAGCTCTGGATGTGAATGGAGTGTAAGACATGATAAAATACCGGAATTGTGCATACAGCTCTGGATGTGAATGGAGTGTAAGACATGATAAAATACCGGAATTGTGCATACAGCTCTGGATGTGAATGGAGTGTAAGACATAATAAAAAAAACAGAAATGTGCAAGTAGCTGTGGATGTGATAGAAGCATCGGACATAATGCAATACATGAATTGTGCACGCAGCTCTGTCTGTGACTGGAGTATAAGACATAATAAAATACCGGAATTGTGCATACAGCTCTGGATGTGAACGGAGTGTAACCCTGGGCTCACACCTGAGCGTTATACAGCGCGTTCCTACGCGCTGTAAAACGCTCAACAGGCGAAAACCCATGTTTCCCTATGGGCATGGTTCTCACCTGAGCGTTTTACAGCGCGTACGAACGCGCTGCAAAACGCCCTACACCCAAAGAAGTACAGGAGCTTCTTTGGGGCGTATTGTCGCGCGTATTGTGATTGACACTAGAGTGGTAAATCACACGAACGTGAGTACGACGCGCGTTCCCTATTTACAAAAAGGTGCTGTATTACGTGCGACTAAAACGCGCGTATCAAGTACGCTCAAGTGTGAGCCCAGCGTAAAACATGATAAAAAAACAGAAATGTGCAAAGTTGTGGATGTGATAGAAGCATCGGACATAATGCAATACATGAATTGTGCATACAGCTCTGGCTGTGACTGGAGTATAAGACATGATAAAATACCGGTATTGTGCATACAGCTCTGGCTGTGACTGGAGTATAAGACATGATAAAATACCAGAATTGTGCATGCAGCTCTGGCTGTGACTGGAGTATAAGACATGATAAAATACCAGTATTGTGCATACAGCTCTGGATGTGACTGGAAACAACTACAAGATTGTGCATGCAGCTGAGGATGTGACTGGCGCATCGGGGGATGATTCAGTACTAGAGCTGTGCACATAGCTATATGATTATATCATATATGAGTCTACCATGAAACAAGAAACCAAATTGTGCATGCAGCTTCGGCTGTGACTGGAGCATAAGACATGATGTAACTTGAAGATAAATGTGTAGACATATTGCAGCATGATGCTCCACCTCTACCCAGTAGAACATGCCCACACGGCTCAGGGGTCAGCGCTCCAGTCCCAGCTCGGGCAGGATGCCAATCACTCATAGTATTTCCAGGTCATAGGGCACAGTTCAGACTGCAGACGCTCCAGTAACATTGACTGGACAATGAAATGAGTAATCAAATAATGTCAATGGCCCTTGGAGGGACCCCGGGGGTCACAGAGCGCAGGTCCCAGCGCGGGACGCTTCTATTTTACAGGTCGGTATATTTCATCATCTTCATTTATTACATCTATCAGATATCACAGCCCCCTCCCCCGTCTGTGCGCACCGGTTACCGGATAATTTACTTTCCCCACTGGTTGCGGTATTAGAATGTATTGGCTCGCGTACACCAATGGATGTGCTTTTGACATGTTGATAAGATGTCCAATCTTGGAGTTCGGACCCGCTCCATCGTATGGGTAGGGGGGGGGGGGGTACTGGGTTTTAGTTGGGTAGGGGGGGTTGGTTTCCTGTTTATAAATTACTGGATAGGAAATGTGATTCTGCACCAGGTATACTTTGGAACTAGACTACGTGATCTTATGTACTTCTTGTACCATGGCTGATGTTACCTATGATACCCATATAAGTAACTGTTCGATTGTGTAATGCTATGGTATTTTTGTCATCAACTGTTGCATGTATGCTGTACAGACTATCTTCCTTTGCTTTTTTTGTGATTTTTGGAAAAATCAAATAAAAACTATCTGATTTAAAAAAAGAATGTATTGACTCCTAATGAGCCGAAGTTATTACTTAGCAAAGTCTCGCGAGACTTCACATAATAACTTCTTACATTATTTCTACTATAAAAAAAATAAATAAATCCGGAACTCAGGTTCGGTTCCAAGTGTTACCTATGAACCGAACCAGCGTTCGGGAAATCGTTTTTTACAGTAGAAATTATTTAAGACGTTAAGACTTCGCAAAGTAATAACTTCGACTCTTCTAATACCTACGGAGCGCTCGCTCTGCACAGTAATAAAAGTATTATGTGAATCGACCTTGGATGGTTCATCCTTAGTCGATGAGCTCGTCCCTATTCCCGAGTACTGCCCGCTCGTCAGCAGAGATGAGGGTAGTGTTTTCCTGCAGCAATCACCTCGCTGTTTGGGGACGATACAGCGATCACTTGTCCCCATAGAGAATCATTGCTTCTGGGCGACGGACTGAGGCCACCCTGCACCTACGGGGCCCGGACTGAGGCCACCCTGCCCCTACGGGGCCCGGACTGAGGCCACCCTGCCCCTACGGGGCCCGGACTGAGGACACTCTGGCACCTACGGGGACCGGACTGAGGCCACTCTGGCACCTACGGGGACCGGACTGAGGCCACTCTGGCACCTACGGGGCCCGGACTGAGGCCACCCTGGCACCTACGGGGACCGGACTGAGGCCACTCTGGCACCTACGGGGACCAGACTGAGGCCACTCTGGCACCTACGGGGCCCGGACTGAGGCCACTCTGGCACCTACGGGGCCCGGACTGAGGCCACTCTGGCACCTACGGGGCCCGGACTGAGGCCACAGGGTTCAGACTGACTAATATTTCCAGTCTTCTGTAGAAAACTGTCTTTTTCAGAGACACCTGCACCGTCGTGCAGACAGATTCAATCTCGTTTGTAGATTGAATTTGGGATTCTCCCGGCTGTAAATCTCCTGATATTGCGGTTGTGACACCGGCCGCTGGAAAATGTCCTCGTGTCAGACCATGGCCTTTTTGTCAATGAAGAAGAAAAATGAGGTTGAACTTCATTTATCTGCACAGGTGGAGCGGGATGCGGTGCAGCTACCCAGCACTAAGAGGACCAATAGAATGACTCCATCTGTGCGGACACTAAATCCAGAGCGATATACGTGATGTCAGCTCAAGGAGAACCGACGGCAAATCCCTCACTCTGCCGCGTCCACCACACCATGAGAATGGGGATGACAGGGAGAGCGGACATTAGATCTTACAGGGCTAGGTCTTTGGACACCTGGTCACCAATAGGCCCCTCTTTCAGCTCTTCCTGGCAATCTGTGACAGTAGGAACCCCTCTTCAGGGCTCCAGACTAAAAAAATTACCCGGGAGCCATTGGCTCCTAAACTGAAAAATGTAACTCGCCAAATTTAAATAGATATATATTCATGATAGAAAAAATTGCCTCATTTACATGTCAGTGTTTGGTCAGTGATTTTCATCAGTCATTGTGAGCGAAAACCAGGATTGGAGCCTCCAAGGACATAAGGTAGAAGGGAAAGATCTGCACCAGTTCTGTTCTGCTCATCAAATGGAGAGGAACAACAGAAATAAATAGTGGTGTGAACAGGACCATCACCGGTCTAATAACATGAAGCAATTATAGCGAAGTGATAAAGTCCAGTCCAATATGGCGGAACCTCCCTGTACGTTATCACTTGGCTATAATAGCCTGCTGTGTATTTACTACACACTGCAACACATACATCACTGCACTACATACATCAGTGTGAGCTGTGTGTAGTGCAGTGTGTGATGTATGTAGTGATGTGTGATGTATACATGTGTATGATGTATGTAGTGCAGTGTGTAATGTATGTAGTGCAGTGTGTGATGTATACATGTGTACTGTATGATGTATGTAGTGCAGTGTGTGATGTATGGAGTGATGTGTGATGTATACATGTGTACTGTATGATGTATGTAGTGCAGTGTGTGATGTATGTAGTGCAGTGTGTGATGTATGGAGTGATGTGTGATGTATATATGTGTACTGTATGATGTATGTAGTGCAGTGTGTGATGTATACATGTGTACTGTATGATGTATGTAGTGCAGTGTGTGATGTATACATGTGTACTGTATGATGTATGTAGTGCAGTGTGTGATGTATGTAGTGATGTGTGATGTATACATGTGTATGATGTATGTAGTGCAGTGTGTGATGTATGGAGTGATGTGTGATGTATACATGTGTACTGTATGATGTATGTAGTGCAGTGTGTGATGTATGGAGTGATGTGTGATGTATACATGTGTACTGTATGATGTATGTAGTGCAGTGTGTGATGTATACATGTGTACTGTATGATGTATGTAGTGCAGTGTGTGATGTATACATGTGTACTGTATGATGTATGTAGTGCAGTGTGTGATGTATGTAGTGATGTGTGATGTATACATGTGTATGATGTATGTAGTGCAGTGTGTGATGTATGGAGTGATGTGTGATGTATACATGTGTACTGTATGATGTATGTAGTGCAGTGTGTGATGTATACATGTGTGGAATATATGTAGTACAGTGTGTGATGTATACATGTGTACTGTATGATGTATGTAGTGCAGTGTGTGATGTATGTAGTGATGTATACATGTGTACTGTATGATGTATGTAGTACAGTGTGTGATGTATACATGTGTACTGTATGATGTATGTAGTGCAGTGTGTGATGTATGTAGTGATGTATACATGTGTACTGTATGATGTATGTAGTGCAGTGTGTGATGTATACATGTGTACTGTATGATGTATGTATACATGTGTACTGTATGATGTATGTAGTGCAGTGTGTGATGTATGTAGTGATGTGTGATGTATAGATGTGTACTGTATGATGTATGTGATGATCACACACTCCACTACATACATAACACCTTGCGCTGTCTCCTTCTTCTGCGGCTCCATCTTGATTCTTCGGCTCCTCAGCGCGCCCAGCACTCCTTCCTTCAGCCCCCCCCCCAGAGCCGGCCCCTCCTCCTTTCATCTCCCGCAGGCTTTCTCTGCTGCAGGGCGCTGTGTGGCTCCGGCGCGCGCCCAAACTAACCAATAGCAAAGCTCCTTACTGTATGGAGCTTTACTATTAGTTATTTCAGGCTGCGCTGCCTGTGCCGTGTGCCGCTGCGTGGTGCGTCTGCTGAAGACGTTTTTTTTTTCTTCTTAAAGCTGCAGCGCGGCGGTGGGACAAGTCGCAAATGGCGATAAGACTTAAATTTCTTATCGCCATTTGCAAATTCCTAGTCGCATTGGCGACCATTTTGGTGGCCATCTGGAGCCCTGCTCTTACTGTGCAGACCCTCATCAGCTGGCTTCTCCCTCACTACGGACGGCTCCTGACACGTCCACGGCCCTTGGTCTGGCGTTAGTGCAGCTATAATGTCATCAATGTCCCTTGTGCAAAAGAGAATATTTGCCTACGGCCATATTCATGTCTGTGCATGACACCATGGAGGGGGGAGGGGGGATCGGCACATATCTGTACATCACACAGAGCCGAGTCTGCCTCCAGTACGCACTAAGATACCATGACATACTCAGCTCTGTGGATCCTTGCAGTCGGCGGCTCGTACCTCAATCTGCTTTATAGCCTCTTCCTTCTGACGGATCTGCTCAAGATCTTCATCTGTGATCTCGGACAAGTCCTGGCTTTGACCCTGCCACTGTTCATCACCACCATTAAAGATCTTCTCATCGTCCGCAATGTCAGAGAAGGGGGTCCGAGGACTCTACAGGAGTAAGAAGAAGAGGTGGGTTACCCAATGTTCCACAACCCAAGTGTACAAACCCCCGACTCAACAACTGTCCCCCAAGTTGTAGATCATATCACCTGTACGACTCGTCCTGGTGCCAGCAAAATGGCTTTTATACACATCAGATGGTATTGGATAGGGGGGGGCCAAGACCACTGGGACCCTGAGAACAGAGGGTCCCCGAGTCCCCCTCCGAATGGTAGTGGGCAGGTCAGTCTACTTCCCCATTCACTTCTAGGGATCTATTCTTAGATCCATAGAAGTGAATGGAACAGGAGTGACGTGCAAGGGGACTCGGGGGCCGCCGGTCTCTGGACTGCCGAGGGTCCTAGCAGCTGGACCCCCTGTGATGGGATATTTATCATCTATCCTGTGACCCCTTTAAGGCAGGTTCAAAGATCAACATGGGATAACATTGTATTTATATCTAGAGGCTAATGTTAGGGTACTTTCACACTGGCGGCAGGACAGATCCATCCTGTCGCAAGTGCCCGTGCACTGCCGCGCTGCTGCTCCATCCCCATTGACTATAATGGGGCGGGGGGCCACAGCGCAGCACGGCACTGCCGGAGATCGCCGGACTAAAAGTCCTGCATGTCCGACTTTTCAGTCCGGCGTTCTTTGCCGCGCACTGCCGTACTGCGCCGTGGCTCCGCCCCCTGCCCAATTATAGTCAATGGGGATGGAGCGGCAGCGCACGGGTACTTGCGGCAGGACGGATCCGGCAGGCTAGATCCGTCCTGCCGCAAGTGTGGAAGTACCATAAGATATTTCTCACAGCTGAGAATTTGCTACAACTGTATCCAGTCCTGACAATTCAATGTGAGCCAAGATGCACTCACTGTACGCTGACACATTGTAACAAACCACCAGGACTGGAGAGAGACTTGTTCTGTTCAGCTCTGGACTGGATACAATTGTAGCATCTGCATAGACAATTCCCTGCGGGTCATCCACAGCAGCAATCAGTCTTCTGTCCTGATGATTTGCTACAATGTATCGGCGCAGGTAAAATCCATCAATCTGGAATCCAGGCGGTTTCCCACACTGAGGACGGGCTAGACTGGATACAACTGTAGCAAATCTTCAACTGTAACAAGCACAGTTGTTAACCAGTTGTGAACATTTTATTTTTATTTGACCTCTAGATGTAAACAGCAAATGTTCCCAGCAAGCAGAGGTGTTGAAAACAGCATTTGAAGCACAAACCATACTACAAAGCTAAAGAGCTAGTCGTTGTGGGATTTATTGAGGGATGGACCGGCCCTTTAAAACTGTGTGATGCTATAAAGATGTATGGACTCCCTATAGTGGCGGGCATGGCCGCGGCTAATAAGGAGGATTCCGGATCTGCCCTTTAACCCCCAGCCTGGCATTTTTACCCTGTCTTTAATAGAGCCACAATGTGGCGCGCTCACACTCCAGACACAGGAGCGACTGGCATCGCCGAACCCATTGTACCACAGAGAACATTTGAGCTAATTAAACAATTAAATCAGCGGGGAGCTTTTAGCAGTTAATCCAAACAAAGCCGCGACCCCCCCCCCAACCCAAATTCTGCTTTAATTAATGGAGGCTTTGTGCTCTGTTTAAGCTGCCGGAGAGGAGCACGGAAAATCGGATGAACCTCGGCGAAAGACGCAGACGGGAGGGAAGGCCGCACAGCAGAGCCAAAGAACATGGGGGGTACGGAGCGTCCTACCCCACACCCACAGTGTGTTACATGAATGCGATTTGTAACCTCTTAAAGGGGCCGGACAGGATTCATATTTTTACAAAAAATGTCAAACGCAGTAAACGCAGAGTGCCCCACCAAAGGCCAAAAAGGGGGGTGACCTTTCGGCTTTTAACCACATACCTGCCAGCGCGTGCGCACAGTGGAGATCCTTAGTGGCTTATTGATCACTTCCTTGCTTGCATTTACTGGAAGAGCCGGCTGCTGAAGGGCGGCATATGGCTGACAACTGCTAACTTGGTGCCCCCCATTTTGGTCATTGATGGGGGGGTCAGACCTCCAATCATTCAAGCTGACACGGGTTTCCTACTGTAGGGTCCACACAAACCACAGTGCTCGTCTGCAAACCTGCCACGGATTTTGGTGCGAAGCCACATGGGTACCGTGCAGATTTTACTATGGATTCGGTCTGCGGCCAGCAGAGAATGCCGGACAAAAACCGCTGCGTGCCGGACCTTGGGATGCATTGGGAAGGCGGCAGTGTCCCGAGGACTCCGGCTATCTGTTCGCTGCCGGAACAGCCGGCCAGAGATCCCTGGCGCAGATGTGAAACCGGCATAAGGCTGGATGCATATAATGTCTACTGCGAGTTTTTGCTGCATTTCTCACCGTTTTTAAGAAAAAAATTAAAACTACACCCCCCCTAATGTAAGTCTTTATGAAACGCAGCACAAACACGGTCGTCATCTGTGGCAGTGTTTTTGTTTTGTTTTTTTTTACCCTTGAGAAACGTTTTTTTTGGCTCCATACCGTTTTTGCAAATTACAGCACGCTGGCATTTCTCCCCTAATTTTCTTGCTTTTAATGTCTTTTTGGGGGTTTTTAATTTTGTTTTACCGAGGCTTTATTAGAGGACGTGACATTCTTAAACGCGCAAGGATCGCAGGAAAAGCACACTGCCCAGATCTCCAGACGTGTCTGCAGCTAGAATCTGTTTAAAATGTCGTGTAAATTGGAGGCGGCTTCGGTTTCTCCAATTTTTCGATTTATTCGAAAAAGGAGTGTGGCCAAGGTTTTGTGGGAAAGGGAACGCGGCCACGGATGAAGCGTCACCCCGGACGCGGATGTGCGAATGAGGCCCCGGGATGAGATTTGGAAAATCTTTTCTGCAGGTGAAATCTGTACAACTTGACGCGTTTCCATCCAGCGTGGACTTGTCACAGGTCAGATGTCGCTGATTTATATGGCGCTGACATACTCCGCAGCGCTGTACGCACATCAGCATCGCTCGCGGTCCCCAGTGGAGCTCACAATCTAACATCTCGGACTGTGGGAGGAAACCCACACGAAGATGGGGAGAACATACAAAGGCGCAGGCACAGTACGCCGAGGGGCGCAGCGCGATACTGTTGCATCGAGTTCCAGACATCGAGCCATGAAGGACGCTCTGCTACCACGGTCATTAGGGAGACGGCACGCAGGGAACATTACCGTCACCCGTCCGCATCAAACATTTACAAGACAGGGCTGTGGAGGTGACACAAACATTATTACACTGTTCATCCTGAACCCGCTGGTTCATGAACAGAATGCCAATACTGACACTAGTGTCAAGACTGACACACAAGATGATCTACTGAATAGGGCAGGGTCTTGGAAAGCTGGGTAACATCCCCTAGGACCATGTCTTATCCTGTTTTCTGCAAACTGGGAGGAGCCTGTCTGTTCATCCTGAGCTGCCTGCTCCATGAAGAGAATGTCAAAACTGCAGTGAAAACTGACACGCAGTAAAAGCAGACAGAGTTGAGATGCAGAACAAGGCAGATTTAAAAGCTGCTCTGGATCTCTGGAAAGCTGGGTGACAACCTTTACGGAGACCGCACTGGCCACAATTAGCAGCAGTCATCCAGCACCTGGAGGGCTCGTTATAAGGGCTCGTTCACATGAACGTTTTTTGCTTTCTGTATACGGAACCATTCATTTCAACGGGCCCGCAAAAAAAAAAAAATATGTACTCCGTTTGCATTCCGTTTCCGTATTTCTGTTCCGCAACATTTTGAGTCAGGTCCTAATATTGTCCGCAAATCACGCTCAGTGGTTCCATTCAAGTCAATGGGTCCGTATAAAAAACGGAACGCATATGGAACACATGTCCGTATGTCATGCGTTTTTTGCGGATCCGTGCTGTAGAAATGCTATGTCCAGCCCATTGTGCACATGTTTGGTGTTTACAATGATTATAAAGTTCGTGTTTTTGTGGAAAAACGGAACAGAACGGAAACACAACGGATCCAAAAAACGGAACAACGGATCCGTGAAAAACGGACCGCAAAACCATACCGTCGTGTGAACAAGTCCTAAGTTAGATTGGATTGTATTCTTCCCAGATTCAATATCCTATGTGGGAGCTTCCTGTACCCACTGCTGTTAATCCTGAGCTTCCTGGTACATGAACTGAATGCAAACACTACAGTCAAGACTGACACATAGGGAGAGAAAAGAGACTGCATTGGATGGTATATACTACATCCCGCTTCTGGGAAACTAGGTGATGACCCCTAATGTAATGCGTATACCACATCATGTACAGGGTGTACAGGGGCCTGTACTCTGTTCAGCCTGAGCCTTCTGGTTCACAAACAGAACTACAGTAAAAACTGAGGGGTGAGAAATAAAACATTTTATCTGTAGAACAAGTCACTGCGGGTCTCTGGAAAGATGGGCGACAACTCCAGTGAATGGCTGCCATCAGAGGTTGTCGTCCAGCATCCGCTTTCTGTTGCCTCCTCCACAGTTGTCATCTGAAAGTGGCTTGCACCCTCTGTTCATCCGGACTTCCTGGTTCATGAACAGAATGCCAATACTAAAGTTAAGACTGACACCCTGCAAGAACAGCAAATTCAGGAAAATGCAGGTTTATATGCCATTCAGAGTCTCTGGAAAGCTGAGTGCCGACCACTGTATTTTAATAGGGGTGAAGGGCGCAGAGTGACGGTCCGGAGCTAATAACTCATTATCCAAAATCCCGCTACGAGCCGCCGTGAAACTGCTCTTTTATGCTGGGAGGATTGCGGTCGCAGACTGATTAGTCGCCATTTTCACCGGTCGGGCAGCACAGATAAGCTCTGAGGCGTCCAGAGCCAGACACATGGCGGCCGCGTCCAAGGAAAGCGGCTTGGCGCCGTCCCAGCCTTCACTCATCCACCCAGGGAATGTCACATTCATTGCACTGGAATCCTCGAGCCGCCATTATTTAATGCTGTAATGGTGGCCTTCGACTGCCACCCAGCTTTCCCAGGCCCCTCAATGGCTTTCCTGGGGGGGGGATTTCAGAGTGACCCTCTATGAGAGGCATGTCCAAACTCCGGCCCTCCAGATGTTGCAAAACTACAACCCCCATCATTCCTGGACAACCTACAGCTATCAACCTACAGAAGAGCATGATGGGAGTTGTAGTTCTGCAACACCTGGAGGGCCAGAGTTTGGACATGCCTGCTCTATGACTAGGTAAACATGTTGTGACCAGCAATATGGCAGCTGTAATGGTCATCACCCAGCTCTCCAGGGCTCCTGACCGACACGTCTGACGAGATGTTCAGTGATACAGGAGCAGGGACTTTAACGCTGCATAGTCTGGTAGAAGACGTTCGACAGTCTAGAAAGCTGAGTGACAATATGGTAACTGTACTGGTGGCCCTACTGGTTGTCACTCGGCTTTCCCACACTCCTGGAAGGAAGCACTGACTAGTTATACAGTGGTGGAGAAAAGCTGGGTGGTCGCACTGGTTGTCACCAAGCGAGCTAAGATCTTGTAGTCAAGGGAGGGTCATCAACCCTGAGCAGCGCTGTTAATCTGTGCTACTGTGGGCGTGCCCCTGGGCAGTGTCACATGACCTATTTCTCCGTTTTCTGACTAGAACTCTTGAAAAACCTTATATTTCGTTTCAAGGTGCCACACCCACTCCACTTTGTCGCCAATGTCCGACACCCCTCTGTAGTAAATACAGTCCTGATAACTTCCTTAGTCCGTCTCCTGCTCTCTGGCAGCTGTAAATTTAAGTCTCAATAAGTTCTTAGTGGGGCTCCTTCCCCCCCTGGAAGCTGTAAAAATAGTCCCCACCAAGTACCCAGTTAGATTCCTAAGACACCAGTCTTAATATGCTTTGCGCTGGCGCATGATGCCCCTAAGTTATGTGGAGGCGCTTCTACATAACTTAGGCGCATCCACCACCAGCCTAAATCTAGGCCAACACCCTTGCAGGTGTAGATAATTCTCTACGCTTAAAACTTGCCTTGAAAATGGTAAATGTAAAAGGCTGGCCGGCCCCTTGACTGTCCCCCTTTTTTTTAGACCTGGCGTGAGCGGGGAAAAGTCGCAGAATCGGCCACAAATCCCCTTTGCTACCAAAACTGTGACAGATATACATCAATGGCGTATATCTAATATTAAATAACTCCCATAGGCTAAAGTAAGTTCTTGAGTCAGCCTCCTTCCCCCTGTGTCAGCCGTCCCAAACAAGTTCTCTGGCAGCCGTATATGAAGTCCCCTGTAAGCTCCCTGGTTGGCCTTCGTCACACCTCTGGCAGCCATATACTGTATATAGTCCCTAGTTAGATTCTCCGCAGATACCTACCCCCAGAAGAGCAAGGAGGGGAGAAGGACTGAATGTGGGTGGGAACAGTTCTTTCAGGATAAAAACTAGTAAGAGGGAACTCGAGAAAAAAACAAAAAAAAAAAAAAAATCATAAGAAACATCACTGCATTGAAAGGGGGACACCGTGCATAGCAGACAATGTAGTAGACAGGGTGCATAATCTCTGGGTGGTGTTCCCCTTTAAAAGAGCGACTGAGGAGACAAGTAGAAAACAGCCAGACCGTGCCTAGAGAAGCGGCACACGGTACAGGCCGAGTCACAGACTGCTTCCTTCCCACCTGTCCTCCAGCACAGATAACCTTGCCGGTTTTGAGAGATTTACGGCAGCGTCCTCTCGTGCAGGGGCCGATGCAATCACACAGAGAAGGCTGCTGCAGACGCGGAGACGGCGAGGATGGGGACACCTAAATCTTTTAGGAAGGTGAACCTGCATTTATTTTGAACTTGCACACAATATGCTAGGTTGAGGCCGATAATCCGGTGGCTGACATTTTAAGAGACACTTTATCATGTAACCCAGAATTATAGAGATGTAATTGCATCCCTGCGCTGGAGCGGCAAGGACTCCGGACCAGCGGCGGATCTGTGAGCGACTACACAGTAACCTATCTTTATAACTACATCTTTCTGATACAAACTTGGTCACTAAATAATTCATTTCTTGCTGCCTGGAGTCACCACTAGAGGGACCTCACCAAAGACCGATTCATTATTGAGTGCAGGGTGTTACCAGTATGCAGCAAGCTCCCTCTAGTGGCGGAGGCAGGGAGACAATTGTATCATGCAATTACAGTAGGTCTAGTCATCCACATTCACTATTACTTATGGCAAGCAGAAACAGCACCACTCTGGTCCATGGCCGTGTCTGGTATTGCAGATTGCACCATTCACATCCAGGGAAAAGGAGAATTTTCAAACCCTAGCTGGATAAAGGTGATAGACACAGAGAGAGGGAGAGAGAGATGAGAGAGACAGAGAGAGATGCGACAGAGAGAGAGAGAGATAGAGAGAGAGATGCGACAGAGAGAGAGAGAGAGATGCGACAGAGAGAGAGATGCGACAGAGAGAGAGAGAGAGATGCGACAGAGAGAGAGAGAGATGCGACAGAGAGAGAGATGCGACAGAGAGAGAGAGATGCGACAGAGAGAGAGAGATGCGACAGAGAGAGAGAGAGAGAGATGCGACAGAGAGAGAGAGAGAGAGATGCGACAGAGAGAGAGAGAGATGCGACAGAGAGAGAGAGAGAGATGCGACAGAGAGAGAGAGATGCGACAGAGAGAGAGACGACAGAGAGAGAGATGCGACAGAGAGAGATGCGACAGAGAGAGAGAGATGCGACAGAGAGAGAGATGCGACAGAGAGAGAGAGATGCGACAGAGAGAGATGCGACAGAGAGAGATGCGACAGAGAGAGATGCGACAGAGAGAGATGCGACAGAGAGAGATGCGACAGAGAGAGATGCGACAGAGAGAGATGCGACAGAGAGAGATGCGACAGAGAGAGATGCGACAGAGAGAGATGCGACAGAGACATACAGAGAGAGAGATGTGACAGAGACATACAGAGAGAGAGATGTGACAGAGACACATACAGAGAGAGCGATGCGACAGAGACAGACAGAGAGATGCGACAGAGACAGGGAGATGCGACAGACAGAGAGATGCGACAGACAGAGAGATGCGACAGACAGAGAGATGCGACGACAGACAGAGAGATGCGACAGAGAAGACAGATGTGACAGAGACACACAGAGAGATGCAACAGAGACAGTCAGAGAGAGAGATGCGGCAGACAGAGAGAGAGATATGTAACTATTAGAAGTCATCAGGGTTACTTCGGTGGAGACCCCCGGACGTCAGCTGAATGACGGACCTGCTCTACCTTGGAGCGCCTTCACACACAGCAGATTTTGCTTTAGGAATTTCTGCGGCTGAAACCCAGTTCCATTCACCTGAGTGCGGCTGTTTTGGCGGCAGGCACATGGATTTCTGCAAGACGCATTCAGTCGCAGAGATTTCTGCTGTGTGTGAATGCGCTCTGAGCCTGGTGGGGGTCTTAGTGAGGAGGTCTGCTCGGAGGATCCGGTACAGCCTGCCCCTCGTCAGCCCAGTGGCAGCGCGTCCCCATGTCACAGCGCTGCACTCTACTCTTCCACTCACGTCCTCCTGCACAAATTGCTCGCCTGCAAATGTAAAACTAAATGTCAGGCTTTATTTGTCTTTCTCATTCTTCTGACAGAGAGAAAGGACGGAAACGCTCTTATTTATCGCAGGGGCACTTAACAAAATGGACAGCAAAGTTTGGAAACGAGGATTCTATTTTGAGGCATGGGGGAGGGGAGGAGAAATATAGAAAATCGTGGCTGGCCACGAGGAGCAGAGCCCGGATCTGCAGCTCAATAATCACAGGCACGACCGCTGGAAGCACAAGGGGCTGTCCAGCTAATTAAGACCAGGAGAAGGGCAAAGTGCCTGCCTTAAAGGGGTCCTCCGCTATTTATCATCATGTGGATTTTAGATGCAACATTTTCCGCTGATCAATTATCATCGACATTGGAGCACCATGATACAGAGCTCCAAATCTCCTGCATTGAAACTGAATGTTAAACGTTGTGCTGCCAGGATTCACCACTAGGGGAGCTCACTGTATACAGATTTATTACTGAGTTCAATGCAAAAGCAGTATGCAGAGAGCGGCCTCTAGTGGCGGCTGCAGGAACTCAGAATTTTATGATGCAATTATGTAGGTAGAGTTGGTGCCATTTCAGCCATCACTTAAAGCCTGGGGTTGTGCACTTTGCTGGTAAAACACATGTATTACTGCAGTGTAGGCACAGACTGACTGTCTAGTGGCGCCTCTCTACATGTCCTATAATCCCCTCTGCCTGTGTCCGGGTGAGCGGCTCCAATGCATTTTCCTGGGGCATGGTGTACTATGCAGGATCCTGAAGAAGCTCCTGTCCTCTATACAGAGCATGGTTCACACCTTCCAGCAGATACTTCTGACTCCCTATATGTAAGTGCCACCCTTCTGATTGATCTTCTAATTTCGAGCTGCCATTTTGGGGCTTTTGGTATGAATGGACATAGTGTAATACTTTGCTCCTCCTGTGGTGGCGCTGCTGGTTATCAGCTGATCGCTGAGGATCCTAGCAGCAGGACACCTTGTGATCTGCTAATCTTATTGCTTATTAGATCTATAGGTTTGTATAAAGGGATGCTCCACGAGTTTTGGGGATATCTGCGGCTTGGCTGCACTAGGGCGGAACGCTTTCATTTACGACTCAGAAACTCATCTTTAGCGGGTCAGAGAATGATTAGCGTCCCCGGCTGCAATCGGCTCCGTGTACAGGGACACCGTTGTGATTCTCTGGTGTACTCATGGTCACGGCCCTGGGAAGAGGTGACGCCCCCCAACCTTTCCATCAGAGTCCTGAATTATAATGCATTTCTTTCATGGATTTATTTTTATCCACATTTCCTCCACGTGACATACTAAGGTCACCGGGCCCTACAAGGGTCCATTGTATCGTACCACATGGACAATCAAGGGCCTGCCAACAACAGGCTGATCACTACCAGGGATCATCTTCATACCATGGAGGAACCTGACGGTAAGTGTTCAGTCTCCCTGCAGCGCCTCCACAGGGAGAATGAAGCATTACATCCTACAGAAACAGCATGCAATAAGCCTCATAATCTGGGCACTAAGCTCGGGACCCCCTCAAATAAAGTGCATGGGACAAAAATAATATAGAAAAGATCACTGCTTGCTCCCAGTGAATGTCCATCCAAAACCTGCCCCAATCTAAGGCTACTTTCACACTAGCGTTATTCTTTTCCGTCATTGAGTTCCGTCCTCGGGGCTCAATAACGGAAAAAAACTGATCAGTTTTCTCCTAATGCATTCTGAATGGAAAGCAATGCGTTCAGTTTGCATCAGTTTGTCTTCAGTTCAGTCCTTTCACGTTTTTTGGACGCAGATAAAAGCGCAGCATGTTGTATTTTTATCTCCGTCCAAAAAAGCGGAATTACGGACCCGCCATTAATTTCTATTGAAATGTATTAAGGGTGGATCCGTCATTGAAAATTGATGCATTAACGGATCCGTTCCTCCACTCTGCGCATGCGCAGACCTTTAAAAATGGTAAAATAACAAATAACGGATCCGTTTTTACGGATGCCAACGGACAGACGGATCCGTTATTTCAATACAATTGTCAAACATATCCGTTTGGAAATTAAATCCGTTTTCAAACGTTTTAACGGATCCATTCGGCAGTTCAGTTGACGGAACTGCCTGACGGAATCCTTTAACGCAAGTGTGAAAGTACCCTAAATCCTGCTATCAATATATCCATGAAACAGAAAATTTTCCTACACTGATACATTGTAACAAACCAGGCAGTTGTCAGATATTTTTGTTTTTAAAGATTTTAAATCACTGACAGCATGCAAAGATCTTGAGGAGGAAGTAACGTAACAGGAACGGCTATCGGGCACCGCGCAGAGAGGTGTCTGCCAGTTTAGGACTGTGTCACTTTAAGCTATCATATTAAGACTGGACAACCCCTTTAAATGTCACTGCTGACGCAAAGTATTCTAGGGAGACCTGGTCATTGATATCACAGAGGCGGGAACCGCGAGCGAACGGTGAACGTGCTGGAAAACCGCGGTGAGAAGTGGAGCAGGACCTCAGGTTCACCTCAGGAAATTATTACTGTCGTAGGGCGGTCACAAGAGATTTTGGGACTTTTCTACTAAAACGGTCGAGTGTAATTAAAGAGTCTCACCGGTCCCAGGAGAAATAATAACCCAGCAGATGCGCCCGACACAAAGCGCCTCTGACCAGAAAACATATCGGTACACGGACAAGGTGGAAATCAAAGGCAGAACAGATCCGGAGATTTTCAGGTTTACCCACTTTATTTTTTTACCCAATGGATTTAAAACACAAAATTTTTAATAATTTTCCAGCACCTCAATACCTCAGAATAGCCCCCCAAAAAAAATCTAAATATCAGAGCCCCTTCATGGCATTCATAAGCCTGCACACACTTCACCACTCACATAAATTTGTGTCAAAATGCAGATTACAGAAAAAAATAAGACCTGTGGTGTAAGTGCTGCAGCGACGCCTGCTCTTCTACACCATGTGTGAACGAGGCCCTCATCTTTCTGCAAGAACTCATCATTCATACATAACAAAAGGTGTTGTAAGCCCCACCATTTATTGCAGGGACAAACCACCCCCCATTATCCCTCCCAAAGACAATTCATTCCCTCGTCATCTGTCCGGGTGACAATCCACCTCCACCATCCATCCAGGGGACAGTACAACCCCCATTATCCATCCGGGGTACAATCCATTATCCTATGATCCGTTTCAAAGACAATCCATCTTCCCAATCATCCGCCGTGAAGACAACCACCCCGACCCCCCGCCCCACCCACCACACACACATCCATCCAGGGGACAATCCATTCCTCAATTATCCATCATCCATCCAGGGGACAATCCACCCTCATCATCCAAGCCTTCCCCTCCATCATCCATCCGGGGAACAATCCATTCTCTATCATGCGTCCGGTGGACAATTTATCCCCCCATCATCCGTCCGGGGGACAATTCATCCCCACATGATCTGTCCAGTGGACAATCCTTCCCCCCAAAACCCCCCCCATCATCCTTCCGGGGGACAATCCATCCCTCCCCCATCATCCATCCAGGCGACAATCCATCCCCTATCATGCGTCCAGTGGACAATCCTTGCCACCAAAATCCATCCCCCCCATCATCCGTCCGGGGGACAATCCATCCCCACATGATCTGTCCGGGGGACAATCCAACCCCCATCATCCATCCGGGGGACAATCCATCCCCTATCATGCGTCCAGTGGACAATCCTTACCACCAAAATCAATCCCCTAACATCCATCCGGGGGACAATTCATCCCCCCATCATCTGTCTGCGGGACAATCCATCCCCTATCATCCATCTGGGGGACAATCCATCCTGAGGACTATCCATCTTCCATCATCCATTCGGGGGACAATCCATCCCCTATCATGCGTCCAGTAGACAATCCTTCACCCCTAAATCCATCCCCCCCATCATCTATCTGGGGGAGAATCCATCACCCCTATCATCAGTCCGGGGGACAATCCATCCCCTATCATGCATCTTGTGTACAATCCTTGCGCCCCCCTCATCATCCATCCGGGGGACAATCCATCCTGAGGACTATCCATCCTCCATCCTCCATCCTGGGGACATTCCAAGTGAGAAGTGAGCGCATTACCTGGAAGCAATTACCAGTCTGATCACACCATCGCTCTGGGGCCACGCTCTGTAAATAACTATTTTAAAGCCCTGGTCATATGTGGCTTTGCTGTGACCTCCCGAAGGACGCGGTGCGTAAAGGGGGGTGCGATGATTAACTGCAGCCTTCACTCAAGTCACTTCCACGTCCATTCATATCAAACACACGGCAGAGCGGGTGACATCAGTGGAAACACATATCGTGCGTACGGCTGAGAAATGTTTACCGCTCCAATGACAAAAGGGCAGGAGTAACTGGAAGACACTTACTGCTTCCATACGAGAATGTAATCACACCGGTGTCGGTGCCCTCAGCGCATGGCCTCCTTCATAGGTGTGCGGAATCAGAGATGAGGCAGAGGCTTCTACAGGCGTATAACGCGGGGACCAGCACCCCAACACGCCAAAGGAAGCTGGGAGATCGGATAATTTAATGTCAATGCGGTCACTGGGAATGGGATAGGGCCTGAAACTGTGTGTAAGTAATGAGGGGGTTACACAGAAATCACAGGGGCCCCCATATTCCATACTTCATAATACATATTTAAAGGGATGGTTTGAGGGCTTAGTTGCAGGGAATTGTGAGTTCACAACCTCAGGAGCAGCCTTTATTAGCAGATGTGGAGCAGGAAATTGTCACCGGACCACGGTACAAAATTGGAAGAGAAAAACCAGAATCAAGCAGCAGAGGTCAGGGCAGGTGGAGTTCAGGCAGCATGGAAACCAAGCAGAAGGTCAGGCTGGGCAGCAGACAAGTAGCGAGGTGAATGGACGAAGAGGCCCAGAAGTCAGGAATACAATACAAGAACCTAATGTGCAGACACAGGCCACTGGGATTAGAAAGCAGCATCAGATTGCCATTGATTCACCGACTGGACATTGGTGCACACTGGCCCTTTAAGGCTAAATGCACACGATCAGGATTGCATGCGGAAAATCCACACCGTAGGTCATGTACATTGTATTCTATGAGAATTTTAAATTCTCAATGCACACGATGCAGATTTTGACCTGCAGTGTGGATTTTAAAATCCGCAGCTTGTGAATTTATTTTATATTTCCTGACCGGATTTGCTTCAGTCACTTAGTAAAATCCGCACCAATTGATGCGGATTGACCGCACGGGTTTGCCTGCAAACACCTGCGGATTTCAGTGCGGATTCTCCGCACATGAATCGTGAACGTGTGCATGTACCCCAAGACCTGCCAGCCAGGAAAAATGATAGAGCAGCAGGGGCCCTTACATGAAAGCCTGGAATCCTGGTCTAGAGTGTAGGAAAGATGCAGAGTATTTAAGGATGAGGCATGGAGTGAGGCAGGAGAGTCTAATTACAAAGGCTGTCTGCTGCTGCCACCACTAGGGGGAGCTCACTACATACGGATTACCACAGACACTACTTGGCAATAGATGAATTTCCAGCCCAGTGAACAACCAGTAAAATCCACCTTTTATTCGACGTAGTATATAATGGTAACGGAACAGAGCAGCTAGACTGGTTTACACGTTTCGACACAGTCTTAGGCAATTTACAGTGTAAAATGAATATGCTGTGAGCTCCCACAAGAGGGGACAGCCGCAGACAAACAAAATGCATTGGTGAGGAAAGGCAATGCCCATCGCCCCGTGGGCAGTCAAGGGGCAAGCCTCTGTGGTAGAAACTACACCGCGGACAGCAAAGCTAGAACATGGAGAAGAGGGCGCTCTCGTCAGTCTCTGGTCAGACCCCGATCTGTTCCAAGGCTCGCCTCTCACATCTTCACTCGTAATAACATCATTGTCGGGATCTTTCTTGTTACACAATTCAGATTTTCTCTGGATCTCTACGACGCTGATGATGAATACGGTGTGGGGGTGCAGACACGTCGGCTCAGTGACTACACACTATGACTAAGGACTGGGATGGTACCAAACATGGATGCAACATGTTCTATGCGTCAAAAACCAGGAGTCACCTTAACCCCGCCGTATCTGAGCCGCTTCAGCTCGATCTTCTCATCTTGTGAGATCCCAGTAGATCTTCCAGGCTGTATCCCGAACGACCAACATATCTGAGCTCCTCGATGCAGGACTAGGGTTGCAGGACTAGGGTGGGTGCAGACGTGGCGGACCACTTCTGCTGCGGATTTTCAACGTGGACATGCAAATCTGCAGCACAGTCATATGTCAACCAGGATGCCTTCTGCAATGTGTGACTTGGGCTGTGAAACACCTATCCACACGCATTGTACCTGGACTTACTCTTAGGCCATGTTCACAGGGGGACTTGATCCGTCAGTAAAATCTGCAGAAGAAATCCAAGGCTGACCCTCAGAATTCTCCTCCAGATATAACTGCAGCACTTCCACCTGACCTTAGTGCAGCTTCCTACCATGATTTCCCTTTAGACGGGATGATACAGAAGGTGATTGTCGGGAAGGAAGCGTTCCTTCCCGGGAATCTCCTGCTCGTCAGTGGAGGGGACACATTTACATGCAGCGATCTCCTCCACAGTATGGGGAGCAGTGATCGCTAATGTCATCTCTCGTTCCCATACATAAGCGTTCCTTCATGACAATCGTCTGCTCGTCAGTAGAGGAGACACATTTACATGCAGCGATCTCCTCCACAGGAAGCAGTGATCGCTATGCCATCACTCGTTCCCATACAGAAGTATTCCCTTCCAGTAATCTCCTGCTCGTCAGTAGAGGAGACACATTTACATGCAGCGATCTCCTCCACAGTATGGGAAGCAGTGCTCTCTAATGCCATCACTCGTTCCCATACATACGCGTTCCTTCCCGGTAATCTCCTGCTCGTCAGTAGAGGAGACACATTTACATGCAGCCATCGCTAATGTCATCACTCATCCGCATACATAAGCGTTCCTTCCCGGTAATCTCCTGCTCGTCAGTGGAGGGGACACATTTACATGCAGCGATCTGCTCCACAGTATGGGGAGCAGTGGTCGCTAATGTCATCTCTCGTTCCCATACATACGCGTTCCTTCATGACAATCGTCTGCTCGTCAGTAGAGGAGACACACTTACATGCAGCCATCGCTAATGTCATCACTCATCCGCATACATAAGCGTTCCTTCCCGACAAACGTCTGCTCGTCAGTGGAGACATTTACATGCAGTGATCTCCTTCACAGTATGGGGGGCAGTGATCGCTATGCCATCACTCGCCCGCACACAGGATCATTGTTTGCTGGCAGCAGAGCGCGATTACACAGCCTGATCTGCTGCCGGCAAACAATTTTTGTGTCCACACAAGTGATGTATTACCTGAAAAAAGAGCATTTTGCTCATTCAATCGGTTGATCGGCGGCGATATTACACTGTCAGATAATCGCTAACGAGTTATGAATTATCTGGCAGATTCTCGGCCCGTGTAAAGGGCTCTTAAACCCGAAGAACTGACGTTGAAAAATCAGCCAAGTGAACAAGGCCTTACTTGGGTCCATTCACATTCAATGCAAATTGCACATCCGCTGGAGTGTGAGCCGCGGATCCAGTGTCGGATTTGCTTGTAGTGTGAACATGGTCTTAAACCACAGCTCCTGTTGCACTTGAAAACTCAGGGTCGGCACCTCTTTCTCCACAGCTGCAGCACAGGAAGCAGAGATCTAGGTTGCCGTTTGCGGGGGCCTCATGATGGAGACCAGCTTCTCTCAACCATTTTCCCTATAGGTATAGGAATTTATATAAGAGCATGGGAACGGGTTAACCCCTCAGTAACACCATTAGAGTGACCGTGCCTTCCTCTGGATTAGTCTATACCCAACCAGTTGACTCCTGGATGGTCTAATTGTTTTGAAGTAGTCAACCCCCCCCCCCCCCCCAGCCCAATCAACATCTCACAATGCTTAAAGGGGTATTCCCATCTCAGACAATGCCCAAAGGTGCGGATCCCATCCGAAGCGGGAAGCTTCCCGGGGTCCATTCACCACCAAGCGCTGCTCCCATAGAAGTAAATGGGAGCGCATCGGGCATGTCCGACCCATGATCCCATTCATTTCTATGGGGCAGGCGGAAATAGCTCGACTATTTTCGGCGGCCCCATAAAAATGAATGGAGGGTGGCCTCCATTCATTTCCCCACTCCGTTCTCACTGTAGGTGGGACCCGCACCTATCAGACAATGGGGGCATATCCTAGCCATATGCCCCCACTGTCTGAGATGGGAAAACCCCTTTAAGGCGGATGTGACCGGAGGGTGAATTCAGCCTCTCGTACTTGACGGCTGCTTTGACTTTTACGGCAATGACACTTGGATTGTATTAATACTTGCGTCCTCTAAATCTGTGGAGCGTCGGGGAGGAGGCGAGGACAGGACTCCGCTCGCATCATCCTATTATTTCGCTCAAGAAGAAATCCGTATGTTTTTCCTCACATCACCCACAATCCTTGCTAATATCTCTCAAGGTCAGGAAGCCCGGGCAAGAGCGCTCGCCTTAATCTGATTAGCGACGCAGCCATCACGCTGAATCCTATGTCAGCTCCTTTTGTCTCCAGAAGAAGCGACGGAGACTTGAAATTATTAAATGTATAGGAAACAGACACTTCCCCTCCGCAAGGTGACACTTTGGATAAAACTCTCCATTTATTCTATGACAACGGGTTCACCAGCGCTGGCGGCTGAGCGCCGACTGGGGGGGAGACCGCAAAACAGGGGATGAAGCGATCCGCCATCGACGGATAGAGCAGATACCTAGAAGGGGCCACGGACTAAGAAATGACCAGTATGAATCAAAAAGGCAACCAGTGCTTCTAATAGCTGTCTGAATATCTGCACATGAAGCTCTTTCCAGTATCCTCCGACTCCGTTACAATGTATCAGTCTGAACTCCAGTTTACAGCTCATAGAGGATTTTCAAGACTGGATACAATAGTAACAAACCCCCAGCTGTGAGACATTATGCCTGTATGATTTATTTTCTGGAAGGAATAAAGAAGGGCTCATTTACTGACAGCAAACAGGGAGCCAACCTTAGGTTTTACACTCTTGTGTGTATTTCGATTTTTCACCATTTTCGAGATCTATGTTACCTGTCAAGCAATGGAAAAATTCTTCACGGCATCTGAAAGCTGAAAATCCATCAGGACCAATTCCTGCTTGCACAGCTGAAGGTTTGCTACAATGCATCACTACAGTCAATTTCTGTGACAAATATAAACTGTCACATATCTTTCACTTCCTCGCGTTTGCTACAATGTATCAGTGCAGACACATTGTATTAGTTTGGACTCAATATTACAGTTCACAAAGGATTGCTTAGAATGAATTGTAAAAAAACATAATTAGGTCTATTAGGCTGTTGCAAGACTACAACTCTCATTATATCTGTGGCTACCAGGGCATGGTTGGAGTTGTAGTCTGAGGAAATAAATCTGAACTGAAGGTTAACATTGTGGATATGGGGCACGAGAGCTTTGGGATATATCGTAAGTAGGCTATGGGCTATGTCAGCATGAGACATATTGACAACAATGTAAAACTAGTTCCATTCACTAAAAGACAGCAGAGATCTTGTCTGGGACAAAGCATACAATTTTGTGCGGCACAGAACTGAACTGTAGGTAGATGCCACTGCTGTACCAGAGTAAGGTTCGGAGTGAGCCGCCCCCAAGAAGAAGCAGCGAGGCGAAACGTACGTCGGGGTCGCCGGCTCTCCCAGGATCTGGGGCTGTATGCTATATGATTTACTCTTTTGCCTCTTTATATCCACATCTCGATGTTGAATATTTTGAAAAAGGTGTTTGTACCTCGGACTGCACCACGATTTGGGATATGGCCATTACAGTAGTGTATATTAGGAATGGTGTCAGGCGGAGCTTTAGGGTACTTTCACACTAGCGGCACAGCTATCCGGCAGGCTGTTCCGGCGGGTGAACAGCCTGCCGGATGTGCCATGCCGCAAGTACCTGTGCACTGCCGTGCTGCCGCTCTGTCCCCATTGACTATAGGTGTACGGCAGTGCATGGCCGGAGACCGCCGGACTAAAAGTACTGCAGGTACGACTTTTTAGTCCAGCAATCTCGGGCCGTGCTGCGCCGTAGCTCCGTCCCCGCACCATTATAGTCAATGGGGATGGAGCGGCAGCACTGCAGCACACGGGTACTTGCGGCAGGACGAATCCGGCAGGCTCTTCACTTGCTGGAACAGCCTGCCGGATAGCTATGCCCCAAATGTGAAAGTACCCTTAGATGTAATTACTATCTGGATAAACACCATTTACATCACTGTCCAACATATGGACCCCGAGTCTGGTGCGGTCATTATCATTCATAGCGCTTCACTGTACTGCAAGCTGTAATTTGTCTTATTTTATTGTATGTTTAATTTTATATTATGTCAAAGTATGTATCTAGATTTTAAGTGTGGTCTTTTTGGTTTGGTGAGGTAAGAATATCACTACTATAATACTGCTCCTATGTACAAGAATATAACTACTATAATACTGCTCCTATGTACAAGAATATAACTACTATAATACTGCTCCTATGTACAAGAATATAACTACTATAATACTGCTTCCTATGTACAAGAATATAACTACTATAATACCGCTCCTATGTACAAGAATATAACTACTATAATACTGCCCCCTATGTACAAGAAAATAACTACTATTATACTGTCTCCTATGTACAAGAATATAGCTACTATAATACTGCTCATATGTAGAAGAATATAACTACTATAATACTGCTCCTATGTACAAGAATATAACTACTATAATACTGCCTCCAATGTACAAGAATATAACTACTATAATACTGCTCCTATGTACAAGAATATAACTACTATAATACTGCCTACAATGTACAAGAATATAACTACTATAATACTGCTCCTATGTACAAGAATATAACTACTATAATACTGCTCCTATGTACAAGAATATAACTACTATAATACTGCTCCTATGTACAAGAATATAACTACTATAATACTGCTTCCTATGTACAAGAATATAACTACTATAATACTGCTCCTATGTACAAGAATATAACTACTATAATACCGCTCCTATGTACAAGAATATAACTACTATAATACTGCCCCCTATGTACAAGAAAATAACTACTATTATACTGTCTCCTATGTACAAGAATATAGCTACTATAATACTGCTCATATGTAGAAGAATATAACTACTATAATACTGCTCCTATGTACAAGAATATAACTACTATAATACTGCTCCTATGTACAAGAATATAACTACTATAATACTGCCTCCAATGTACAAGAATATAACTACTATAATACTGCTCCTATGTACAAGAATATAACTACTATAATACTGCCTCCAATGTACAAGAATATAACTACTATAATACTGCCTCCAATGTACAAGAATATAACTACTATAAAACTGCTCCTATGTACAAGAATATATCTACTATAATACTGCTCCTATGTACAAGAATATAACTACTATAACACTGCTTCTATGTACAAGAATATAACTACTATAATACTGCCTCCTATGTACAACAATATAACTACTATAATACTTCTCTTATGTACAAGAATATAACTACTATAATACTGCTCCTATGTACAAGAATATAACTACTATAATACTGCTCCTATGTACAAGAATATAACTACTATAATACTGCTCCTATGTACAAGAATATAATTACTATAATACTGCCTCCTATGTACAAGAATATAACTACTATAATACTGCTCCTATGTACAGGAATATAACTACTATAATACTGCCTCCTATGTACAGGAATATAACTACTATAATACTGCTCCTATGTACAAGAATATAACTACTATAATACTGCTCCTATGTACAAGAATATAACTACTATAATACTGCTCCTATGTACAAGAATATAACTACTATAATACTGCCCCTATGTACAAGAATATAACTACTACAATACTGGCTCCTATGTACAAGAATATAACTGCCATAATACTGCTCCTATGTACAAGAATATAACTACTATAATACTGCTCCTATGTACAAGAATATAACTACTATAATACTGCTTCTATGTACAAGAATATAACTACTATAATACTGCCTCCTATATACAAGAATATAACTACTATAATACTGCTCCTATGTATAAGCATATAACTACTATAATACTGCCTCCTATGTACAAGAATATAACTACTATAATACTGCTCCTATGTACAAGAATATAACTACTATAATACTGCTCCTATGTACAGGAATATAACTACTATAATACTGCTCCTATGTACAAGAATATAACTACCATAATACTGCTCCTATGTACAAGAATATAACTGCTATAATACTGCCTCCTATGTACAAGAATATAACTACCATAATACTGCCTCCTATGTACAAGAATATAACTACTATAATACTGCCTCTTACGGTATGTACAAGAATATAACTACTATAATACTGCTCCCATGTACAAGAATATAACTGCTATAATACTGCTCCTATGTACAAGAATATAACTACTATAATACTGCTCCTATGTACAAGAGTATAACTACTATAATACTGCTCCTATGTGCAAGAATATAACTACTATAATACTGCTTCTATGTACAAGAATATAACTACTATAATACTGCCTCCTATATACAAGAATATAACTACTATAATACTGTTCCTATGTACAAGAATATAACTACTATAATACTGCTCCTATGTATAAGCATATAACTACTATAATACTGCCTCCTATGTACAAGAATATAACTACTATAATACTGCTCCTATGTACAAGAATATAACTACTATAATACTGCTCCTATGTACAGGAATATAACTACTATAATACTGCTCCTATGTACAAGAATATAACTACTATAATACTGCTCCTATGTACAAGAATATAACTACTATAATACTGCTCCTATGTACAAGAATATAACTACTATAATACTGCCTCCTATGTACAAGAATATAACTACTATAATACTGCTCCTATGTACAAGAATATAACTACTATAATACTGCTCCTATGTACAAGAATATAACTACTATAATACTGCTCCTATGTACAAGAATATAACTACTATAATACTGCTCCTATGTACAAGAATATAACTACTATAATACTGCTCCTATGTACAAGAATATAACTACTATAATACTGCTCCTATGTACAAGAATATAACTACTATAATACTGCCTCCTATGTACAAGAATATAACTACTATAATACTGCTCCTATGTACAAGAATATAACTACTATAATACTGCTCCTATGTACAAGAATATAACTACCATAATACTGCTCCTATGTACAAGAATATAACTACTATAATACTTCTATGTACAAGAATATAACTACTATAATACTGCCTCCTATGTACAAGAATATAACTACTATAATACTGCTCCTATGTACAAGAATATAACTACTATAATACTGCCTCCTATGTACAAGAATATAACTACTATAATACTGCCTCCTATGTACAAGAATATAACTACCATAATACTGCCTCCTATGTACAAGAATATAACTACTATAATACTTCTCCTATGTACAAGAATATAACTACTATAATACTGCCTCCTATGTACAAGAATATACCTACTATAATACTGCCTCCTATGTAAAGAATATAACTACTATAATACTGCCTCCTACGGTATGTACAAGAATATAACTACTATAATACTGCTCCTATGTACAATAATATAACTGCTATAATACTGCTCCTATGTACAAGAATATAACTACTATAATATTGCCTCCTATGTACAAGAATATAACTACTATAATACTGCCCCTATGTACAAGAATATAACTACTATAATACTGCTCCTATATATAAGAATATAATTACTATAATACTGCCTCCTATGTACAAGAATATAACTACTATAATACTGCTCCTACGTACAAGAATATAACTACTATAATACTGCTCCTATGTACAAGAATATAACTACTATAATACTGCTCCTATGTACAAGAATATAACTACTATAATACTGCTTCTATGTACAAGAATATAACTACTATAATACTGCTCTGATGTACAGGAATATAACTACTATAATACTGCTCCTATGTACAGGAATATAACTACTATAATACTGCTCCTATGTACAAGAATATAACTACTATAATACTGTCTCCTATATACAAGAATATAACTACTATAATACTGCCTCCTATGTACAAGAATATAACTACTATAATACTGCTCCTATGTACAAGAACATAACTACTATAATACTGCTCCTATGTACAAGAATATAACTACTATAATACTGCTCCTATGTACAAGAATATAATTACTATAATACTCCTCCTATGTACAAGAATATAACTACTATAATACTGCTCCTATGTACAAGAATATAATTACTATAATACTCCTCCTATGTACAAGAATATAACTACTATAATACTGCTCCTATGTACAGGAATATAACTACTATAATACTGCTTCTATGTAGAAGAATATAACTACTATAATACTGCTCCCATGTACAAGAATATAACTACCATAATACTGCTCCTATGTACAAGAATATAACTACTATAATACTGCTCCTATGTACAAGAATATAACTACTATAATACTGCTCCTATGTACAGGGCAGCCTTCTCATGTGACTGGAGCTTGTAGAGTAGCCCATTTGCTGGCTGTATGATTGCGGTATGATGTATGCAGCGAGTCTCCAGATGAGTGTATTATATTTTTACACTGTGTTACTTACTTGTTTCTGGTTTTTCTGGCCGCTGCTCAGTAACGACTTGGATTTCTCCGCTATTTTCTGTGGGTTAGAGAAAACACAGAGTCGTGTCAGCTCCTGATCATATTCCCCTAGCGCTTTCATTACATGATGGGAGTGAGCGCTGCCTGCACGGTATGTGGTTTCTCAGCATGCCGCATTATTCAAGTGGCGGCAATAGTGGGGAGGGGGGGGGCATAGAAATGCTTAAAAAAGCCCCAAATATAGTTATTTTTTTAGCTGCTTTCCACTCATGTATCCCGTGCGCTGCGTTACTGTCCTGTGAACAGCAACAACAATAAACCATTTCTATGCAAACTGATCGTTTAAAAGAGATCCTAACTACTGGCATCCCCATACCGAGAAAGTAAAGAAAGCAAATAAATAATATATATAAAACTAAAAAATATATATTATATAAAACAAAAACAAAAAAAATAAAACAGTAAATATACACTCATTGACAAAAAATCCTGCATCAAGAAGGAGATGTTGGGATAAAGTTTTCTCTGTGTGACTGAAATGATGAGAAATGAAAGAGATTCTAATATTAGAGGAAAGGAGAAGAATATTGGGGAAACTGTACAACTGAGAGGAGGCTCTAGGACCCTGTGGTGCAACCCTAGCCTGGATACAAGATAAGATATGGCCTCCAGCCTGGATATAAGATGAGATACGGCCTCTCGCCTGGATACAAGGTGAGATATGGCCTCCAGCCTGGATATAAGAGGAGATACGGCCTCTAGCCTGGATACAAGATGAGATACTCCCTCCAGCCTGGATACCAGATGGGATACGGCCTCTAGCCTGGATACCAGATGGGATACGGCCTCTAGCCTGGATACAAGATGAGATACAACCTCTAACCTGGATACAAGATAAGATACGGCCTGTAGCCTGGATACCAGATGAGATACGGCCTCTAGCCTGGATACCAGATGGGATACGGCCTCTAGCCTGGATACCAGATGGGATACGGCCTCTAGCCTGGATACAAGATGAGATACAGCCTCTAGATTTGATACCAGATGGGATACGGCCTCTAGCCTGGATACAAGATGGGATACGGCCTCTAGCCTGGATACCAGATGGGATACGGCCTCTAGCCTGAATACAAGATGAGATACAGCCTCTAGCCTGGATACAAGATGAGATACGGCCTCTAGCCTGGATACAAGATGAGATACGGCCTATAGCCTGGATACAAGATGGGATACGGCCTCTAGCCTGGATACAAGATGGGATACGGCCTCTAGCCTGGATACAAGATGAGATACGGCCTCTAGCCTGGATACAAGATGGGATACGGCCTCTAGCCTGGATACAAGATGGGATACGGCCTCTAGCCTGGATACAAGATGGGATACGGCCTCTAGCCTGGATACCAGATGGGATACGGCCTGTAGCCTGAATACAAGATGAGATACGGCCTCTAGCCTGGATACCAGATGGGATACGGCCTCTAGCCTGGATACAAGATGGGATACGGCCTCTAGCATGGATACAAGATGAGATACAGCCTCCAGCCTGGATAAAAGATGAGATACGGCCTCTAGCCTAGATACAAGAGTAAAATAAAAATAAATAAAAAACAGCTGATTGATGTGGATGCGGGGTGTTGTACCCCCTCTAATCTGACACTAGTGATGGCCTATCCTGTGGATAACCCCTTTAAAGCTTTGGTTATGTTGTCCATATTGGTTGTCACCCACCTGATGACGGAAGGAGTCCATGTACTGTACTTTATGGGGGCGTTCCGCCCTTGGATGTTTACTATACTTTTGATACGTTTATATCATTTGTGTTTTTTGTTGAGTACATAGTATCTTTCTTTGATGATTTTTTTTTTGCATAATAGCAGATAATCAGTAGCATCAGGAGGACCTGATGGAAAGTAGCGGAGGAGGGGACACCGGCTGCCGCGGCACGCGTCTTACCGTTTGCACTGCTCCGTAGCGCTGGATGGCCTCCGACAATTGGCTCTTCAGTCGATCCAGCTGCAGACGATCCTGCTGCAAGAGGAAAAAGAAGTCATGAGAATCAGTTACAGCAAGGAAGAATGATGTCTAGACGCAGGCCGCCAAAAAAATGTGGCCCCTTATCTCGAGTACAAAGGAAAACTAGACATAGGAACTGCTATATGAAAATGAACGCAGCACTGTGATTGGTTGCTAAGGGCAACAAGATCATGGACGAATTAAAGGGGTTATTCCATGACTAATGTAATAAATGAAAATCAGACATCATACAGGACATGACAATCTCTTTCTGGACCTCACATGGATCCAGATTTCTCCCCCCGTTCATTGCTCTGCTAGATTTAAATCAAGCTGACAGCTCAAGGGGAGTGTCCTTTCTGCTGCAGCTAAGAGGGCGTGTCCATGCTCTCCCTATCACAGCTCAGGAGGACGATGAAGGATGAAACTGAGCATGTGCGGCCATCTCAGTGAGCAGGACAAATAAATGGGAGACAAACAAACAGCAGGTGGCGCTATATAGACACATTTTATTAAATAACTCAGTGGCGATGCTACATGCAATTACAAAAGTCTTCAGATCCAGGTGCTGGGTGGAAAACTGGAGAATATTTTTTCGTGGGACAACCCCTTCAAAGGAGCCAATATATGCTTCTCTGATTAACCCTTTATACCAGGCATCCTCAAACTGCGGCCCTCCAGCTGTTGTAAAACTACAACTCCCACAATGTCATGCTGTAGGCTGATACCTGTAGGCTGTTTGGGCATGCTGGGAGTTGTAGTTTTGCAACAGCTGGAGGGCCGCAGTTTGAGGATGCCTGCTTTATACTATAAATGTTACAGGCTGCAAGCTCCCCAGAAGCCCAAGTAACAGGGCACAGACACTCACCCGGGTGGAGCCTTTGACAATCTCGGAGAGATGGCGAATAGATTTGGTGCTGGAAGTTATGGTGTTATTGGTTTCCTGCTGCGTGAAATGCCTAAAAACACAGAAAAAAAAAAAGGTTAAATTTTTTTTTTTATATATAAATAAAGATAAAAACTACAACAACAAAAATTTGCAATAGCTAAAGGCAGCTCCATTACAAACCCCATCCCAGTTAGAGCGCTTGTATTAGATCCTATTCTCCAGTGGCATCCAGAGCTGCATTCACAATTCTGCTGGCTTTCACTTTGGGACAGATAACACTTCTCTACAAGATGTGTAATGTGTCCTTCTAAATGTGTGCTAGAGGATGTACACCCGTCTTCTCCCATGATGCACCACTGCACAGGATTTTCTATACCTCCACAGGGGCTTACAAGAAAAACGGTAAACTGGTGAACGCAGCTCTGGGTGTGACTGGAGCATAAGATGCGCATAACACTGCACCTCCCATGATGCACTGCAGCAGAGGAATCTCGTTACAGGCCCTGGAGACAGAAGACTGAGAGCTACGGGATATCAATAAACTGGTGAACGCAGCTCTGGGTGTGACTGGAGCATAAGATGCATTTAACACTGCATCTCCCATGATGCACTGCAGCAGAGGAATCTCGTTACAGGCCCTGGATACAGAAGACTGAGAGCTACGGAATATCAATAAACTGGTGAACGCAGCTCTGGCTGTGACTGGAGCATAAGATGCGCATAACACTGCATCTCCCATGATGCATTGCAGAATAAGAATCTCGTTATAGGCCCTGGATACAGAAGACTGAGAGCTACGGGATATCAATAAACTGGTGAATGCAGCTCTGGGTGTGACTGGAGTGTAGGACAAATAATAGTAAAACACATAACACTGCATCGAAGTGGAGGATGTTATGCAGCAAGCAAGGACGGGATACGAGTGCTGAGAGGAAGTTGGTGGTTTGCTGAATGCAGCTCTGGCTGTGACTGGAGCACAAGAATATTAGATTGAATGGGTAAAATGATGTTCATATAAACGGAACATCTCCGGGAAGGCACCAAAAGCAGTGGGGGGACGGAGATGAGAGCCAAGAGGTAATCAGCAGGACAGTGAATACAGCGGGATGGGGGTGAGAGATCCCGGGGCCTGAGAGCTAACTGGAAACAAGCAGAGACACGAACGCAGAGTATAAAATTAGTCGAATTCAGTTAAAATTGAGGATTAAAAGTGGAGCTACAGTTTCTGAATCACCTTGAGCTATGCAATGATTATGACAAACACTGACTCGGGGTTAGGCTACATGCACGCGACGTTGTTTTTCTCGGCTTCCGCTTCAGTTTTTTTTGCGGATAGGACAGGAACCCATTCATTTCAATAGGTCAGCAAAAAAATGCTGACAGTTCATCCGTTTGTGTTCCGCGTCCGTTGTCCGTGTTTCCCTTCAGCAAAATATGTAGTGCATGTCCTACTTTTTTCTCATTTGCGGACAAGGATAGGCATTTATTACAAGGGATCTGTGAAAACTAAGGAATCCTCCTCAAAAAAACTGATGGACCATCATTTTTTTTGCAGATCTCGATTTGCGGACAGTGTGCATGTAGCCTTAATCAGCGAATGTGTGAGATGTAATTACGCTCTGCGTCGCCCGGCTACTGACACCAAACATGGAAAGTTATGCGCGGTAATAATTGGCAGAATCGATCACGTTACGAGCCTGCTAGGTCTACATCTACCGGATACAGCTTCTGCTGTGACCACCCACCGACAGCAGCAGAAATCCAGAACACACAAAGTGGACGTCGCCTCCGGACGCCAGCGCCAGTGGTGTGAGAGCCGCGCGTCCAATCATAATGGGAAGCAGCTGGTGTAATTATAAAACCATGACCCGGAGACTGTAATTACTGCAAACGATCAATTTAGGGTCCATTCACACGTCCGTGTGTGTTTAGCGGATACGCAAAACACGGCAATGTGCGTTCTGCATTTTGCGGACCGCACATCGCCAGCAATCTCATAGAAAATGCCTTTCTTATCCGCAATTATGGACAAGAATAGGACATGTTCTATTTTTTTTGCGGAAAAGAAGTGCGGATCCGCTATTCCGGATCCGGGCAGGACATAGTGTGTCCCCATAGGAATGAATGGGTCCGCTATTCCGTTCCGCAAAATGCGGACGTGTGAATGGGGCCTTATGCAGAAAGAAAATCACAGAAGAAAGTGGGGATCATGTTTCAGCCTGTCTGCAGCGCAAAAGTGCTGCGGGTCAGCACCAACAGCTCTCTCAACGCAGCTCTGGATGTGACTGGAGTATAAACCATACGATATAGCGGACGTGTCTAACGCGGACACATCGACAGCTACTTGAAAGTTGAATGCAGCTCCGGATGTGATTGGAGCACACGCCACGATTTCACTCCAGATCAGCACAAAGAACGTAAAGCGATAATGTTGCAATGTAATAATAATATTAATGTGTCACCATACAGAATGAAGACGATGCTCAATCGTGGTCATCATAGTGGTGTTGGGGGACACGACCCCCTTATTAAACCCCCCCGATCGGACCATTCCATTTGTTGTAGATATTAGGCACATCATGTAATACCGCTCGGCAGTATGATCCCCAAAACGCTGCTTAGGACATGCTTCATCTGAGAGAGCTCATTAAAGAGGAATAAGAGAAGCAATTTCTTGTTGTTCAGCAATCTTCCCTTCATTAAATAAACAAGCGGTGAGCGCCCCCTTATTACGGCGGTAATAATTGGCACGCCCCCGGTGACCCCTTGTAGTCTAGTGGACGAGCTGACTGCAGAATCTCAGTGGTGGCATTAAGCAGAGGTAGACGATCGGCGATGACGTGTGGAGTGGTGGTAATCTCCGAACCTCTCCTCCTTGCGGTGCTGTAACGACTCCGCACGGACCCTGCGCAGCTCACGCGGAATACATACTTCGCAATTTCCACTAAATGTCTGCCCCCCTCCCCACATGGTCAGTTTTCAATGCTGTAGAAGTTGCAGTACAAAGTTTTAGGGCACTGGAAAAACTTTTACTTAAGGGGTTGACACATTATAATCTGAAAGAAAATGAAGCAAATCTGTAAAAAGGCTTGATTGAAAAAATTACACTGTCAACAGTTCCAATGAGTAAATATCTGTCTCCATGGTTACAGACTGCAAACTCTGCGTAGTCTGATCCTGAAGTCTTCAGTTACTCAGGTCCCTCTGCCTCATCTCCTTGTAACTTATGGACAGTAGTAGAAAATGTATGCAGGATCGGACTAAAGCAAGCTTGGCATAGGAGCTGTATGAGCACTAGTATGCTCCCTCTAGTGGATATACATATATCTGTATGCAGTAATCTCCTGAGCTCCCTCTAGTGGTGGCTGTATATATCTGTATGCAGTAATCTCCTGAGCTCCCTCTAGTGGATGTACATATATCTGTATGCAGTAATCTCCTGAGCTCCCTCTAGTGGATATACATATATCTGTATGCAGTAATCTCCTGAGCTCCCTCTAGTGGATATACATATATCTGTATGCAGTAATCTCCTGAGCTCCCTGTAGTGGTGGCTGCATATATCTGCATGTAGTAATCTCCTGAGCCCCTTCTAGTGGTGGCTGTATATATCTGTATGCAGTGATCTCCTGAGCTCCCTCTAGTCGTGGCTGTATATATCTGTATGCAGTGATCTCCTGAGCTCCCTCTAGTGGTGGCTGTATATATCTGTATGCAGTGATCTCCTGAGCTCCCTCTAGTGGTAGCTGTATATATCTGTATGTAGTAATCTCCTGAGCTCCCTCTAGTGGTGGCTGTATATATCTGTATGTAGTAATCTCCTGAGCTCCCTCTAGTGGTGGCTGTATATATCTGTATGCAGTAATCTCCTGAGCTCCCTCTAGTGGTGGCTGTATATATCTGTATGCAGTAATCTCCTGAGCTCCCTCTAGTGGTGGCTGTATATATCTGTATGCAGTAATCTCCTGAGCTCCCTCTAGTGGTGGCTGTATATATCTGTATGCAGTGATCTCCTGAGCTCCCTCTAGTGGTGGCTGTATATATCTGTATGCAGTAATCTCCTGAGCTCCCTCTAGTGGTGGCTGTATATATCTGTATGTAGTAATCTCCTGAGCTCCCTCTAGTGGTGGCTGTATATATCTGTATGTAGTAATCTCCTGAGCTCCTTCTAGTGGAGGCTGTATATATCTGTATGTAGTAATCTCCTGAGCTGCCTCTAGTGGTGACTGTATATATCTGTATGCAGTAATCTCCTGAGGTCCCTCTAGTGGTGGCTGTATACATATGTATGCAGTAATCTCCTGAGCTCCCTCTAGTGGTTGCTGTATATATCTGTATGCAGTAATCTCCTGAGCTCCCTCTAGTGGTCGCTGTATATATCTGTATGCAGTAATCTCCTGAGCTCCCTCTAGTGGTGGCTGTATATATCTGTATGTAGTAATGTCCTGAGCTCCTTCTAGTGGTGGCTGTATATATCTGTATGCAGTAATCTCCTGAGCTCCTTCTAGTGGTGGCTGTATATATCTGTATGTAGTAATCTCCTGAGCTCCCTCTAGTGGTGACTGTATATATCAGTATGTAGTAATCTTCTGAGCTCCCTCTAGTGGTGACTGTATATATCTGTATGTAGTAATCTCCTGATCTCCCTCTAGTGGTGACTGTATATATCTGTATGCAGTAATCTCCTGAGCTCCCTCTAGTGGTGGCTGTATATATCTGTATGCAGTAATCTCCTGAGCTCCCCCTAGTGGTGGCTGTATATATCTGTATGTAGTAATCTCTTGAGCTCCCTCTAGTGGTGGCTGTATATATCTGTATGCAGTAATCTCCTGAACTCCCTCTAGTGGTGGCTGTATATATCTGTATGCAGTAATCTCCTGAGCTCCCTCTAGTGGTGACTGTATATATCCGTATGCAGTAATCTCCTGAGCTCCCTCTAGTGGTGACTGTATACATCTATATGCAACAAACCCCCGAGCTCCCTGTAGTAGTGAATTTGAGTTGATTTGAAGCTCTAAAAACAAAAAGCTGACCACGATAAAGATATCATTCAAAATCAATCTTTCAATCGATAAGGGATACGCTCCCGTCGCAATGTTGCATTACAAAACTACAAGTGAGTAATTTTAAATGTGACTATAAGAGACATAGCAGCCGCAAAAAATTTCTAAGCACAGTGTTCAATGCAGGTCATGTGTGACTTTAGAGCAGCGAGTGCTGCAAATCCTCAACTGCGCTTTTTTTTAACCACGTGACTTACGCTGCCATGTACACATTCAGCTCTGCTACATCTCAGCTTATGCTAATGAGAGTCTCTTGAACAGATACTCTGTGCTGCTGTGGCTTCAGGCAGATGCAGAATCTGAGCAGGATGGTATGATCTCCCGACATGTGGCGTGTCGGTGGATGAGTCAGCTGGAAAGTGCGCAGGGGTTACCGTGGAAACATCTCCGGGTATTCTCCCACGGCCCGTCACGTGTGATCGCAGCCTTGTTACCTCCACCACTCTTCTCCCTCGCATTATACACATATAACGGAGCCGCTTTACTACTTGGCTCTGCACAGTTTACATACATTCTCCGTCACTGGTCACTGAATACGCCGCTCCAGGGACAATTTCTACGGAATGTCTTACTAGTTACTGTGTGCGAGTACTAAAGAGGTTACTCGGGTTTATAAACCTGCTGGAATATCCTCGGCATAGGCGGTGAGCATCGGATAGGTAGGATCAGACTTTGTATGGGTAGGTCCACAAGGGACGTAGATTGCAGCAGATGAAACCTCTATACACATATGGCAGGAAGATGCCAGCGGGTACAGACATCCTTCCTCTAATGAATGGCGGCTGTGCCGCGGTCACTATAGGACCTGCGCATCCCAGTGCCACCCAGATTACGCGGAGGAACCCAAGATGCATTGCACTCTTTACACGGGTCCATTCACATGTCCGCAAAATGGATCTGAATCCCATCCGCAACGTTGCGGAAACGGATCCAGACCCATTCATTTTCAATGGGGCCGGAAAAGATGCGGACAGCATACTGTGTGCTGTCCGCATCCGCACTTTTGTTCCGCAAAAAATAGATCACATCCTATTCTTGTCCACAGACACGAAAAGGCATTTCTATTAAAGTGCCGGCCATGTGCGGTCATCAAAATACGGAACGCTCATTGCCGTTGTCCGTGATTTGCGGACTGCAAAACACTTGCTGTCGTGTGAATGGACCCTGACTATGTAGAACTGTATGCCATTTTGGAAAGGGGCGTGACAACCCCCATGGGTGCTTGGAGGCCATTACCAGCAGATGTTAGTTGCACTAGAGGACGAATCCTAAACTGGGGCAACCGTTTTCCAGGCTATGAATGAGACACAAAGCTTAGGCGACTTTCACACTAACGTTTTTACTGGATCCGGCAGGGTTCAGAAAAAACGCTTCCGTAACTGATAATACAACCATCTGCATCCGTTATTAACGGATCCGGTTGTATCATCTTTAACATGGCGAAGACGGTTCCGTCACAAAGTCCATTTAAAGTCACTGGGGGACGGATCCGTTTTCTATTGTGTCAGAGAAAATCCGTCTTGCTCCACATGCCAGGACGGTATGAGAACGGAACGCATTTTGGAGCGCTCCGCTCTGTTCAGTTACGTTTTGTCCCCTATTGACAATGAATGGGGACAAAATGGAAGCGTTTTTTTCCGGTATTCAGACCCTATGACGGATCTCACTACTGGAAAATATTAACGCTAGTGTGAAAGTAGACTTAGATTATTCATGTTACTCCGGTCAAGGACGAGACCCCAAAACATCATCCTCAGGTGCTCCTTCCTACGCAGCTGCCATTAATCTACTTTACAGGCTGCTCGGCTCTCCATTCACTCCACAAGCTGCGCGCATTGTCCCGGCGGTCCGTATCTGCTCTGCAGCCGCTGGAAGCTCACAGGGGAGGCAGAGGATTTGTCAGGAGAGCTGCAGAGCATTGCCAAGTCATATGATTATCGCACTGTATGGATAAGTAGGAGAGGACCTGATAAGGGGGTCCGACGACAAGCTCTCTGGCCAGAGAACTGCAGCGTAAGCGCATGCTTTTCTGCACGGCCGGCTTCTGACCAGATTTACCAGAAAATTGGCTTATTTTCTAATGTTGCAGCAATGGATCCACATTAATCATTTCAGGTAACATATGCATCAAGTTGTATCTCCACCCCTGATAATCACTGATAACACTTCCCCTGTATACAGCTATCAGTGACTGACAGCTATCTCTATATACACACTTACACAGAGAATGCTATCAATCACTGATAACACCTCCCCATGTGCAGCTATCAGTGACTGATGGTTATCTCTGTATACAGACTTACACAGAGAATGCCATCAATCACTGATAACACCTCCCTGTGTACAGCTATCAGTGACTGACAGCTATCTCTGTATACAGACTTACACAGAGAATGCCATCAATCACTGATAACACCTCCCTGTGTACAGCTACCAGTGACTGACAGCTATCTCTGTATACAGACTTACACAGAGAATGCTATCAATCACTGAAAACACCTCCCCTGTATACAGCTATCAGTGACTGACAGCTATCTCTGTATACAGACTTACACAGAGAATGCCACCAATCACTGATAACACCTCCCTGTGTACAGCTACCAGTGACTGACGGCTATCTCTGAATACAGACTTACACAGAGAATGCTATCAATCACTGATAACACCTCCCTGTGTACAGCTACCAGTGACTGACAGCTATCTCTGTATACAGACTTACACAGAGAATGCTATCAATCACTGAAAACACCTCCCCTGTACAGCTATCAGTGACTGACAGCTATCTCTGTATACAGACTTACACAGAGAATGCCACCAATCACTGATAACACCTCCCTGTGTACAGCTATCAGTGACTGACGGCTATCTCTGTATACAGACTTCCACAGAGAATGCCATAAATCACTGATAACACTTCCCTGTGTACAGCTATCAGTGACTGACGGCTATCTCTGTATACAGACTTACACAGAGAATACCATCAATCACTGATAACACCTCCCTGTGTACAGATATCAGTGAGTGACAGCTATCTCTGTATACAGACTTACACAGAGAATGCCATCAATCACTGATAACACCTCCCCTGTGTACAGCTACCAGTGACTGACAGCTATCTCTGTATACAGACTTACACAGAGAATGCTATCAATCACTGATAACACCTCCTGTGTACAGCTATCAGTGACTGACAGCTATCTCTGTATACAGACTTACACAGAGAATGCCATCAATCACTGATAACACCTCCCTGTGTACAGCTACCAGTGACTGACAGCTATCTCTGTATACACACTTACACAGAGAATGGCATCAATCACTGATAACACCTCCCCGTGTACAGCTACCAGTGACTGACGGCTATCTCTGTATACAGACTTACACAGAGAATGCCATCAATCACTGATAACACTCTCCTGTGTACAGCTATCAGTGACTGACGGCTATCTCTGTATACAGACTTACACAGAGAATGCTATCAATCACTGATAACACCTCCCCTGTGTACAGCTACCAGTGACTGACAGCTATCTCTGTATACAGACTTACACAGAGAATGGCATCAATCACTGATAACACCTCCCCGTGTACAGCTACCAGTGACTGACAGCTATCTATGTATACACACTTACACAGAGGATGCTATCCTTTACTGATAACACCTCCCCTGTGTACAGCTACCAGTGACTGACAGCTATCTCTATATACACACATACACAGGGAATGCTATCAATCACTGATAACACCTCCCCTTTGTACAGCTACCAGTGACTGACAGCTATCTCTGTATACAGACTTACACAGAGAATGCTATCAATCACTGATAACACCTCCCCGTGTACAGCTACCAGTGACTGACAGCTATCTCTGTATACACACTTACACAGAGAATGACATCAATCACTGATAACACCTCCCCGTGTACAGCTACCAGTGACTGACAGCTATCTCTGAATACGCACTTTTCCTATTTTCACGTATAAATCCTCCGGACATGCACGACAGAGCAGATCGGGGTCTGTTAGGACGCAGCAGCTAGTGCAGTATCCCGATCGCTTGGACGGGAGCATCAAGCATTATAGCCGTTTCCTAGTCTTCATTGAGCACTGGGTATACATGGAGGGGGGTGGCAGGGACGCTAATAAGCCATATCTGCCTTCTCCACGGGGAGCCCAGCAGCAGCTGCACGATTTGGGCAAGAACGTCCCTCATCACACAGAATGTGTGGTTACAAAACGAAAGTGACTTGTAGAAAGTGTTATAGTAGACAAACAAACCTTACACGCCTATCCTCTGGACAGGTCATCAGTGTCTGATCCTGGGACCCCGTCGATCAAGCCCAGAAGACAGGTCATCGGTATTAAGGTCTCGAAAAACCCCTTGAAATACCCACCGCTTCCCATTCTGCAGCAGTTAAAGAGGAACTGTCCACTCTCCTGACATGTCTGCATTATTAACTAGTCGAATTCCCCATGGAATAAGAAATCTGAAGTATCTTTTCTTGTACTTATGGCATACCTCTGTTATTCCTCTTGGAAATGCATAGAAACTTGACAGCAACACTCAGTCTTTAAAGGGGTGTGTCCCCACATGGTCTGATACAGTCAGTACTGAATGGACAATGGATGAGAATGCAGACACACACCTCCAACTAGTTACTAAAGTATCAATTCATTTGTAGATTACCAGGAGGAATAAGAGGAGGCCAATAAAGACTAGTAAGAAAAGTCGTGCCAGCATTTTTATCGTAAAGGGAACATAACTATTTTCTAAACTAAACACGTCAAAGAGCGAAAGAGGCGACTGTTTCTGCTGGTGACAGGCTAGTCATTCCAGATTTAGGGACTGGAACGAGGACAAGCGCCCCCCCTCTGCAGCTGATCTCTGGAGAGCTAGTCAATCGGGCAGGAAAGGAGGCTGCAGACGATCGTCCCTCCATAGTAGACAGCAGCTGAGATCACGACAGAAAACAAACACCTCCACTGTCTGACAACCACTATCATCAGCCATTATTGGGCCCATAAGGGGGGTCAGACAGGACTCATCGTTTTAAAGCACTCATCTAATGGGGAATTAAATCTCATACTGAGAAGCCAGACAATGCTCCAAATCAAGTCCTACTTCTATAAAGCTGGGGTCTGTTACAGTGTATCAGTGAGAGGACAGGAGTCAGGTCTGCCCAGACGATTCCATAGACTGGATACACGTACGCAGCTGAACGGGAAAGTCTTCAGTCCCCGATATAAAGGAGGTCATCACTCACTGAAAGCAAGCAGAGATTCTGATGATTGTATCATTTGTACAACTAAATGGATAAAACTTACAGACACAACATTTTAGGTTCGGTCCAACCAAGTTACCAGCCATATGTGCTGAGAAGCAGGTTATAGAGAAAGGAGAGGTGACAAAGTCCTGTACTACACGCGGAGAGGAGGACTAGCAGTAACTATAGAAACTGATGTGTCCTCAACTCACATATCGGGGAAGCCGGAAAAGAATAAATAAATACTAATGATACATAATGAGCGTGAGCACAATGAGACCATCTCCACACACAGTCACAGAAATAAATATCTACCGGGATCAACAGGAGAATCATCACCAGGTCTCAGAGGAAGAGACATCTACATGACAAGACATCCAGGTACCCGAACACAAAGACCACCCAAAGTACTGCCCCTACAGACAAGATTACAATTACTAAAACACTGCCTGTCTACAAGAATATAACTACTATAATACTGCTCCTATGTACAAGAATATAACTACTATAATACTGCTTCCATGTACAAGAATATAACTACTATAATACTGCTCCTATGTACAAGAATATAACTACTATAATACTGCTCCTATGTACAAGAATATAACTACTATAATACTGCTCCTATGTACAAGAATATAACTACTATAAGACTGCTCCTATGTACAAGAATATAACTACTATAATACTGCTCCTATGTACAAGAATATAACTACTATAAGACTGCTCCTATGTACAAGAATATAACTACTATAATACTGCCTCCAATGTACAACAATATAACTACTATAATACTGCTCCTATGTACAAGAATATAACTACTATAATACTGCTCCTATGTACAGGAATATAACTACTATAATACTGCCTCCAATGTACAAGAATATAACTACTAGAATACTGCTCCTATGTACAAGAATATAACTACTATAATACTGCTCCTATGTACAAGAATATAACTACTATAATACTGCTCCTATGTACAAGAATATAACTACTATTATACTGCTCCTATGTACAAGAATATAACTACTATAATACTGCTCCTATGTACAAGAATATAACTACTATAACACTGCCCCTATGTGCAATAATATAACTACTAAAATACTACTCCTATGTACAAGAATATAACTACTATAATACTGCTCCAATGTACAAGAATATAACTACTATAATACTGCTCCTATGTACAAGAATATAACTACTATAATACTGCTCCTATGTACAAGAATATAACTACTATAATACTGCTCCTATGTACAAGAATATAACTACTATAATACTGCTCCTATGTACAAGAATATAGCTACTATAAAACTGCTCCTATGTACAAGAATATAACTACTATAATACTGCCCCTATGTACAAGAATATAACTACTATAATACTGATCCTATGTACAAGAATATAACTACTATAATACTGCTCCTATGTAAAAGAATATAACTACTATAATACTGCCTCCTATGTAAGAGAATATAACTACTATAGTACTTTTCCTATATACAAGAATATAACTACTATAGAAACATAGAAACATAGAAACATAGAATGTGTCGGCAGATAAGAACCATTTGGCCCATCTAGTCTGCCCAATAGACTGAATACTATGAATAGCCCCAGGCCCTATCTTATATGAAGGATGGCCTTATGCCTATCCCATGCATGCTTAAACTCCTTCACTGTATTTGCAGCTACCACTTCTGCAGGAAGGCTATTCCATGCGTCCACTACTCTCTCAGTAAAGTAATTCTTCCTGATATTACCTTTAAACCTTTGCCCCTCTAATTTAAAACTATGTCCTCTTGTAGCAGTTTTTCTTCTTTTAAATATTCTCTCCTCTTTTACCGTGATGATTCCCTTTATGTATTTAAAAGTTTCTATCATATCCCCTCTGTCTCTTCTTACTTCCAAGCTATACATGTTAAGGTCGTTTAACCTTTCCTGGTAAGTTTTGTCCTGCAATCCATGTACTAGTTTAGTAGCTCTTCTCTGAACTCTCTCCAAAGTTTCAATATCCTTCTGCAGATATGGTCTCCAGTACTGCACACATACTGTACTGCACTCCAGTACTGCTCCTATATACAAGAATATAACTATTATAATACTGCTCCTATGTACAAGAATAAAACTACTATAATACTGCTCCTATGTACAAGAATATAGCTACTATAAAACTGCTCCTATGTACAAGAATATAACTACTATAATACTGCTCCTATGTACAAGAATATAACTACTATAATACTGCTCCTATGTACAAGAATATAACTACTATGTTACTGCTCCTATGTACAAGAATATAACTACTATAATACTGCTCCTATGTACAAGAATATAACTACTATAATACTGCTCCTATGTACAAGAATATAACTACTATAATACTGCTCCTATGTACAAGAATATAACTACTATAATACTGCTCCTATGTACAAGAATATAACTACTATAATACTGCTCCTATGTACAAGAATATAACTACTATAATACTGCTCTTATGTACAAGAATATAACTACTATAATACTGCTCCTGTGTACAAGAATATAACTACTATAATACTGCTCCTATGTACAAGAATATAACTACTATAATACTACTCTATGTACAAGAATATAACTACTATAATACTGCTCCTATGTACAAGAATATAGCTACTATGTTACTGCTCCTATGTACAAGAATATAACTACTATAATACTGCCCTATGTACAAGAATATAACTACTATAATACTGCTCCTATGTACAAGAATATAACTACTATAATACTGCTCCTATGTACAAGAATATAACTACTATAATACTGCCTCCTATGTACAAGAATATAACTACTATAATACTGCTCCTATGTACAAGAATATAACTACTATAATACTGCTCCTATGTACAAGAATATAACTGCTATAATACTGCCTCCTATGTACAAGAATATAACTACTATAATACTGCTCCTATATATAAGAATATAACTACTATAATACTGCTCCTATGTACAGGAATATAACTACTATAATACTGCTCCTATGTACAAGAATATAACTACTATAATACTGCTCCTGTGTACAAGAATATAACTACTATAATACTGCAGGGTGGCTCTCTCTGCCTCCCGTTACTCCGGAGCTGGCTCTAGTTGCACACGGCTCCGGGTCTCGTCTCCCAGTCGGGGATTTTGCCGTTCTTCACACTTTGATGGATGGAGTCAAAGGTTGGAAGCATTTAACTAATGGCGGTTTAATGAAGAGATGGCGGCCGCGCAGAGCACATACGCTGCTTTTAAGTGTCAGGCTGCCTAATTGAGGGGCGGCGTTTCATGTACATTTCTTATACGGCTTTGAGGAAGCGTCAGGGGGAGAAGAGACGATTTCCATAAACGCTTTGACACGTCGTTTAGAGTCATACTAATGTGCTAATCCCTTCAAAGTAATACCTTGAATGCACAGCGCACAGCCGTGAGCTTAACTCGCGCTGCGCTCTCGCCATTTATTCCCGCTGCTCTCTAATCCGGACATGAAAGCGCTGCTCTGAGAGTAAAGAGATTACTAGATTTGAATATTTACTTTTTCATGGGATTTTTTGTGTTCTCAGTAAAACATCTACATCATGACTTTACTTTGTCAACTGTTTTACAGCACGAAAGAAGGAGCGGAGCGAGAGCTTTATATTGGCCTTCCTGCCGACAGGTCCGCGCCCCAGAATTTACCGTCTTAATATGGGCTAAGACAGAGATATTATGGATTAACCCTTCAAAGAGAATCTTTCCTTGACCACCATATCACAGTCCATAAAAACAACCTGTATTATACTCCAGAGCTGCATTCACTATTCTGCTGGTGGAGTCACTGTGTACATACATTACTTATCCTGTACTGATCCTGAGTTACATCCTGTATTATACTCCAGAGCTGCACTCACTATTCTGCTGGTGCAGTCACTGTGTACATACATTACTTATCCTGTACTGATCCTGAGCTATATCCTGTATTATACTCCAGAGCTGCACTCACTATTCTGCTGGTGCAGTCACTGTGTACATACATTACTTATCCTGTACTGATCCTGAGTTACATCCTGTATTATACTCCAGAGCTGCACTCACTGTTCTGCTGGTGCAGTCACTGTGTACATACATTACTTATCCTGTACTGATCCTGAGTTACATCCTGTATTATACTCCAGAGCTGCACTCACTATTCTGCTGGTGCAGTCACTGTGTACATACATTACTTATCCTGTACTGATCCTGAGTTACATCCTGTATTATACTCCAGAGCTGCACTCACTATTCTGCTGGTGCAGTCACTGTGTACATACATTACTTATCCTGTACTGATCCTGAGTTACATCCTGTATTATACTCCAGAGCTGCACTCACTGTTCTGCTGGTGCAGTCACTGTGTACATACATTACTTATACTGTACTGATCCTGAGTTACATCCTGTATTATACTCCATAGCTGCACTCTCTATTCTGCTGGTGCAGTCACTGTGTACATACATTACTTATCCTGTACTGATCCTGAGTTACATCCTGTATTATACTCCAGAGCTGCACTCACTATTCTGCTGGTGCAGTCACTGTGTACATACATTACATTACTTATCCTGTACTGATCCCGAAGTTACATCCTGTATTATACTCCAGAGCTGCACTCACTATTCTGCTGGTGGAGTCACTGTGTACATACATTACTTATCCTGAGTTACATCCTGTATTATACTCCAGAGCTGCACTCACTATTCTGCTGGTGCAATTACTGTGTAAATACATTACTTATCCTGTACTGATCCTGAGTTACATCCTGTACTATACTCCAGAGCTGCACTCACTATTCTGTTGGTGAAGTCACTGTGTACATACATTACATTACTTATCCTGTACTGATCCTAAGTTATATCCTGTATTATACTCCAGAGCTGCACTCACTATTCTGCTGGTGCAGTCACTGTGTACATACATTACTGATCCTGAGTTACAACCTGTATTATGCTCCAGAGCTGCACTCACTATTGTGCTGGTGCAGTCACGGTGTACATACATTACTTATCCTGTACTGATCCTGAGTTGCATCCTGTATTATACTCCAGAGCTGCACTCCCTATTCTGCTGGTGCAGTCGCTGTGTACATACATTACTTATCCTGAGTTACATCCTGTATTATACTCCAGAGCTGCACTCACTATTCTGCTGGCGCAGTCACTGTGTACATTACATTACTTATCCTGTACTGATCCTGAGTTACATCCTGTATTATACTCCAGAGCTGCACTCACTATCCTGCAGTGCAGTCGCTGTGTACATACATTACTTATCCTGTACTGATCCTGAGCTGCATCCTGTATTATACTCCAGAGCTGCACTCACTATTCTGCTGGTGGAGTCACTGTGTACATACATTACATTACTTATCCTGTACTGATCCTGAGTTACATCCTGTATTATACTCCAGAGCTGCACTCACTGTTCTGCTGGTGCAGTCACTGTGTACATACATTACTTATCCTGTACTGATCCTGTGTTACATCCTATATTATACTCCAGAGCTGCACTCACTATTCTGCTGGTGGAGTCACTGTGTACATACATTACATTATTCATCCTGTACTGATCCTGAGTCACATCCTGTATTATACTCCAGAGCTGCACTCACTATTCTGCTGGTGCAGTGACTGTGTACATACATTACTTATCCTGTACTGATCCTGAGTTACATCCTGTATTATACTCCAGAGCTGCACTCATTATTCTGCTGGTGCAGTCACTGTGTACACACATTACTTATCCTGTACTGATCCTGAGTTACATCCTGTATTTTACTCCAGAGCTGCACTCACTATTCTGCTGGTGGAGTCACTGTGTACATACATTACATTACTTATCCTGTACTGATCCTGACTTACATCCTGTATTATACTCCAGAGCTGCACTCACTATTCTGCTGGTGCAGTCACTGTGTACATACATTACTTATCCTGTACTGATCCTGAGTTACATCCTGTATTATACTCCAGAGCTGCAATCACTATTCTGCAATGCCAGACACTGAACAAGCAGGGAATGCTGGGTGATTTCAACGGATATTCTTTTGGGCTTTGTTTCTCCAAATATACATCATTCATCTGTTATTCCTTCTGGAAATGTATAACTAAACTGACAACTGGGTGCTTTTATACAACTTGTCAATAGGTGCAGGAACATGAGATACGGGGGCTGTTTACGGTATTTGGGACGAGGGAGCACATGCTCACTAATCCAGCAGCAGACCATTGTAATGTATGGATTCCAGGATTTCTTATGTCACCCCTTTCCCACAGGTGGAGTGATACAGTGGGTACACACATTATAGAAGAGCGGTAACTTACAGGCGGTCTCTGAGCTCCGCGGTATCACTAGGAGTCCCCAAGGAGCGCAGGTTTCTCTCCAGAGACTGTACTGTCAACAAGAGAGACACAAGAATAAACCACGGACTACACCACAGACCGCTCACCGTCAGGACAGGAAGTGGTAGCTGGGGTTTTACATAGGACTGCTCAAAGGGATGCGTACACTGATACATTGTAACAAACCCTCAAGACAGGGAAGTAATGCTTACACTGATACACTGTAACAAACCCTCAACACAGGGGGGTGTCTGTACTGCTGATGTGATATTAAATAGAAATATATACGCTGATACATTGTTACAAACCATCAACACAGGATATCTGTACTTCTGCTTTGATAAATAATAATGTCTACACTGACACATTGTAACAAACCCTCAATAGTGCTGATGTCATATTGAATAGTCAGTTCTAGGCTGATGCATTCTTACAAACCATCAACCCCACAGATCTCTTTACTGCTGCTGTGATATCAAACGGTAATGTCTGCACTGATACACTGTGACAAACCCTCAGTACAGGGGATACCTGTACTGCTGATGTGTATGCAGTAATGTCTGCACTGATACACTGTGACAAACCCTCAGTACAGGGGATACATGTACTGCTGATGTGTATGCAGTAATGTCTGCACTGATACACTGTGACAAACCCTCAGTACAGGGGATACCTGTACTGCTGATGTGTATGCAGTAATGTCTACACTGATACACTGTGACAAACCCTCAGTACAGGGGATACATGTACTGCTGATGTGTATGCAGTAATGTCTACACTGATACACTGTAACAAACCCTCAGTACAGGGGATACATGTACTGCTGATGTGTATGCAGTAATGTCTACACTGATACACTGTAACAAACCCTCAGTACAGGGGATACCTGTACTGCTGATGTGTATGCAGTAATGTCTGCACTGATACACTGTGACAAACCCTCAGTACAGGGGATACCTGTACTGCTGATGTGTATGCAGTAATGTCTACACTGATACACTGTAACAAACCCTCAGTACAGGGGATACATGTACTGCTGATGTGTATGCAGTAATGTCTACACTGATACACTGTGACAAACCCTCAGTACAGGGGATACATGTACTGCTGATATGTATGCAGTAATGAGTACACTGATACACTGTAACAAACCCTCAGTACAGGGATACCTGTACTGCTGATGTGATATCAAACGGTAATGTCTGCACTGATACACTGTGACAAACCCTCAACACAGGGGATACCTGTACTGCTGATGTGTATGCAGTAATGTCTACACTGATACACTGTAACAAACCCTCAGTACAGGGGATACATGTACTGCTGATATGTATGCAGTAATGAGTACACTGATACACTGTGACAAACCCTCAGTACAGGGGATACATGTACTGCTGATATGTATGCAGTAATGAGTACACTGATACACTGTAACAAACCCTCAGTACAGGGATACCTGTACTGCTGATGTGATATCAAACGGTAATGTCTGCACTGATACACTGTGACAAACACTCAGTACAGGGGATACCTGTACTGCTGATGTGTATGCAGTAATGTCTACACTGATGCACTGTGACAGACCCTCAGTACAGGGATACCTGTACTGACGTGATGTCAGCGGTAATGTCTGCTGATACACTGTGACCAAACACTCAGTGGGGATGCCTGTGCTGCTGATGTGTTATGCAGTAACGTCTGCACTACTGTGACAGGCCCTCAGTACAGGAGTTTTTATTTCTGCTGATGTCAATACGTGTGTATGATACATAACGACCTCAGTACCCCAGGGGATGCATGTACTGCTGACGTGTGTACGATGTATCTACACTGATGACTGTAAACCCTCAGTACAGGGGATACATGTACCGCTGATATATGTCTGCAGTAATGGTACACTGATACACTGTAACAAGCCCCTCAGTGCTGGGGATACCTGTTGCTGCTGATGTGATATCAAAGCGGGTAATGTCTGCACTGGATACACTGTAACAAACCCTCAGTACAGGGGATACCTGTACTGCTGATGTGTATGCAGTAATGTCTGCACTGATACACTGTAACAAACCCTCAGTACAGGGGATACATGTACTGCTGATATGTATGCAGTAATGTGTACACTGATACACTGTAACAAACCCTCAGTACAGGGGATACATGTACTGCTAATGTGATATAAAATAATATTGTCTACACTGATACACTGTAACAAACCCTCAGTACGGGATATTTGAAGTGCTCCTGTGCTATGATATAGCGATGTCGCTGCTGATACATTGTAACTAATGCTTTAAACTGTTGGGGCTTTGCGGTGCTGCCCCCTTCAGCTCACAGAGGGTTATACAGAAGCTTTATAGCAGTCCCAGTACCCCGGATATGTCACATGACTGGAGCGCAGGGGGCGGAGCCCGGGCACAGACTACGGGAGGAGGCGTGTGATACCCACCGTTGGAATTTATTCTAAACACATCCCCAGAAGTGACCTGGAACAGCTCCTCCAGCTCATGAGCATCAACCTGGGTGGCTGTTAAAGGAAAGAAGAGAAGTATTACAGACATCTGGAAGGAGACGGGATGCAGGAGGGGCTAACACATGGGGGAGGGGCTCACAGACGGGGGAGGGGCTCTGCAGACCATGTGGCGTCACTTTAAGGGAGTCCTTTCTGTGAGTTGCCGGCGGCATCAATCAGCTCCATGGAGGGCGCCCCCCTCCTATATCTAAGGGCACAGCCTGCTCGTCTGGCACACTGGGGCCCTCAAACCCAAGGGAGGAGAAGGACTACCACCGGGGGCCAACACTCAAGGTTGAGAAGCCGGCATGTATGGCTCGCCAACACGGGAGGAGAACCTGGGAGCAGTGAACTGACCTCATAGGCCCCTGCTGGTTCAGTCTCTGCTGTGGTGTTTTGCGGAGGCTCCCCTGACCTCGCAGCTCCCTGCTGGTTCAGTCTCTGCTGTAATATTTTGCGGAGGCTCCCCTGACCTCGCAGCTCCCTGCTGGTTCAGTCTCTGCTGTAGTGTTTTGTTGAGGCTCCCCTGACTTCGCAGCTCCCTGCTGGTTCAGACTCTGCTGTGGTGTTTTGTGGGGCTCCCCTGACCTCACAGCTCCCTGCTGGTTCAGTCTCTGCTGTAATATTTTGCGGAGGCTCCCCTGACCTCACAGCTCCCTGCTGGTTCAGTCTCTGCTGCAATATTTTGTGGAGGCTCCCCTGACCTCACAGCTCCCTGCTGGTTCAGTCTCTGCTGCAATATTTTGTGGAGGCTCCCCTGACCTCACAGCTCCCTGCTGGTTCAGTCTCTGCTGTGGTGTTTTCTGGGGCTCCCCTGACCTCACAGCTCCCTGCTGGTTCAGTCTCTGCTGTAGTGTTTTCTGGGGCTCCCCTGACCTCACAGCTCCCTGCTGGTTCAGTCTCTGCTGTAGTGTTTTCTGGGGCTCCCCTGACCTCACAGCCCCTGCTGCAGTCTCGTAGTGTTTTCTGGCCCCTGACCTCACAGCTCCCTGCTGGTTCAGTCTCTGCTGTAGTGTTTTCTGGGGCTCCCCTGACCTCACAGCTCCCTGCTGGTTCAGTCTCTGCTGTAGTGTTTTCTGGGGCTCCCTGACCTCACAGCTCCCTGCTGGTTCAGTCTCTGCTGTAGTGTTTTCTGGGGCTCCCCTGACCTCACAGCTCCCTGCTGGTTCAGTCTCTGCTGTAGTGTTTTGTTGAGGCTCCCCTGACTTCGCAGCTCCCTGCTGGTTCAGTCTCTGCTGTAATATTTTGCGGAGGCTCCCCTGACCTCACAGCACCCTGCTGGTTCAGTCTCTGCTGTGGTGTTTTGTGGAGGCTCCCCTGACCTCACAGCTCCCTGCTGGTTCAGTCTCTGCTGTGGTGTTTTGTGGAGGCTCCCCACAGCTCCCTGCTGGTTCAGTCTCTGCGCAGTCACAGGTCTGCTGTGGGGGATGTAGTTTGTACCTGGCATTACACATGACCTACCTCTCCCACGATGCAACACAACTGACAGAAATGTATTTGGTGCCTTCTGCTTAGCTGCAAAGATTGTCTCCATAAGGCTCCATCCACACGTCCGCAATTCTGCATTTTGCGGAACGGAATTGCGGACCCATTCATTTCTATGCAGACAGACGATGGGTCCGCAATTACGAACAAGAAAAGGCATTTTCTACTATAGTGCTGGCGATGTGCGGTCCGCATAATGTGAAACGGCACATTGCTGGTGTCCGTGTTTTGCAGATCCGCGGATCTGCAAAACACACACGGACGTGTGAATGGCCCCTGACATTTATACTCCAGCCACATCCTTTATACAGAGTTCTGCTGCGGTGCATTATGGGAAATGTAGAGTTTGTACCCGTCACTACACAGGAACCACTTCTTCCGGAGCAGAGCTATGGGGGACGCAGACAGCGGCATCCATTGGTCCAGACCCCTCCTCTGTACCACACCCAGTACACACCATCTACGGCAGAGAAGGAAAACCCCCTTCTCCTTGCGAGACCCCCTCCGCCGCCCACCTCGCTCTGACTAATTAGTGGCGGATCACGAGCGAGGCTCCGCTGACGTCCCCCTCACACGCAGCAGCCGCTCCGACACATTCTTTGAGAGCGTTTCAGAAAGCACAGATTTCCATCAGTGAGAGCGGTGGAAATTATTAGACTTCTGTCTAAGTGACACCAAATTACCTTCCCCAGAGCCCCCCGCCCACCACTCGTCTGCCAGACGGGGGTAAGAGACTGCCAATGGTTATGGTGGCACCTGCAAAGACTGGCAAGTCGCTGCGGGCAAACAACCTGCACTCAAAAGATTTATCCTGCGCCTCCTTGTGCGTGAACAGAATGCTAGAACGGCAGTAAAGACTGACAATGCTAGCAAAAAAAAATTTTTTATAATTCTGATTTTATTCCCATAAAGACCCGTCTGCGGAGCCCCTATAGATTGTATCCACAGGTGCAATATTCTGCCTTGTGCACCCAGCTTTCCCAGAAGCGGATGGTATCTGAGGAGGGGACGTGAAATCGTTCTTAAAGGGATACAAATTGCGCAGGACGACGGCTGTCGCCTTTTAATGATGTTTCATTTCATTGCTGGACGAGTGGAAATTTCCAGCTCGGGGAAAGTTGACTTTAATCCAGAGTGAAGAGCAATTAATAAGATAGATGTTTATTGCGCATTCGGAGGCGGTTTCCCTGGCGACCGGCACAGAACCGTATAGAAACGCGTTCCACTCATCAAGGCAGGACGTTCTATAGATTAGGGGAAAATAGAGCAGAGCCGGCCTGGCAGCGCCCCGCCATTTATCACCCGCCGCAGCCTCCGCTGACGCGTTCCGGGCATCTCTTTCAGGACTAAAGTAATTTACTGATAATTATCTAAAAATAACAAATCTTTACTAATCCCACTAATCACCGGGGAGCAGGTCACCGCACCCACAAGACCAGCACACTGGTGTGCTGAAATACTCTGTGCTGCTGAGGGACCTGTTCCTTCCACTATGTAATCCCCCCACAAGACCAGAACGCCTCTCCTGAAATACTCTGTGCTGCTGAGGGACCTGCTCTCTTCACTATGTAATCCCCCCACAAAGACCAGCACACTGCTCTCCTGAAATACTCTGTGCTGCTGAGGGACCTGTTCTCTCCACTATGTAATCCCCCCACAAAGACCAGCACACTGCTCTCCTGAAATACTCTGTGCTGCTGAGGGACCTGTTCTCTCCACTATGTAATCCCCCACAAGACCAGTACACTCCTCTCCTGAAATACTCTGTGCTGCTGAGGGACCTGCTCTCTCCACTATGTAATGCCCCCACAAGACCAGCACACTGCTCTCCTGAAATACTCTGTGCTGCTGAAGGACCTGTTCTCTCCACTATGTAATCCCCCACAAGCCTCTCCTGAAATACTCTGTGCTGCTGATGGACCTGTTCTCTCTACTATGTAATCCCCCACGAGACCAGCACGTGCCTCTCCTGAAATACTCTGTGCTGCTGAGGGACCTGCTCTCTTCACTATGTAATCCCAAGACCAGCACGCACCTCTCCTGAAATACTCTGTGCTGCTGATTGACCTGTTCTCTCTACTATGTAATCCCCCACAAGACCAGTACACTCCTCTCCTGAAATACTCTGTGCTGCTGAGGGACCTGTTCTCTTCACTATGTAATCCCCCACAAGACCAGCACTCCTCTCCTGAAATACTCTGTGCTGCTGAGGGACCTGTTCTCTCTACTATGTAATCCCCCACGAGACCAGCACTCCTCTCCTGAAATACTCTGTGCTGCTGAGGGACCTGTTCTCTCCACTATGTAATCCCCCACGAGACCAGCACGTGCCTCTTCTGAAATACTCTGTGCTGCGGAGGGACCTGTTCTCTCCACTATGTAATCCCCCACGAGACCAGCACGTGCCTCTCCTGAAATACTCTGCGCTATGATCTATGCGTCAGTAAAAGGCTAGATTAACCTGTCTGACACAGACGAGCGCTCCACGGCGGCTCTCTGTGTGCGACTACCGCTACTCAGCACTGCGCCCGCCGAGCAGACAGATGAAAGCAGAACTGAGTGCGTGAGTGGTCCGAGGCTACGCTGACGAGGGACGCGCTGGATTTCCATCTTTTTTTTTTTCCTCCAAAGTTCACGGGCTCATTAAGTGGAGCGGGCTCACAGAACAAAGCGGGCGGCCGCGGAGTAACGCTCCGATAATTAGACAAGATGTTCAACACCGCTATCAATACCCGGAAAACGCCACAAAAATATAAACTCTCAGATGCGGGGATTTGCTTCTTCTCTTTTTTGAGTAAAACAGATGACCGGGATGAGGATAATAGTAAATCTTAAAGGGCCAGTCAATCTATTAGGGCACACAGACTTCACAGAAGGGGGTCCTCCGCTCTGTAACCCCTTCATGACCCAGACATGATAACCCGCTCTAAAGGCGCGTCTCCTGTTCTGGCCACTGGACCACGGGCAGCCAGTCATCTGAATGGTCGTCATGTAGTACTTCACTCTCCCTGTAGAGGTCGCTGCAGGAAAAGTCCCTGGCCGGTTGTAGCTGCCCCTGGGATTGAGCCGATCGTCTAGATTCTGAAAGGAGTCATCTCTAATGGAGCAACCCCTTCAAAGGGTGTCTGTCAGCAGTTCTGTCCCTATGACTCTGGCTGACCTGTTACATGTGTGCTCGGCAGCTGAAGGCGTCTGTGTTGGTCCCATGTTCATATGTGCCCGCATTGCTCAGAAAAATTATGTTTTAATATATGCAAATGAGCCTTTAGGAGCAACAAGGGCGTTACCATTACACCTAGAGGCTCTGCTCTCTGTAACTGCTGCGCTCCCTGCACTTTGACAGGACGAGGTGTGACGATGTTTCCACTGCCTGGTCCTGTCAATCAAAGTGCAGGGAGCGCAGCAGTTACAAAGAGAGCAGATCCTCTAGGTGTAATGGTAACGCCCCCGTTGCTCCTAAAGGCTCATTTCCATATAATAAAACATCATATTTCTCAGCAGTGAGGGCACATATGAACATGGGACCAACACAGATGCCTTCAGCTGCCGAGGGCACATGTAACAGGTCAGCCAGTGTCATAGGGACAGAACTTCTGACAGATGCCCTTTAATCACTAACAATCATATACCATTGAGACCTCTGATTGCTGTCAGAGAACGGAAACACTCCTGTTTACTTTCAGATGATGAAAGCCCACCCATGTCACAGCACCACTCACGGGACCTGGTCTGTCTTGACTAAGGAAGCATTGATACGGCAGAAAAAAAAAGCAGTTGAAAACGGATGCACCGTCAGTTTTTCATGGCCATTTTGCATCCATTTTTAACAGCTGTTAAAACAGATTAATTTCATATTATTTTTTTTAAAACCTCCAACCCCTGCAGTGTCCTTAGCATACAATGATGCCCCTTTTAGGGCCCCCAGGATATATAATGTTCCCCATAGTACACTCAGTACATATTATGCCCCCCCCCCCCCAGTACCTATAATGTTCCCCATAGGGCACTCAGTATATATTATGCCCCCTTAGTGCTCCCCCCCAGGACCTATAATGCCCCTTTTAGAGCCCCTACCCAGGACCTATAATGCGCCTTTTAGAGCCCCTAGTACCTACAACGTTCCCCATAGTGCATTCAGTACATATTATGCCCCCTTAGTGCCCCGCCCCCCCAGTACCTATAATGCCCCTTTTAGGGCCCCCAGTATCTATAACGTTCACCATAGTGCATTCAGTATATATTATGCGCCCTTAGTGCCCCCCAGTACCTATAATGCCCCTTTTAGGGCACCTAGTACCTATAACGTTCCCCATAGTGCATTCAGTATATATTATGCCCACTTAGTGCCCCCTCCAGTACCTATAATGCCCCTTTTAGGGCACCTAGTACCTATAACGTTCCCCATAGTGCATTCAGTATATATTATGCCCACTTAGTGCCCCCCCTCCAGTACCTATAATGCCCCTTTTAGGGCCCCCAGTATCTATAACGTTCACCATAGAGCATTCAGTATATATTATGCCCCCTTAGTGCTCCCCCCCAGTACCTATAATGCCCCTTTTAGGGCACCTAGTACCTATAATGTTCCCCATAGTGCATTCAGTATATATTATGCCCACTTAGTGCCCCCCCCCCCAGTACCTATAATGCACCTTTTAGGGCCCCCAGTATATATAACGTTCCCCATAGTGGATTCAGTACAGATTATGCCCCCTTAGTGCGCCCCCATGTATATATAATGGCCCCCACGATAGTATTGACCAGAAAATACATACTCTCCTCACCACATGCGTACAGGACACACTCGCTCTGCACTGGATGCAGCAGGACCCGACACGCCCAGTGTCACCATGCCCCTGGGAGCATTAGGTCCTGCTCACTCCAACGTGGAACAAGTGCTCCCAGCCGAACCTGGTTGAGGTTTTTTAAGCAAAGATCCTTAACGAACCCATTTTTAACAGGCGTTAGATAAGTGCTTAACAGTCGTTAAAAATGGATGCAGTGCTAAAACACTGTGTGAATAGCCCCATAGACTGTAATGCTTCTGAAAACGCTGTGTGAATAGCCCCATAGACTGCAATGCTTCTGAAAACACTGTGTGAATAGCCCCATAGACTGTAATGCTTCTGAAAACACTGTGTGAATAGCCCCATAGAATACAATGCTTCTGAAAACACTGTGTGAATAGCCCCATAGACTGCAATGCTTCTGAAAACACTGTGTGAATAGCCCTATAGACTGCAATGCTTCTGAAAACACTGTGTGAATAGCCCCATAGACTGCAATGCTTCTGAAAACACTGTGTGAATAGCCCCATAGACTGCAATGCTTCTGAAAACACTGTGTGAATAGCTCCATAGACTGCAATGCTTCTGAAAAACCTGTGTGAATAGCCCCATAGACTGCAATGCTTCTGAAAACACTGTGTGAATAGTCCCATAGACTACAATGCTTCTGAAAACACTGTGTGAATAGCCCCATAGACTGCAATGCTTCTGAAAACACTGTGTGAATAGCCCCATAGACTGCAATGCTTCTGAAAACACTGTGTGAATAGCCCCACAGACTGCAATGCTTCTGAAAACACTGTGTGAATAGCCCCATAGACTGCAATGCTTCTGAAAACACTGTGTGAATAGCCCAATAGACTGCAATGCTTCTGAAAACACTGTGTGAATAGCTCCATAGACTGCAATGCTTCCGAAAACACTGTGTGAATAGCCCCATAGACTGTAATGCTTCTGAAAATACTATGTGAATAGCCCCATAGACTGTAATGCTTCTGAAAACACTGTGTGAATAGTCCCATAGACTGCAATGCTTCTGAAAACACTGTGTGAATAGTCCCATAGACTGCAATGCTTCTAAAAACTCTGTGTGAATAGCCCCATAGACTGCAATGCTTCTGAAAACACTGTGTGAATAGTCCCATAGACTGCAATGCTTCTGAAAACACTGTGTGAATAGCCCCATAGACTGTAATGCTTCTGAAAACACTATGTGAATAACCCCATAGACTGCAATGCTTCTGAAAACACTGTGTGAATAGCCCCATAGACTGTAATGCTTCTGAAAACACTATGTGAATAACCCCATAGACTGCAATGCTTCTGAAAACACTGTGTGAATAGCCCCATAGACTGTAATGCTTCTGAAAACACTGTGTGAATAGCCCCATAGACTGTAATGCTTCTCAAAACACTGTGTGAATAACCCCATAGACTGCTATGCTTCTGAAAACACTGTGTGAATAGCCCCATAGACTGTAATGCTTCTGAAAACGCTATGTGAATAGTCCCATAGACTGCAATGCTTCTGAAAACACTGTGTGAATAGCCCCATAGACTGCAATGCTACTGAAAACACTGTGTGAATAGCCGCATAGACTGCAATGCTTCTGAAAACACTGTGTGAATAGTCCCATAGACTGCAATGCTTCTGAAAACGCTGTGTGAATAGCCCCATAGACTGCAATGCTTCTGAAAACACTGTGTGAATAGCCCCATAGACTGCAATGCTTCTGAAAACACTGTGTGAATAGTCCCATAGACTGTAATGCTTCTGAAAACACTGTGTGAATAGCCCCATAGACTGCAATGCTTCTGAAAACACTGTGTGAATAGCCCCATAGACTGTAATGCTTCTCAAAACACTGTGTGAATAACCCCATAGACTGCAATGCTTCTGAAAACACTGTGTGAATAGCCCCATAGACTGTAATGCTTCTGAAAACACTGTGTGAATAGCCCCATAGACTGTTATGCTTCTGAAAACACTGTGTGAATAGCCCCATAGACTGTAATGCTTCTGAAAACGCTGTGTGAATAGCCCCATAGACTGCAATGCTTCTGAAAACACTGTGTGAATAGTCCCATAGACTACAATGCTTCTGAAAACACTGTGTGAATAGCCCCATAGACTGCAATGCTTCTGAAAACACTGTGTGAATAGTCCCATAGACTACAATGCTTCTGAAAACACTGTGTGAATAGCTCCATAGACTGCAATGCTTCTCAAAACGCTGTGTGAATAGTCGCTGTGGTGTGTATTAACCCCTTTTGTCCCTCTAGAGCCGACACATTTCGCTGCTCCGTGTACAGACTGCAGTTACCTCCGCGCCTGGATCGGTCACAGGCTGCACTGCGGCTCTGGATCTGTAGTAGAACTACCACTCCCAGCCTGTCCTCCACAGGGCAGATTACCAGGGCATTCCCACAGGCTGCAGACTATCGCTCTATATAATTAGTAGAGGACATTTCCTGTAATCAGACATCTGATCTGGGATATCTGGTAATCCGGCACTTGAAGTGTATCTACGTTACTGTTCTGCGATCTGTAGTGAGGACCCCCGCAGCTGTGAGGTATCAGCGGCGTGTAATGTCACCCCATCCCCGCCGCCTCCAGACAACGGGCGTCTCAGTGATTCACAGCTCCTGCAGGATGGCAGCGTGGTCCTGAGAAACATCTTATGTAATGAGGGAGAAACCTGTCAGAGCCTCAGACGCTGCAGAGCAAGGGGGAGACGCTTCTTACTACAGTACCGCATATCCAGCGGCTTATGACTCTCCCACTATAGGGACACTACTACTCCCAGCATGCCATGATAGATCAATGATCTCCAGCTACTACTACTCTCAGCCGTAAATAATCGTGATAGATCAGTGCACTCTAGCTACTGGGACACTACAACTCTTAGCCGCAAACAGTCATGATAGATCAGTGCTCTCCTGCCACAGAGGCACTACAACTCCTAACATATCCTAGCTGCCTATCAAAGACCAGTGAGGCTCTTCAGCTGTTGGGAAACTACAACTCCCAGCATTCTACGACACCCACAAATGCCTAAACACTAAGTTTGAGATTTGCAGCTTTCTCCGTAAACCCTGACAGGGGGCAGTCAGTGCTCTATAACTGTGGGTCTCCAACAGTTTAGAAAAACACAACTCCCATCATCCCTCGGGGATCTATAAACATCCTTTGATTTAGAATTTTTCATAATCTGGTATCAAACCGGATGCCAGATTAAAGGAACTGTACTGAAAAATCAAATCCTGATGTGAAAGATGAGGGGCAGAGTTGCAATATATACATCTAAAAGACAGGCGATCGTCCCAGAGCCATCTCGCCGGACTTGGCATCGCTCAGGCCGTACACGGTGCAGAAGACCAAGGGGTCCGCCACGGTGCAGAAGACCAAGGGGTCCGCCACGGTGCAGAAGACCAAGGGGTCCGCCACGGTGCAGAAGACCAAGGGGTCCGCCACGGTGCAGAAGACCAAGGGGTCCGCCACGGTGCAGAAGACCAAGGGGTCCGCCACGGTGCAGAAGACCAAGGGGTCCGCCACGGTGCAGAAGACCAAGGGGTCCGCCACGGTGCAGAAGACCAAGGGGTCCGCCACGGTGCAGAAGACCAAGGGGTCCGCCGCGGTGCAGAAGACCAAGGGGTCCGCGGCGGCAGAAGACCAAGGGGTCCGCGGCGGCAGAAGACCAAGGGGTCCGCGGCGGCAGAAGACCAAGGGGTCCGCCGCGGCAGAAGACCAAGGGGTCCGCGGCGGCAGAAGACCAAGGGGTCCGCGGCGGCAGAAGACCAAGGGGTCCGCGGCGGCAGAAGACCAAGGGGTCCGCCGCGGCAGAAGACCAAGGGGTCCGCCGCGGCAGAGACGGAGTTTATCCGTTACAGTCTTACAGGAGAAACCGGATCTAAAACGGCAAGGCCGCAGAAAAGTTTTACAGGAGCAGAACTCTAAATGCAGCTTTAGATGTGATTAAGTATTTTAGGACCAGCACCAAATAAGTAAAGCAAAGAAGCCCCTGGCAGCTTAGCTAATCTCCCATAATGCACTGCTCCCAACATGCTCTGTACCGACAATGGTCCAGCAGGGGGCACCTGCGAGTTCCAGGACGCAGCTTTGGCTGCGACTAGAGTAAATGACATATATTGGTGACATTTGTGAGCTTCAAGTGCAAATTCTCACTTTATCTTCCACGGTCATGACGCCGTTTTGCGGCCAGGCTTTTAACTCTTGATGACCCTGTCAATGGCAAGTCGCCACACCCTGTGCGGTTCATCATAAATCCGTGCGTCCTCTATAACTACTCCTTACACGCTGAGTGAGACGATTCATGTTTTATGAGGCCGGCAGCAACGCACGGTGCGGCGAGGCTACATATTAGAGAACAGACAGGAGAAAATAAGAATAAATCTCTGCAGGAAGTATACCGGAGGGGCCACTAAACGTAGGCCCCATAAATCTCTTACCAGAGGCGGCGGCTCATTTGTAATACTTAGATTTTTACAGAACCATTACCGACCAGGGGCAGGCGACCGGAGCGCCTTGTGGGAGTGGGGACAGTCCCCGGGTAGGGGGCAGGTGGACTGCGCTGCTGAGGAGTGATAATGACGCGCCGTGGGACCTCCTTACGTGCGGCCCCATTTATATTTATCTCTCATTTGCAGACCATGTCCCATAGTGGTGAAAACCTCAACCGAAAATACGGTGACGAACCGCCCCTCTTGGGCAACAAAACAATTTGCCCCACCTCTGCATGCCTTTTAAGACTCAAACACAGAATACCGCCATATAGTGCCAGGAAAAAAATCTTGTATGAGACCCACATAGTCCACCCCCAATATAGTGATCAAATTACATGAAATAGTGACCAAAATTCGCTCCCTTATGGAGCCTACAAAATACTGCCATACAGCTCCTACATATCACCATCATATAGTGCCAGGAAAGAAAAAATATATATATCGTCCAGACAAGATATAGCACCTACATAATGTTAAATCGACACCCACACCGATCGGCTGTTCCGGACACGTTATGTCTCCAGCGCAGGCGTACTGAAGCTCGGCTCCCAGCTCCGTACACTGCATGGTTTCCGGTACCGGGGCTGGAGCAGGCCACCCACCAATCTGACGCTGAGGATAGGTCATCAATATCTGAAGACTAGACAACCCCTTTAAGCGTCTATATAACACTCCCTTATTGAGGCAACATAATACTGCCACATGGTGCCAGGACCAAATTCGCAAACACAGCTCATATAACACCTGCCATAAGAATGCCCAGATAATACTCTCTTAATGAGCCCACAAAATACTGCCATATAGCTCCACATAATAAATAACGCCACGTAGTTCCCAGGTGACTTTTTAACACTCAAACAACACCACCATATAATGCTGTATCTAACTAATACTTCCAAAGAGCCCACGTGATACTGCCATACAGTACCCAGACTGTTAATGCTCAGATAGTGCCGCCATCTGCCCCTAGGGTTTCCATCCTGAAGGGGAAGCCTGGCACAATTGGGTCATGGGTAACTCGCCTAAAACCGCCACCCGTCATGCATCATCTCCAGCTATCCTCCGTTACCTGTAGGGGGCGCAGGCTGACACATTTACTAGCGCAGGAACACGAGTGACGTGGAGATTAACAGCCACGGGTCGTTACATTGTAGCAGGCCTTTACAACATGGCCGCCCTCGCGGTGATCAGCATTCCGCAGTCTGCGATACACTGCGTGTGCCACTTAGTGCTCACTCGGGGTTTCCTCTGTCTGTACAGTAGGTCGACTTTTAAAAGCACCAGTTTGTGCTCCAGAGCTGCCTGCCAGCCACTGTGGAGACTACAAACATCTTTGGTCACGCAGTCTGCCGGTCTCGCATCGCTCCCACTGCTTTACAAAGAGGGAATACCCCTTTAAGGTCTACACTTCTTTTTCAGTTCATCAGTCACTGCTGCACTGTCCACCCTGAGCTACCTGCTTCATGAACAGAATGTCGGGGCTACAGTGAGGACTGGCACACGCACTATGACGCAGGGAGAAGGACACGCAGAGTCTGTGGAGAGTTGGGTGACAACTTGTATCCAGATCCTGAGCAGAGCACCCGGTTGGGTATGAGTCTACAGTCAGCCATGCGGCTGAGCCGGTGCACTTGGCACAGTGTAGACGAGCTGATCGTGAACACCATGAGGGTGATGCTGGCACATGACCGGGGAGGGCGAGTTACTAAAATACCCTATTAAAATACCCTAAAGCTGAGTGATAACCAATATGGCCGCAACTTCACCTCGGAAAGGAATGGTCACCCAGCTTTCCTAAAAACTGATCGGTGGAGTCTCATAATATGTCCTCCATCATTGCCGGATTATTAGGATTTCTGGATTAGGCTACTTTCACATGGATCTGCAAAAACGCTTCCGTTACAAAAATACAACCGCATGCATCCGTCATGAACTCCATTGAAAGTCAATGGGGGATGGATCAGTTTTCAATTGTGTCCGAGAAAACGGATCCGTCCCCATTGACTTACATTGTGTGTCGAGACAGATCCGCCTTGCTCCGCACCACTTCACGGACAGAAAACCGCTGCTTCCTGCGTTATTCTGTTCGCGATGGGGACGCAACCAAACGTAACGGAATGCAATCTGGTGCATTCATTGTCAATGGGGACAAAACTGAAGCGTTTCCCCCGCTATTGAGATCCTATGACGGATCTCAATAGCGGAAAGGGAAAGCGCAGATGTGCGCCTAACCGGATTTCCAATTAGGGCGCATTCACATCACCGTTTAGCTTTCCATTCTTTTGATCCGTCAGAGGAAGAGAGAGGAAAAAACTAACAAAAAAAAACGGATCTTGTTGCATCAGTTGTCCTCGGAGCCATTTCCGTCTGAGATCCGTTTTTTTAAGACGGAAAGAAAAGTACTGCATGCAGGCCTTTTTCCCCAGTCTGAAAAAAAAACGGATCTCAGACGGAAATGGCTCAAACGGATGACAAATGATGCAACAGGATCCGTTAGTTTTTCTCTCTCTCTCTTCTTCTGACGGATTAGAAGAACGGAAAGCTAAACGCTGATGTGAATACGCCCTTAAAGGAATTTTACTTTGCCGTTGAGGGTCCTCGGAAACCTGGGTGTCAAATGTGCAGCAGTATAGAGGAGGGGGCTATCGCTGCAACACCTAGGCCTATGTGACTACAGCTGATCGAATTTGGGGTGTCAAAGGTTAAACAAACTCCAATAGACTGGTGAGAGCGCAAGATGCTGAGCCGCTCGCGGCAACGGAAGCTTTCAGGGATGGCGCTCCGCAGACAGTGCGCTCGAGATCATTCCCAACTTATTCCTCTGTTCCTGACACCTCTGACTACAATAAAAATCAGAATGAAAGACGACTGCAACAATGTAACGAATGTATCAGGTGGCAGAGCGCTCCTAACAACAAAGCAGAGAGAAACCTTGGAGCCCAAACTTCCATCCTCCTCCAATCCCTTCCAAAGCTGCAAATAAATCTCCGGGTTCCGCAGGTTTTTCATCTCCTGGCAGAGAACAGCGAGTCCCACCACCGGTAAAGGTAAATCAGCACAACAGAGAGCGCTGCTCTGGACGGGACTGGAGTATAATGGTGCCACTTAGAATCAGGATTTGTAAAGTGGCGTTAACATCGGTCAGGCATCTGCAACAACGTTACATCAAACGGTCACAACGGCCAGATGTAGAGATCTGCAACATATTCAGTGACTAGAAGAGAGATTAACAGCAGGGAGCGGGCCATGGACAAGGGGAGCGTGCAAATGTGCGCAGGGAGCCGGCCCGATGGACGCAGGGAGCCGGCCCGATGGACGCAGGGAGCCGGCCCGATGGACGCAGGGAGCCGGCCCGATGGACGCAGGGAGCCGGCCCGATGGACGCAGGGAGCCGGCCCGATGGACGCAGGGAGCCGGCCCGATGGACGCAGGGAGCCGGCCCGATGGACGCAGGGAGCGGGCGTGTGCTGGCAGGAGCAGGGTGCGGGTAAATCCTCTGTCACTGCTGCTAAACATCGTCAGTGGGGAATGATGGGAGTAGTAGTCTTTGCATTGGGATACGTTCTGACTACAAGCTTTCCAGAACTGGAGCCAGAAAAAAACTCAAAATGTTAATGGATTCCCGGCGGCTCCCACATAATGGATATTTCCGGAATCACAAAAAAACAAGAACAGACACTTCAGAAAAGGGGCCACCTGCACTCCCTGGAGCGGGACCTGCTTAATATACAGGGACCACCTGCACTCCCTGGAGCGGGACCTGTCTAATACACAGGGACCACCTGCACTCCCTGGAGTGGGACCTACCTAATACAAAGGGACCACCTGCACTCCCTGGAGCGGGACCTACCTAATATACAGGGACCACCTGCACTCCCTGGAGCGGGACCTGCTTAATATACAGGGACCACCTGCACTCCCTGGAGCGGGACCTACCTAATACACAGGGACCACCTGCACTCCTGGAGCGGGACCTACCTAATATACAGGGACCACCTGCACTCCCTGGAGCGGGACCTACCTAATATACAGGGACCACCTGCACTCCCTGGAGCGGGACCTACCTAATATATAGGGACCACCTGCACTCCCTGGAGTGGGACCTACCTAATACACAGGGACCACCTGCACTCCCTGGAGCAGGACCTACCTAATACAAAGGGACCACCTGCACTCCCTGGAGCAGGACCTACCTAATACACAGGGACCACCTGCACTCCGTGGAGTGGGACCTACCTAATATACAGGGACCACTTGCACTCCCTGGAGCGGGACCTACCTAATACACAGGGACCACCTGCACTCCCTGGAGTGGGACCTGCCTAATATACAGGGACCACCTGCACTCCCTGGAGCGGGACCTGCCTAATACACAGGGACCACCTGCACTCCGTGGAGCGGGACCTACCTAATACACAGGGACCACCTGCACTCTGTGGAGCGGGACCTACCTAATATACAGGGACCACCTGCACTCCCTGGAGCAGGACCTACCTAATATACAGGGACCACCTGCACTCCCTGGAGCGGGACCTACCTAATACACAGGGACCACCTGCACTCAGTGAAATGGGACCTACCTAATACACAGGGACCACCTGCACTCCCTGGAGCGGGACCTACCTAATACACAGGGTCCACCTGCACTCCCTGGAGCAGGACCTACCTAATACACAGGGACCACCTGCACTCCCTGGAGCGGGACCTACCTAATACACAGGGACCACCTGCACTCTGTGGAGTGGGACCTACCTAATACACAGGGTCCACCTGCACTCCCTGGAGCGGGACCTGCCTAATACACAGGGTCCACCTGCACTCCCTGAAGCGGGACCTACCTAATACACAGGGACCACCTGCACTCCCTGGAGCGGGACCTACCTAATACACAGGGACCACCTGCACTCCCTGGAGCAGGACCTACCTAATACACAGCGACCACCTGCACTCCCTGGAGTGGGACCTACCTAATATACAGGGACCACCTGCACTCCCTGGAGCAGGACCTACCTAATACACAGGGACCACCTGCACTCCCTGGAGTGGGACCTACCTAATATACAGGGACCACCTGCACTCCCTGGGGGGACCTACCTGATACACAGGGACCACCTGCACTCCTGGAGCGGGACCTACCTACATACAGGGACCACCTGCACTCCCTGGAGCGGGACCTACCTAATACACAGGGACCACCTGCACTCCCTGGAGCGGGACCTACCTAATACAGGGACCACCTGCACTCCCTGGAGCGGGACCTACCTAATACACAGGGACCACCTGCACTCCTGGAGTGGGACCTACCTAATATACAGGGACCACCTGCACTCCCTGGAGCAGGACCTACCTAATACACAGGGACCACCTGCACTCCCTGTAACGGGACCTACCTAATACACAGGGGCCACCTGCACTCCCTGGAGCGGGACCTACCTAATACACAGGGACCACCTGCACTCCCTGGAGCGGGACCTACCTAATACACAGGGACCACCTGCACTCCCTGGAGTGGGACCTACCTAATACACAGGGACCACCTGCACTCCCTGGAGCGGGACCTACCTAATACACAGGGACCACCTGCACTCCCTGGAGCGGGACCTACCTAATACACAGGGACCACCTGCACTCCCTGAGCGGGACCTACCTAACTACACAGGGACCACCTGCACTCCCTGGAGCGGGACCTACCTAATACACAGGGACCACCTGCACTCCCTGGAGCAGGATCCTACCTAATACACAGCGACCACCTGCACTCCCTGGAGCGGGACCTACCTAATACACAGGGGCCACCTGCACTCCCTGGAGCGGGACCTACCTAATACACAGGGACCACCTGCACTCCCTGGAGCGGGACCTACCTGATACACAGGGTCCACCTGCACTCCCTGGAGCAGGACCTACCTGATACACAGGGACCACCTGTAATCCCTGGAGCAGGACCTGCCTAATATCCAGGAACTGCATAAACAGCAATTCCATGACCGGTGTCACCCAGCTTTCCTATAATGCTGTGGGTGACAAACTCTATGGAAGAAGCTATAAAGGGACCACACGGGTTATCACCCAGCTTTCCCAGAGTACTGAATGTCGTTTGCTTGGCTATGTACCTCTATGGAAAGCTGTGCTACAGGAAGCTATAATGGACCTGCTTGTGCAGTTATTAACCCCCAGAGGCGCTAGAATGGAGGCCATTATCACCCAGCTTTCCCAGGACTTCATTTAGATGAAAACCAGACTCGACTATTTAGCAGGGAGCTCTATCTAAAGGGTTTTCAGTCGCCCATCACAGGCACGACCCCCACCTTATACCTGTGCATGGACGGGGGCAGCAGGGAGCTGGGCTATGGACCGCAGATCCGGCACCGGGCTCATACCTAGAGGCTGATATCCTTGAGTAGAGGGTCCGCCAAAAGGGTTTCTGATTCCAAATCCACTGCCATCAACAGAGCCATACGACATGTTGGAAAACCGGATTCAGGCTTAACGGGGGCGCAGGAGAGCTGGAAAGCAAGGAGAATAACGTCAGCAAGGTAATGACCTGCGCCAGTGCGCACACCTGACACCGCCATCATCCACAAGGTGTCAGAACACAAGGCACCAGAGGCTCACACAGAAGCCCAATGGGCAGTCCTCGTATGATAAAGGTATAGCATATCACTAGCATCCGCCATTACTCTATGATGGGTAGGAGACCACCGCTGAGAATGAGGGGGGGTCACAGCCCCCCAATTCTTTTAGAGTATGATGCAGGTCACTTCTCCTGCTCAGTGATGCACCGGATTAATCATTGTATAATTATAGATTTTCTTGTTGTCAGTTTGCACAGGTTTTCATTTGGATTTACCCAAGTTGTACCCAAAACTGCTTCATCTCCCGAATAGAAAAATATCAAAATGGTGCAGGATTGAGACACAAAATGTGTTTGACTGTTTCAGAACCTTTCAATATATTAAAAAAAAAGTTGCCAGACTTTCCATTATAAACCAGAGAAAACCGTTAAGGCCACTTTCACATCTGCGTTTATCTTTCCCGGTATTGGGATAAGGCCGAAGATCTCAATACCGGAGAAAAAAGTCTCCATTTTGTCCCCATTTATTGTTTAAGGGGACAAAACAGAACAGAACGGAACGGAGCGCTCCAGAATGTATTCCGTTCCATTCATTCCCATACCAGACAAAAAACCGCAGCAAGCGGATGACACTGTACCCGCACAGCCTCGTTCAGAGGATGATACATGGTTTGGAAAATAGTCCAGAGGATGATACATTGTATTCGTATAAGCCTCAAAACCAGGATGATACATTGTATCATCCTCTGACAGCGCAGATACAATGTATCATCCTTGGACAGCGCAGATACAATGTATCATCACTACTGGACAGCGCAGATACAATGTATCATCCTCTGGACAGGGCAGATACAATGTATCATCCTCTGGACAGCGCAGATACAATGCATCATCCTCTGGACAGCGCAGATGCAATGTATCATCCTCTGGACAGCGCAGATACAATGTATCATCCTCTGGACAGCGCAGATACAATGTATCATCCTCTGGACAGCACAGTTACAATGTATTATTCTCTGGAACAGCGGCAGATACAATGTATCATCCTCTGGACAGCGCAGATACAATGTATCATCCTCTGGACAGGGCTGTGCAGATACAATGTATCATCCTCTGGACAGCGCTGTGCAGTTACAATGTATCATCCTCTGGACAGGGCTGTGCAGATACAATGTATCATCCTCTGGACAGGGCTGTGCAGTTACAATGTATCATCCTCTGGACAGGGCAGATACAATGTATCATCCTCTGGACAGCGCAGATACAATGTATCATCCTCTGGACAGCGCAGATACAATGTATCATCCTCTGGACAGCGCAGATACAATGTATCCTGTTACTATTCACCGTCCTGCTCCCTCTATGTAAAAATCTAAATTAAGAGCATCCTGGGAGCGGGGCCAATAATGGGAGACACTTATTGAGCGTAACATGAACGTCCGATTTATGGGCTGTGGATGTGCACACCTACAGCAGAACGAGACCCTCAGCCAACAAGGTAAAATACGGACATTCAATAGTGAATACTAACTACGCTCCTGGGAATCACTGCAAGGAACTGAAGAAAGAAGAGCCAGCCACGAGCCCATGCGAGGAGTGCAGATTTACGGCGTGGTCAGGGCGAGCCTCTGGCTACATTCACTGTACTCAGGTACCATTGGGCTCCTGCAGCTGCCTCGTCTAAGCAGAATTGCAGCTGCATGAGCACACGTAAAAGCGTTGAGTTTTCCTAAAAGTCAATGGGTGTGAATAGTGAAAATCTGACATTGGTATTACCTAATAAGATGTATGGGCAAATCCTTTAATTTAAAAGGGATTGTCTGGTACAGGAAACTCCGAAAAAATAACAGAGGACGAGTCCCTGGTGTCAATGGCAGGACAAGTAATGGGCGCCATGACTCTAAATTTCCTTCCGCTAAGAACCTGGAAATGGTCCGGCAGAGGCAGGGGTGCAATAAAGGGACCACCTGTGTCTGGATGGTGGACCCCAAAACTGCGGAAGCCGCTCGTGCTTGTCTGCATATCAAACAATCCTCTCTACTGGGGTCAGTTCACCCTGTGTGCGTTCCCCTAATATAGCCACCGCTCAAAACACCTATCCAGGTCAGACAAGCCTAGATGATGGGCAATTTATCAAAATGACCGTCCTGCTTCGCTCAGCGCAATGATGCGCTCACTCGCACAGCTCGTCAACTGGGCAAAATGTCTCCGAGTGCATCGCAGAGGACTGTCTAGAAATCAACGCTCTCTCATCAAGACGTACACTACCCAAAAGTAGCCACTGAGAGCCTTTGCCCCCGGATAGGCTGACTGTAGGTCAGCTGAACACGATCTACTGCTCCCCAGCCATCTGCAGAGTTCTTTAACCTCCATGATTAGTATATTCCCCGCTCCTATGAGCGCCAGAACTCAGGGTTAGTGCGCCTTTAAGAGAGCAGGTAAGTGCCCTCCTGCCGCCATCACCGGGATTCACTTACTATTCTAGAATCTTCCATTACTCAGAAGCTTAATTGGTAGTTAACAAGCTTCGGTGCAGGACGGACAGGTTTACGGTGAAAAATTAAGTAAAAAATGCCGGTTGTATAACCCGAGTAACGAGCGCTTTGTGGACTGGGGGAGACGCTCCCGCTCATATATTAAGAGGCCAATCAATATTCAATTAAGATTGTGCTTCTAAACAAAATACGGCGAAAGCTGCATTACTGGATGAGAGCATCGGACCCGCCGACGCCTCCTCAGTGCCCCTCCGGATATCACTGGGTACGACACCGAGGGGAGATGTTGGCGTTACAAGACCCAAAAAACGCTATGGGGCCTATAGCGCGGTAATTACACGCTGCACCCTCCGGGCTGGCCATCGTGAGGGGTGCACCACGTTTCTACTCTCGCTGCCGGCATATTGCTATTCATTTCTACGGAAGGTCCAAAAATAGCTCAGCTATTTCCTACAGCCCCACAGAGGTGGCACCGCTTCTGCGGTGCGCTCAATGCTCAGCTTATTTCGGAAATAGACGAGCGCTCCTGTAGAGATGAATTGAGAGCAGGCAGCGCTTGCGCGGTGTGCTTTCCGTTGCTTTCAGGGACCCATTCTGGAGATTCTGACACTGGTGGCATAGCCTAGCGATAGGCCGCCAATGCCCAAGATGATAAAACCCGTTTCACGGAGACGTCCACGCGTTCAGGAAAATGCAGCGCAGCAAAGAATATAGTAAATAAATTGAGGTGCTGCAGATTTTAAATCTGCATCACTGATCAATTTCCGCGTTTTTTTCTTTTGAGCATCGTGCAGATGAGACTTGTTAAAATCTGCTGGTAGTGTACTAGGCCGCACGAAAATCTGCGCCAGCAAATCCGCAGCTCATCAGTCACGTGTAGACAGAGGCTAAAAGTTACGCCCCTCTCTGGAACTACTGATTTCACTGTCCAGGTACACCTAAAGTTCAACAGGTCTAAAAATGACCTACCGTTTCGTGTCTGCAGCTGTGAAGCAGGCGGTATGTCTCCATGGTAACGCACTGCCAACAGTTACGGAGTCTCCCACATCCTTCCAATTATCCTCTATTATATGGTAATGATCGAGGACAGAAAGAAGACAATATGACCGCTGGATAGGACTACACAGAGTCGGCTTGTTGTCTGTTACCATGGAGATGCATTGGGCTGCAGGGGAGCTGCACGCAAATGCAGGAAATTTATATTTTCTATCCAGTGCAAAACGGATTTAGTTTTCATTTCCCCGCACTGAGAGAATAAAGAATCGTGTTTGTGAAGGCCACAGCCTCGTGCACCCCGCTGTATTACCCTGGGTTCAGACCTGAGCGTTCTAAAAACGCGCGTTTTACGCGCGTTTTTGTCGCGCGTATTTCAGCGCGTTTTTGCAAATAGGAAACGCCGCGTGACAACGCAGTTGCTTTGTGATTGACTTACTGTGGTGTCAATCACAAAACGCGATCAAACGCCCCAAAAAGAAGCTCAAGTACTTGTTTATGCGTTGTGCGTTTACAGCGCGTTCAAACGCGCTGTAAAACGCTCAAGTGTGAACCACTCCCATAGGGATGCATTGGTTTTAATCTGTTGAGCGTTTTACAGCGCGTTTGAACGCGCTGTAAAACGCTCAGGTGTGAACCCAGGGTTACAGATGCGAGGTCTACGGCACCAGTATAAGGCTACATGCACACGACATCATCGGATCCGCCAAAAAAACGGAACGGAGGCCACAAAAAACCACTGCCGTGTGCATGCAGGCTAAGTCTGGGGGATCACGCCGAACCTGAGTGTCGCCCCGCGGACTCATAAGGAGTCATGGAACGCCCTCTACATCCAGAAGTGCCAATACCTTCTGCCGACACCGAGACAATGTAACAAATACAGAGGATTAACAAAAAATATCTTTACCAATGTAACCACCACTGAGGGTTTGTTACAATTGTATCTGGTCAAACCCGCTCTCCTGTCCTCGTATTGTCACAATGTATCAGGGCAGGTAATGCTACTTTCACACTCCGTCATGGATCTGCAAAAACGGATCCGTTACAATAACACAAGCGCATGCATCCGTCATGAACGGATCCGGTTGTATTATCTTTACCATCGCCAAGACGGATCCGTCATGAACACCATTGTGCCAGAGAAAACGGATCCGTCCCCATTGACTTACATTGTAGGTCATGACGGGTCCGTTTAGCTCAGTTTCGCCGTCCACCTCTAGAGCGGAATGGTGACTGATGCATTCTGAGCGGATCCTGAATGCGTTAGGGCAAAACTGATCCGTTTTGGACCGCTTCTGAGAGCCCAAGACGGATCTCACAAACAGAGACCAAAACGCGAGTGTGAAAGCAGACAGGATACTCACATCACAGTCGACAGGCTGAAAATGTAACAAACCCCAAAGCTGCCAGAGGAACACGCCTATTTCAATTCACTGAGAGCAAGCAGAGATTGTTAAAATGGTAAAAATTGTAACACAAAGTATATTAGAAAGTTGCAGAACTTTTCATTACACAATCCCAGAAAATGCACAACTCATCGCGGCATTAAAGCACCAGTATACGTCCATCTCCCAAACTACCAGTATAAACCAGTGTACGGACTTCAGATCCCAACTGCCTCCCTCTGGAGCGGCGATTCACACATGAGACTAGGCAGAGAAGGGCAAAGCGGGCGGCCGGGAGAAAATTACCATCCGACCCAGAAACCAGAGACAGAAGTCTAAGTGGGGACGGACACAGAACATTGATTACTGGGAGGCAGTGGGTTCACTGGTATTGAGTGTCGGACTTTTAATCACTATATGGCACATGGCAGCCGTCACCCTCAGAGGCAGGGGAGGAAGTGTTGATTGAGTCCTCACTTGGCAGACATGAAAGGGCACACGCTGGCGCCTCGATCGAGATGTTAACACGTGGCGCCACCATGGAAACTGCACTTCAAGTCTGTGCAATGATCTGTGCTTAATAGGAGGGTCGGCAGCGTAATGAACAGGCTCCACAGTCAGTGTGTGTAATACACGGCATATACCACAGGCGGCCTGCACCAGTACGAGTCTAGCTTCCGGATATCCACTGTCCCGAGCATTACTACAGCGTGGAGTCAGCGAGGCAATGCAGGGAATCTACGGGACAAAACTCAAGACAATAGCTGATCTTAGGAGACCGGCTACAGAAAACCCCGCGGAGCCTCATCTAAGAGTCAACGCAGCGTCCCAAGTGCAAAGCTCCTTTTTTTGGCGTTATTTGCACATTTTTTCCTGGACCCACTGTGAATAAAATGCACTTCTGGAGATGCTGCCGTCAACTTGTTTTTGTATGCTGACCTCAGGATGGGTCATCAATATCAGAATATCAGATCGGTGGGGTCCGACACCTGGGGCCCCTGCGATCATGCCAGCGCCGGCCAGTCACCCCTTCATTGTTTACCTCGACATCGCAGCGGTGATCCGTGTAATTACAGGCCGCCCCATTCTCTTCTATGGGATGGCTCCTTCCTATGCATTTGAAAACTACAATGTGTACATACATTACCATCTCACAGACCCGACCTCCAGCCTCTATGAGAGGGCGCTGCTGATAGAGGCCGGGTATGTGATACGGCCGCCACCTGTCGATTACATTTGTATTGATGATTTAATTATATCCATTGGTGGCGCAAAGGCCACAGCCCCTCCCCTCCCCTCCTCCTCAGTGCTATCCCCTCATTGGTGGGGAGGGAGGGACGGCCTTCTTCTCCACTGTGCTGCTGAGAGCGGCGAGTGCCATGTTCTCTAAGTGACAGTAGGCAGCACTAGTATCGGAAAATAGCAAATGCTGACATCGAAACGATCCGGGTCAAAAAGTATCAATGGTTCGATACCCGGTGCAACCCTAGATCATAGCAATGCTCGTCAGTGATGACCTGGCCGGGTAAATGTACCCGATGAGGAGTAATGGAAACGTATCTCCTCCACCAGCGAGCAGCAGATTGTCAGGATGGAACGCATCCTTCCCCACTATCTGCTAAGGGACCCCTACACGCAACGCAACCATCGTCAGCACCTACAAACCAGGTCGCCCGAACGGACTAGGAAGGTCATTTTACTGCTCGTGTGGTTGTTTGGTGTCTTGATGGATACAGACGTCGGACTCTTGAAGACATCGCCATCCGAGCGGAGGACGCCATGCACAATCTACATAAAAAGTTACTTCCATAAAAGAGGAAGCCAATGCAACGGTAAGCGGTAATAGGGCGGCCTCCCCGTAGGAAAATGCATCAGGATCGCATCGAGCACAGAAGTCACAACCACCACCAAATAGTTGACTAAAAGCAGAATATTCCAGAAATTAAAGAAAAAAAAAGGTAAAAAGGTCAACGTCGAGAGCCGGTAATTGCAGCCGGTGTGACTGCAGACGGAGAACGAGGTTTATTATTATTATTATTCAGCAGACTTTTACAAATTTGCATTTCTACCTTTCCTAAAAAGGTCAAGCAACATTTTAATGGATCGCCTGAGACGGCAGCGGGATGAGGGTCGGCCTCACAGCGCAGCACACGGAGACCCGGCAGTCAGAAATACTGTATATATGGACACATCAGTCCAGATTATCAGGTGGACACAGAGGTCCACAGCCCGGACTGCTACAGTCAATTAGGTGTCCGTACACATTAGACCGCAGTCAGGTGACAGCTCGGTGACAGCTATTGCTCCCTTGTGGCAGCCTGTCTCCAACATGGCCGCTGCCTTCTCAGCTCCCACAATTTGCCACTAAGCAATATTACTTAAAAGGCGGGCATACAAGCATAGCCGCGGACCGTCAAAGGTGTACAGGGGTCTCCCGACGAGCAGGATATGACGGGGGAAATAAGAAGGGGGCATGTTGATTTTCAAGATAACCAATCCCTTGGAGTAAATCAGCCACCGCCAGTGGCGCCAGGATAGAACAGAGGAACCTGGCAATGGTTTACCCGCCCCATCTCCACATTCGCGCTCAGCTGAGCCGGGAGAGCATGTGTCTGGGAGAGACAGCTTCGCTAAAATTAATGCCCAGCTTAAAAGACCTTTTGCAATTATCTTCCCGAAATGTGGCCCTGTTAAGGTACGGCTACATGGTGTGGCTTGATCCCGTAAAAATGAATGGGGCTGCAGCAAGGGTCAAACGAGTGCCGCAACTGCAACCCCTGAAACGCAAAAAATCCAGCAGGGTTGTATTGTTTTTTGCAACTCAGGTGTCGTGGCACACGTGTGACCGCATTCATTTCTATGGGATCACCGCTAGATCGAGATGCCTGCGTCGCTGTGTAGCAGAACTCTAAAAAGACCACCAGTTGACAAAAATGCAATTTTTGGCAGGCTGACTAAGGGCTTGTTCACACGACCGTGCTTTGCGGTCCGCAAATTGCAATTTGCAGGAACGGGCGGCCATTGATAGAAATGCTTATTTTTGGAGCCACGGAACGGAGCAACTGATGCAGCCCGCACAAGAAATGCGTCTCGGAAGTGGACTAAAACCACGGTCGTGTGAACGAGCCCTAATGTGTATGTGGGCCTTAAAGAGGTATTCCGGTTAAAAGGAGGTTATCCCCTATCCACAGGACAGGGGATAATTATCAGATCATGGGGGTCCTACCGCTGGGACCCCCACACCCTGTGAGGCCCCCATGAGTGGGACGGAGCGGCTGGTTTGATATGTGCATCGCCGCTCCAATCATTTCTATGGCAGTGCCGAGCGCTGTACTCATAGAAATAAATGGAGCGGAGGCGCACCTTTCCAACCAGCGGCTCCATCCATTTCAGGGGGGATTCACAGGGTACAGAGCCCCCATTCTTGTGATCAGAGGGGGTCTCAGCAGTAGGACCCCCACCAATCGGATAGTTAACATTCTATAACCGGAAGATCCCTTTAAGTGTCTTATGTTGTACTGCACACACAATACTAATCCTGAGCACTGGAAAAGCAGAAGGACAGACTGTAGGACGAGGTAAATCCGATCTACTGCTCCCTGTTATCAGCCACACCTTTATGTCACGCCCCTGATATCAGCCGCCCCTCTTCTAACGCTCCCCCGCACTGGAATAGATTTTTGGCCTTCCGCTCCTTTAAGAAGCCTCTTCAGCACTGCTGCCCCCGATGCTCTCCGAGCCATCGCCTCCTCTTGACTTTTGACCACAATTAGGCATCAGACAGGGAAGGAGGGAAGCACCGGCGCGGCCGTCCACTTCGTCATTCCTTCCGGAAGTCTCCGCGCGTTTGGTGCAATCAGGAGGATATTCATCGGGCGCCATGTCGCTGGCTTGTGAACGTCACGCCATTTATCCCTCTCAGGCAAAGCATTCATGTTGGTAAATAGACGGCTGATTACATTTTAATGACAGCAGAAAAGAAAGCGCGAGACTGGGCAGCGCACGGGAAACGGAGCAGGTGCTGCTGGGAGATAAATAAGGGAACAGGTGCCAGGAACATCGCGCGTCTCCGAGGCTAAAGACAGAAAGAGAGAGTCAATGAAACCCGCCACAAGGTGAAACATCTAGGTGATAGAAAGTGTCGTCCTAATCTCCCAGCCGCAGCCCTGTAAATGATCATTAACCTCCTCGGCCCCTGTACAGAGAGGACAGGGAGGAGGGGGCTGCGGCTGCACAGCGTGCTGTGAGAGGGGAGAGGGAGCTGCAGGACTGGCTCAGGGCACACACGAGAGCTGTGACCTCACACCAGGAAGAATTTACAGAAACAAGCGGAAGGGAGGCAAAAAAGAGTAAAAAAAAATAAAAAATAAAAAAACGCATCACCCTCAATTCTGAAAATGACTGTAATGATATATTCTTGTTTTCAGGAGGGGAGCAGGATAATAAAAAAATATGCTATTTCGCCGTTTTCTTTTACACAGGGTGTAACACGCTAGACATACAGATATAGCAGACATGGACCATTCATAAGCCCCCCCCCCCCAATCACCATGGAAAGCCCTGGGTACCCAAGAAAAAAAAAACCTCCCCTCTCTAAATGTTTTGATGTCACAATTGCTACTGACCGCAGCATCTGAGGGGTTAAACAACCACGATCAGAGTGATCTCCGATCTCAGCCACTGAAGGAGGGCGTCAGTTGTAGATCCGCACAAGGATCCTGTGCTGCCACCATAGCTGCGCCATAAATTTACTAACTACACAGCACCACTGTATTATACTCCAGAGCTGCAGTCATAATTCTGCTGTGTGCTATGGAAAGAAAAAAAGTCAGCAAGCTGGTGAGCTACACCCCTAACAGCATAGCTGATCTCCTATAATGTAGTATAAAACAACATTTTCCAGTATCAGACGAGTGAGCGACGACAGATCCCAGAAGGCACTGGACAAGTAGGTTATGTAGAGAGGTGCTAGCTCTGAAGTCAATGCAAGCACAACTTTAAACAAGACGGATGCTGTGACTCCTCGGGGGTGGGGCTAATTCCCAATATAACCCTTTTGATGAAATGAACGCTGCCTGTACGGCATCATATGCACAAGCCCTGGAGATGAACCAGGAACACGTTCTGCACCCAGAAAAGCAAAACCAAAAAATCCCAGTGGTCGACATGCAGACCAGTGACCCACAATCCAACAGCACGGCCGCGCTCGCCCCGCAGATGACGCAGGGCCCAGCTTTCTGCTCTCCTCTAACGAGATCTGCAATAGGTGGACGGTCACAAATCCCTAGCTGTGACTTTAGGACCCCGCGAGTCTCCGGTACACGAACAGAAGCTTTACGCCAGGTTCACACTGAAACACATAAAAGTAAAAACTGCAACGAGCAACAAAAACTTGTGGTTTCTCGTTACACGTTAAATTTTGAAGGTGATGAAAAAAGTAACTTCCGGAATTACAGTCACAAAAAAAAAAAATGGCTAATTTTGTCATGAATCTACAATATCACTGGCCCTTTTCAGACAGTTCAAAATGCACCAAAGACTAAGCGTAACTTGATAAAAACGTCGCAAGCCAGGTATCACATGCACTAAAAGTCTGACAACCAACAACCCCACCGTTGAGCTGTTTCTTGTGCATTCACCTGAATGGGACCTGAGCTTTGTGGTGGGCGTGCCAGGGTCACACAGTGCCTTCTGCTTACGTCGGACCCCCACTGATCTAATATTGAAGACCTCTCCTGAAGATAGGTCATCGATTTCCCAAAAAAGCTGGAAGAGTTACGCCATGCTTGATGTAAAAAACATTAAAAATCCGCCATCATACAGCACATGAACAGTCTCCTAACAAAGCTAGAGCCAGCCCTGCACCTCACGAGGAGCCAGAGATCTCCACACCCACTGCCCTAATTGTTCAGCTAGATTTATTTCGGACTGGCATCTCAGGGGCGTGTCCTTTCTCCTGCCGCTCGCTCCCTACCACAGCTCAGGGGAACGTGTCCTTCCTGCCGCAGTTTTCTTCCTGTAACTGGCACAGGTTCTAACAGAACACGTGGCTGATGGCGGCTGAAGATTTAAACTGAGCGCGTGCGACCATCTCAGTATTCAGATCCAGGGGCTGGTTAGAAAAACGTTAAGTATTTTTCGTGGCACAACCCCTTTAAGGGCTTTGCCCTGGAGACGGCAGATATTTCAGTCTGTGGCACTTACTCCTGTGTCTGAAGATGTGGAGACATCGCGCTCCCGGGAAGACGCAAATCTCATCCTTAGGGTCCATTCACACGTCCGTGTCTTTGTGGATCCACGGATCCGCAAAACACGGACATCGGCAATGTGCGTTCCGCAATTTGCAGACCGCACATCGCCGGCACTATATAAAAAATCCCTTTTCTTGTCCGCAATTGCGGACAAGAATAGGACATATTTTATTATTTTCGGGAACGTGATTGCGGACCCGGAAGTGCGGATCCGCAATTGCTGACCCGGGCGGGACATCGTCTGTCCCCACTGAAATTAACGGGTCCGCAATTCTGTTCCGCTGAATAGAATTGCGGACGTGTGAATGCACCCTTATTCTGTTTAGGATGTTGTCGGGATTTTAATATTTTAGGAGGAACAGCGGAGATCTATTATCTGGATAGGGAGCGTCGCACCGCAGCAGAAACCTCTCGCCGGGTAAATAAATGTGGTGGCGGTTGTCAGACGCGTGTGCAACAGCGAGGGCGGCAAAATTATAAACCGCGTCACAAAGGTAGGCCTTCATAACAGCGTACTGCTCATCACCAACCAGCAGGGGGGGCAATGCTGTGGGGCGCACACAGGCACCTACCATGTCAGGGATTAAAGGGGGGCTCTAGTTCTAGCAAATAAATCCAAAGCTACACAATATTCCAATAGACTCTGTTTTAATTCTTGTCCGATCTGAAGATCTTTTCGGGATCATAGAACAGGAACCTTTATTTTTTCAGACCCAGGGGACACAAATCTTTCCTCGTCATGTCCTGTATACATTACATTGCATCTGTATTATACTCCAGAGCTGAACTCGCTGTGTGAAAATAAGAAATTAAAACACTGGGGGAGACAACACCACTGGGAATCAATAAACAGAAAAGCAAGTTTGTAAATCATTTTTCCTGACCACTAGGTGGCAGCACCACCAAAACAACAAGGACCTAATTAGTGCTGAGAAAACCCACAAGAATCTCTGCTTATAAAGCACAGAATGTGTGTGTGTATATATAGAATCAATCTGCATCTGCAGAAATACATTACATCTGTATTATACTCCAGAGCAGCACTCACTGTGGGAAATCTGAGCTCTAAAACCAGCAGAATAGTGAGTGCAGCTCTGGAGTATAATACAGGATGTAACGCAGAATCAGTACAGGATAAGTAATGTAATGTATGTACACAGTGACTGCACCAGCAGAATAGTGAGTGCAGCTCTGGAGTATAATACAGGATGTAATTCAGGATCAGTACAGGATAAGTAATATAATGTATGTACACAGTGACTGCACCAGCAGAATAGTGAGTGCAGCTCTGGAGTATAATACAGGATGTAACTCAGAATCAGTACAGGATAAGTAATGTATGTACACAGTGACTGCACCAGCAGAATAGTGAGTGCAGCTCTGGAGTATAATACAGGATGTAATTCAGGATTAGTACAGGATAAGTAATGTAATGTATGTACACAGTGACTGCACCAGCAGAATAGTGAGTGCAGCTCTGCAGTATAATACAGGATGTAACTCAGGATCAGTACAGGATAAGTAATGTATGTACACAGTGACTGCACCAGCAGAATAGTGAGTGCAGCTCTGGAGTATAATACGGGATGTAACTCAGGATTAGTACAGGATAAGTAATGTAATGTATGTACACAGTGACTGCACCAGCAGAATAGTGAGTGCAGCTCTGGAGTATAATATATGATAAAACCAGGATCAGTACAGGATAAGTAATGTATGTAAACAGTGACTGCACCAGCAGAATAGTGAGTGTAGCTCTGGAGTATAATACAGGATGTAACTGAGGATCAGTACAGGATAAGTAATGTATGTACACAGTGACTGCACCAGCAGAATAGTGAGTGCAGCTCTGGAGTATAATACAGGATGTAACTCAGGATCAGTACAGGATAAGTATTGTATGTACACAGTGACTGCACCAGCAGAATAGTGAGTGCAGCTCTGGAGTATAATACAGGATAAGTAATGTATGTACACAGTGACTGCACCAGCAGAATAGTGAGTACAGCTCTGGAGTAATACATAGAGTGCCTGATGCTACTATAATGATAGGGATGATTAGATTAACGCCGTCCAGTGCTGCTCAGCGTATACAAGATGGGGCCGAGCTCATTAATTCTCCGGCACTAAGCTCAGTGTAGGGACAGCTGCCTGAAGGCCGAGGATGCCGGTCTGCTGGCGTGTGCGGTGATTTGCCGTGACAGCAGCCGGCACACAAAGGACGACATGACTATTATTTCCAAGCCTGAAGGAACGCTGCAAACGATGCAACCTCCCCCGATAATATATTAATCGCAGCAGGTAACACGAGGGGCAGGTCACCCCCACATCACATCCATCCTGCCCCACAGCAAGCAGAGATCTCCACCAAAGGCAGGCAGGCGATAACTGGAAGGTTCTGCAACAGTTCAAGAGCTCTGCCCCTTGCTGTCAGTGAACAGAAACACTCTGGCTTACACTCAGAACCTCTGCAGAGGGATCATTAGGGGACCAAGCGAATCAATATGGCCAGAAACACAGACGGCATCTGTCAGCAGTTTTGTACCTATGAAACCTGTTACATGAGCGCTCGTCTGTGTTGGTCCCATGTGCCCGCATTGCTGAGAAAAATGTTTTACTATATGCAAATAAGCCTCTAGGAGCAACGGGGGCGTCGCCATTACACCTAGAGGCTCTGCTCTCTCTGCAACAGCCGCGCCCTGTGATTGACAGGACCTGGCAAAGAAAATGTCATTATACCGTCAATCTAAGTGCAGAGGGGGCAGCAGCTGCAGGGAGAGCAGAGCCTCTAGGTGTAATGGTAACGCCCCCGTTGCTCCTAGAGGCTCATTTGCATATAATAAAACATCATGTTTCTCAGCAGTGCGCGCACATATGAGGATGGGACCGACACAGGCGCGTTCAGCCGCCGAGCGCTCATGTAACAGGTCAGCCAGTGTCATAGGGACAAAACTGCTGACAGCTGCCCTTTAATATTCTATTGCCCCCTGTTATCAGCCATTTTAGGCTGGGAAGAGGCCGACTCTAGGTATAATCTGAGGCATCGTGCTACAGGGGGAGGAAACGGCGGTAACACTGCTGGTGGCATTACATGCTCCAGACATTACAGCCTGTACGAAGATGGGGATGATATAGGTCAGTGATCGGCAAACTGCGGCTTTCCAGCTGTGGCAAAACTACAACTCCACCATGCCCTGCAGTAGGCTGATAGCTGTAGACAGGCTTTGCATGCTGGGAGTTGTAGTTTTGCAACAAATGGAGAGCCGCACTTTGCCCATCACTGATATAGGCGATGAAAAGCGAGGAACACAGCAATATGGCTCACACAAATTCTTCTAATCCGGCGTCAATGGAGACAGAATATTCCGGATTACGAAAATGTCAAAGCATTTAACATGGTGTTGGGATTAGACCTCTGCACCTACCCAAGATTAAAAAAGGGTTAATTCCCAGCACCCTCTGCTGCGTCTGGCGCGGCTCCAGTGTCTCATCTGCACGCCTTTGTGTGCAAGCTGGAAACTAAAAATCTGGAAGGAAGGAGAAAGCGCACGGAAGTAAATGAAGTTAACGTGCTTCGCTGGCCGCTCAATGATGTGAGTGAGCGCGGTCTGAAAACATGCCTGAACCCTCAAAAATCGCACAAGAAATTAGTCAGATCGAGCAAAAGCAGCGGAAACGGGAAACAAAGTGTGAAATTGTATTTCTGCCGCTAACACGTTGGGAGAAGATGACAAGAAGAGACAGTCGCTGCGTAGAACGCGCCCGTTCGCCGGGCTGAGACGTTCTGCCGGAGAGAAGCGGGAAAATCGTAGGCTGATCTCTTTACACGGTCGCTGTGCGCCCCGCAGGGAGGGGGCGCTGCTGTCAGCAAATGATGGCGCAAGTATTTTAGGGGTCGCTTAGGCCGCGCGATGCGGTGATCCCTCTGCTGGAAAAGGCTCTTGCAATCTGTGAGCGAAAAGCCTGGAATTTTTGCAACCTTCGTGTCATGGTCGCAGGACGTCGCGACCACATTCACAAGTATTACCCGTGACCATCATCGTGGTGGTGGTGGGTGACACCATAGGCTTAAAGGGGCAATACCATATACCCCACATGAAAGAGAAGGAGGAGCTTAAATGGAACGGTGGTCAAGAAGCATTCGGGATGTCCAGTCTTCTCAGAATAGGCTATCAGTATGTTAACGGACCACCCCGATCAGCCGTTAGGGGAAAGGTCCAGCCACGGCGATATACCTCCGTCCACCGTACAGTGAATGGAGACTGCTCCCACTGAAGTGAATGGAACCAGCTCCATCCACGACACAATGGAGGAACCTGCTGCAGAAGAGCGGACCAGGGAGTCGGACCCTCGCCGAACAGATATTGACGGCTTATGGTAAGGACAGCCCCTTTAATGGAGGAGCGCCACTGGGGTGCACAGTGGGTGTCAGCCTCCATCAGGCCGGTGCAGATTTACATGGTGTAAAGAGATTTATTTTTTAGGACTGGCAGAGGTGCAGCACTTGTTACAGTGTGTCAGCTGAACATGATCAGAACACTGAGCCCAATGGACTGAACAAGAATGTTTACAATCACTGACAGCAAGCAGAGAGTTGATGAGAAAGCTGCAGAGCTCCTTAATTTGAGGCAATTAAAGGGGTTTTCCGGGAGTTTTGAACTGATAACCTATCTTTCAGATAAAATCATCAGTATCTGATTGGCAATGGTCGGACACCAGGGACCCCCGCCGATCAGCTGTTTGAGAAGGCACATGCTCTCGCAGCTCACCAAGCACAGCGCCGTACATCGTGTAGTGGCCGTACTTGGTATTGCGCTCACTTCAATGGGGCCGAGCTGCATCTAGGCCACGTCACAACTGAACGTGACTTCACATGTCCTAGGGCTGTGATGGCCAACCCGCGGCACTCCGGCTGTGGTAAAACTACAACTCCCAAGATGCACACCTACTTGGCTGTTCTAGGAACTCCACAGAAATGAACGGAGCATGCTGGGAGTGGTAGTTTCACCACAGCTGGAGTGCCGGAGGTTAGCCATCACTGCCCTAGGGTAAGCGGTGAGAAGGCCTTTTCTATATTGCGAGTGCTGCTTCCTTCCCAAAGAGGTCCCGGGTGTTGGACCCCCACCAATCAGATACTGATGACTTATCCAGGAAGATAAAATCCTGCAAAACCTTAATTACCTAAAACTGGACAATCCCCTTAATGGGGGGACTAGGAGAGACTGGGGCAGAAATCTGACACAAATTGCACCATGCGGCAGGTATCTTAGGCCCCTTTCAGACCAGCGAGTTCCACGCATTGGACTCGCAGCAGCCCCCGTCCAGACCTCCCAGCGCTGATGGGTCGCATAGAATTAGACTGATATATGATGCTATGTAACCCCTAGAGGTCTGGAATGTATTGAATACCACTGCGACCCAGTCAGTGCTGGGAGGTCAGGACTGGTGCTGCTGCATACTTGCTATGCAAGTCTAATGCATGGAAATTACTCGCGTGAAACCAGCCCGCAGAAGATACGACAAATTTACCAAGAGGAGAACGCCTTTTAATAACCTGGTCGCATCTGCCACCCCTGACAGGGTTTTATGTGAAACACCAGACTTTAGTAAATGAGCCCCCAAGTGTTCATGTGGGGACGCATCTTGTATTGTGTTATAATCACTACGAATGAACTATGATAATGAACCAGCAGGGGGCGGCAGAGAGACGTCGGTCTACAGGAAGCCGGCAGGGCTGCAATCCTTCACCGCCATATACAAAACTACACACCTGCTGGTTAAATCCTTGTGCCGTCATCTGCCACATCCAGTAAGTGACTACAGACACTTCCTTTGATCGCGGAAAAATGCTTCATACATCAGAGGATTGTTTCCAAGCATCATTAGAGACAAAAACACAAAAAGCAATGTTCCAGTACAAGTGCTCGGTGGTATTCGCAGGATCGGGCGCGGGGAGGCAGCTGCACTGTAGGGCCCTTCAGACGTGGGGGTGGGGCGCTTATATACAATATCCCGGTGCACCTGATGCAGGATTTCATTGCACGTGCACTCGCCGATCCCCCGACAATGCAGAACCCTCCATTACAGGTCATCCATAGTTAATAATCAGAGCTGTACACTCGCATACACAACCATTAGACGCCTGTGAGCAAGAAGTGACTCCATCAGCCGGAAAGGTCACGAGACCACACGGCTGCGGTCCTTCAGATGCCAGTCATAGGTGCAGATCTCAGAGCACCACCACAGGGGCAGGAGCGCGCAGAGACTAAGCGAACAACCAGCGCCGCGCTGTACTGTGACCTGACAGCGCACGGCGTCTACGTGCACTACGTCCTGACGATGACCATGTCAGGACACAGAGCAGAGGCCGGAAGAAGATCAGGGAAGGTGAGTACAGCCAGCGCAGAGCAGTTCTCACCTTCCTGTGCCTCCCGGGTCATTAGCATGTGCACTATATGCTCTGGATAATGATCCCGCACGCCAGGCGGAGGTCCCCCACCCCCGGTACTGTAATACAGCTCCCTGTACTCTTTGCTCTGGCTAATGATCCCCCAGGCCAGGCGGAGGTCCCCCCCCGTCCCTGGTACTGTAATACAGCTCCCTGTACTCTTTGCTCTGGCTAATGATCCCGCAGGCCAGGCGGAGGTCCTCCCCGTCACCCCGGTACTGTAATACAGCTCCCTGTACTCTTTGCTCCGGCTAATGATCCCGCAGGCCAGGCGGAGGTCCCCCCCGTACTGTAATACAGCTCCCTGTACTCTTTGCTCCAGCTAATGATCCCGCACGCCAGGCGGAGGTCCCCCACCTCTGGTACTGTAATACAGCTCCCTGTACTCTTTGCTCTGGCTAATGATCCCGCAGGCCAGGCGGAGGTCCCTCCCGTCCCCCCGGTACTGTAATACAGCTCCCTGTACTCTTTGCTCTAGCTTATGATCCCCTAGGCCAGGCGGAGGTCCCCCACCCCTGGTACTGTAATACAGCTCCCTGTACTCTTTGCTCCGTCTAATGATCCCGCAGGCCAGGCGGAGGTCCCCCACCCGCCGGTACTGTAATACAGCTCCCTGTACTCTTTGCTCTGGCTAATGATCTCGCAGGCCAGGCGGAGGTCCCCCACCCCTGGTACTGTAATACAGCTCCCTGTACTCTTTGCTCTGGCTAATGATCCTGCAGGCCAGGCGGAGGTCCCCCCCGTCCCCCCGGTACTGTAATACAGCTCCCTGTACTCTTTGCTCTGGCTAATGATCCCGCAGGCCAGGCGGAGGTCCCCCCCGTCCCCCCGGTACTGTAATACAGCTCCCTGTACTCTTTGCTCCGTCTAATGATCCCCAGGCCAGGCGGAGGTCCCCCCCCCCGTCCCCCCGTACTGTAATACAGCTCCCTGTACTCTTTGCTCTGGCGGGCTCCTGACACTGCGTGGCCCTTTGATGCACACTGAAACCCCTCCTGGTGTAATGTCGCACATTCTCGTATAGTTTTGCCGTCATCGCTGTGTCCCCAGGACTCTAAAGCTGAATCTGTGTGACTGTATTTTTCTTGTTTCATGGTTCTTTAGACGCCAGTTCATGCGGCTTATTTGTAAGGCCTCCTCCGAATAACAGATTTCGTGTTGGGTCTGTTACGCTCACATTTCAGCTGACACTAATTTGTACTGTGGGAGGAATGAAATCATTTTCTGCAACAGATTCCATGCATAATATTAAACATGAAAGAATCGGATGCATTAAGTGCGTGGAGTTCCTGCATTATATATTCGGGGGGGGGTCCGCCGACAATTTAACTTGGCGTGAAAATAAAAACCCTCTGCAACCACTTAATGTATGCGAGCGGCAATTACTGGACAGACTGCAGCGAGGAGAGGGAGGACATTACGCAGCAGATCACCAATATGGCGCCTCTTCCCGGGTTGCTCTTTAAATCTCCCGTGTAACAGGGGCACAGGGCATCTCCTGTCCTAGAAAGATAAAATGGCAAGTGGAGCCGGGCCGAGGTATTATTCAAATCAGACGTCACGGCTGCATCTTAAAAGGTTACCTGGTTTAATTGGTATGCTTTATGACGAACTCAATTAAGCATAAGAACTAGCTCGGCCACGTAAACGCCGAGGCTTGCCATTTGATACTCTGCTTTCTCCGCAGTAAACAGTTTGGAGAAGCAGGCGACCCCTCCAAAAGGCAAGAGCTAAAGGGGCGTCATATCTCTTCCGCCAGTAGCTGCGGCTTCTGACAGCGGGGGTAATTAAAAAGAAGATTTCCCTGTTAATGCTCCTCATTGCCCAAGTGAATGTGAAGGATTGCAATCGTCCTGCCTGGATCGCCAACATTCGCTACGGCAAAATATCTGCCAGCTTTTGCATGCACAGGAAAGAAGAAAATACTATGTCCTTTTGGTAGAAACATGCAAAAAGTGCAGTAACACAGGTCAAACCAAAGTCATATCTCACAAAATGCCAACACATTACTAGACCGTGCACGGGGGGGAAGACCAAGCCTAAGATACAGGCCGAGCCAAGAATTTCACTAGACGATACAAGTGTTCGCTCCCGACGTCTACCATGCACAAGAACGACCAGAACGTGCTGCATCATTTATCAGCCCAAATTCTGGGCAGGAATAATTAGACTGAAACGCATCGGATACTGAATGTTTGCATCCTGAAGATTTTATCTGCATTCTACACAACGGAGTCAGACGGTTACGCCAGTCTTTGGAGTAAGGCCCCTTTCAGACGAGAGAGTGTCACGCCCTGGACTCACAGAGAGGCACCCGACCTGAACTTCCAGCGCTGCCGGGGGTCTATATATTGAATTATGATGCTATGTAACCTTTAGGGTCTGGAATGTACTGGATAACACACTGACAGCATTATGTCAGTGTTATCCAATACCTTCCAGAACTGTAAGGGTTACATAGCATCATAAATCAATATAATGCTAGGCAATATAATGCTGGAAGTTCAGGTCCGATGCCTCGCTGTGAGTCTGGGGCGTGACACTCGCTCATCTGAAAGGGGCCTAAAAGAAAAAAGAAAAAAAAAAAACGCACACACACACACAAGACCCTGCTTTGTAACTTTTTAAACAGCCATTTTTAGGTCGTCCTCACCACTGGGGAGTAGTGGGCGCCGGGCCATCAGTCTTGGCAAATTCAGTAACATTTACATCTGGAAACAGGCATATATGACGACTGAAAACTACTCTAGTCAACTGGAGGGCAGTATTTGATAAATGACACCCTAATAATTTTGATTTTAGCACAATGGATTTGCTGGATTTCTCCTCCTTTTCATGTTCAGCTCCCATATACATTAGATCGTCTTCCAATCCCACCATAATGGGCCAACTTTTCTGTAAGGCTTTTGAAGTGAATGGGGTCTGAGCTGCGCTGCACTTTGATTCCTGTTCCCTTCCCAGGAAATTGCTGATGGGTGGAGGAGCATTCAGATATTATTGCCTATCCTGAGGATAAGTCCTCAATATCAGAAGCAGGGAAAGGTGGAATAGATGAATATTGGCCAGACCCATCAATTTCTATGGGACCAGATGAAAATCTAAATGTGTATGGAGGGTTCTGAACAGTCTTCTCCTGATTAAGAGACAATCAATCCTCTGATTGATGGTCGGTTAGGAGTTGTCGTCCATCCATCAATAGTCAGCATTATCTACATGGCAAATGCAAGATGAACAAGGACTACCATGACATGATCGTTCCCGATTCTATCAAAATTGGTCCAGACCAGAAGATATCGATGGGGTTTACGATTTCTAAGACACAAGGTGAGACATCTGTCAACCATCGAGATCCCTTATCTGCCACTAAAAAGATCCAATGAGCTCTACTGTTGGAAAACTGGCACATCAGAGGCTAAACACCAGTCCTTTAATGGGAGCAAAGTCACCGTCCTAGCCGGGAAAACATCTGCCAAGTACAGGTGCCATCAGCAAGACCACGGAGATCCCACCGGGCACACAAGACGGAACGGATCCCGTTCATAACCTACAGGACGAGAACCTCACTCCGACCAACTGATAGATTCTAACGTGTCGACAGTCATGACGGGTTCAATCAATTTGATCCAAACTGATATCTATGGGAACTTGTAGGGCGATTGGGTAGCTCTCCCAGTGATATTAGAGGCCTCCTCCATCCGTCATGATCTGCAGTCTCTCTACAGATGAAATCTCTGTGCTGGATGACTCCGTGGTTGGTGGAAAGTCCTCAGCTTCTCCTCCTACGTACACAATTTCTAGCCTCATTTAAGAGCATAGGGAGGTTTCCACACAACAGGATTCATCATTTAGAATTTAACACCAGGACAAGGTTTCGTCAAAGGAGCAAAGCAAAAAAACATTTGATCGCACAGATGAAGGCTGTATGTCTTTACCTCACAACAGAAGAACTCCCTCTTGGTTCGATGGGTGGAGACCACCGGCCGATCTTGTGATGGAGATGAACTCCGCTGAAATCTGTCAAAAAGCAAAACCATAGAAGACCATTAATACAACCAGTACCATTCGCCATCTCCATGACTTCAGCACCCCTGCTGTACTTTTCTGATGATTGGTCCATCATGTCCCTTGTAAGGTCCACCACTGGGTTCTAAAGTGATCTAAGTTTGATTTACTTAAACCGTGCAGAGTCCAGATCTTGTACCATTAATACCGGTAAAATACGGAGGTGCTACGGCTGTTTTAGCTTTCATTTTACGGTAAAATGAGTTTCCAATATTTAATGGGGCGGATCTAGATGTCATGAAGGGGGTTGGCACCCGGAGGAGCGGGAAGACGCAGCAGAAAGCCGAACCCTCTCTGGTGGACTCCATGCAACCATGTGCGCTTGCCAACAGAAAGTCAAATTATTTATTTTCTGGGTCAATCTGGTGACCAGGTACTCATCTTGGGGACCTCGGCCCTTCCCAAGTTCTCCTCATTATGAGTCTTAATTACAAGAACACTTCAACCAATCACAGAAGGTCAGGGGTACAGAGGCCCGCAGGGAACCGGGGCCACAGGGGCGCCTTGAGAATAGTGTCATTATTTTATTTTATTCTAATTTTTTTTTTTTTTTGGGGGGGGTGATTGTTTGATTTAGCTATTTTTTTTTTTATTTGAGGAAAGTTTTTTATTTAATTTTTTTTTTATTATTTATTTTAGTACCTTGTAGACCAGGGATCAGTAACCTCCGGCACTCCAGCTGTTGTGAAACTACAACTCCCAGCATGCTCCTTTCACTTCTGTGGGAGTTCAGAGAACAGCCAAGCAAGTGTGAATGATGGGAGATGTAGTTTCACAACACCTGGAGTGAGGGAGGTTGCCTACCCCTGTTGTAGACGTTGCTGTGGATCTACAGGTAACTCGCAGCAAGATTGGGATTTCTTGTGGAATTGGAACCCACCAATGGGGATAATCGGCGACGAACCTGTGACCACCCTGCAACCAAAACAGACATTCCGTGGACGTGGATCAGATCGGTTAAAATTTAACCCACTTTTCAGCATTTTCCACCTGCCAATCTAGATGGAAAAACTACGGCATATGCAGTTTGTGTGAACAGAATTTTTTGGAGAAAGTTTTTGAGGCAGATGTTCCTGCCAAAGCCAGAAGTGGATTTGAAAGGAATGGGAAATCCTGCTGGATCTACTTCTGGCTGTGGATGAAGAACCAACCTCCTCGAAAAATCCTGTGTGAGGCACTAGGCACATGACTACGTTTTGGTCACATCCGATCCGCATGTCCATTCCGCAACCCCACAAAAAAAAAAAAAAAAAAGTTTTGCGGGATAACAATAGGCATTTGTAACTTAGCGATGGGCCTACAGAAGGAAAAATGCGCGATGCACACGGCCAGTATCCGCTGCAAAAATGGATATTGTCACATGTAAGAGGCCTGAACCGAACCTAAAGATGATTAGTCGGGATACAGTAAATAACTGTAAGTGAGCCCCCGCCTCTTGGTTCTGTCCGGGGACGTGTGTCCCGGCCCTTTGTTCAAAGGTGCAACAGTTACTTGAAAATAATCGGGACAAAATACCAGAAATAGATGCAAAAAAAATAAAATAATAATTTCCACTAATCATCATGTTATCGGTAAACTCAGCACCTACCACCGACTCCCGTACGCCGCTGCTGACGCACCACCTGGAGCTGCATATTTTTACAACTTTTTCCACAGCCTGCGGCACAACTGATAAAGAGCAGTGAAGAAGAGGACAAGAATACACAAGCACGAGGTGATGAACGGCGCGAGGGAGGAGACGGCCCCGGAAGGCGAAAGCCCACAGATTATTCCTCTGGTTTGGGATGATGCAAGTCGTCATTCGGGTCAATACTGAGGGCTGTGTGACTGATATAAGCAGCAAGGACCTACCTGAGGTCTCCTGCATGAGACACTTACAGTCCACATGATAACGTAATGACCGCCATGTTCTGAAATGGGATGAGGGAACGCTCCCTAAACATTAGGCAACCTCGGCTGTGCTGAAACTACAACTCCCAGCATGCACGAGAGCTAGAGGGCCGCAGAGTGCGGACTCCTTGCTTCAGAAACATGTAGGCCAAAGTCTGAGAGACCAGTGAAGTATCTAACATGTCAGGTTCCCTGAACACACGGGGACGTCCACCCCAGTAGAGGTCACAGGAAAGAAGGATCGAGTATGGATAATGTCTGGCCACGGATATAAGCGTCCACACTGAAAGAACAAGCGTGCTATAGGGGTGTCAGGAAGAACAGTTGTCAGGGGAATGGGACTGGTCAGCATGCAGAGGCCATGACTGGACATCAACTAGTTGTCAAAGCAGACCAAAATGGTCCAATGACGGAAGCCCGGTTTGTTTTCTTTCGGCAGAGATATGGACATGGTCACCTGCGCTGCTGCAGCCAATGTCTGGCTTCAGCAGGGACGTGCAAACTGTCACCGGCAGCAGCAGGGCACAAGACCATGATCCATACCCAGCTGGAAGGAGACAAGCTGGGGACTGAAAGATGGTGGAACAGGAGATAGCACGCAAGACCGGAGAGCCAGGGAGCGGGTAAGCATGAATCTATCAGTAGGTGATGCAGGCTAGGAGCCTTCAGTTATTAGTTATTTCCAGAAAATGCCTTTAAGGCCTATTAATTGTAATCCAAAATTGGGCACTCGACTCCACAGGACGTCCGCGCGGGAGTCCGCAGGATAATAAAGAAATCCCAGCGAGCGCTTGATCTTTAGTTGATGCATTCTTTATTTCATCCGTAACAATGTATCAAAATAACAATGGACGCGTTTCGGCCCGTCCAGCCTTCGTCAGTATAAATGCCTGGTACACCTTTAAAAGTCCCTCACCCCCATTCCTTGCCCCATACAGCATACTACTATTGCATCTTTCAGTACAAAAAGTCTAAAATAATCGAAAGCCATAGAAAAAATGGCCCTCCGCTTCCACTTCATGGGTTCCAACAAAATTTAAGAAACAAGCCGAGTCTCCGGAGGGAGGTGATGTTCCATGAAATTTTTGAAAAATGAAAAAAAAAAAAAAAAGCCAATTAAAAAAAAAAGTGATCTTACAGAATCGATCTGCACAGGTTTGGCCGTAGCGTGCATAAGCACTGAAGAGAGACGGCTGCAGGGAGGTGATTGACGGGGGAAATATAGGACTCGTAAGAGATGCTGACTACAGGATACGAGCTCCAGAAGCCATGAATATAAAATAGCATCCGGCCATCGACTTATTAACTGGAAAATCGGCAAAAAATAGATCTCTCGGCAGTGATTTCCTGGAGGATGCTCCGTTAGTCTGTGTGTAAAGGTTGCAGGTGGTCAATTTCAAGTGCATTAAGAGGAGAGAGATGGGGCTAGTTTTTGTAAAATTGTAAAATTGTAAAATTTAGTACATTTTTTCCAATAATTTGTGCTCCTCGGTTTGCTATTGGAAACAATTATGCTCAGTTTGCTGCGGAGATGATGATTTCACTGCTGGACCCATGTGCCCTCTATATATTTTTTTTGTTGTTGGAATTTTCTTGCAAAGAATCAGAGCTCGGGGGTGGGAATGAAGCTCACTCTTCCATATCCGTGACCGCTCGGGAACACGGCCTATGGTTAGAGCCAACGCCTCGGAGGAAAGAGGCATCTGCTGGAAGATTAGCTCAACCGGGCTGATGGCGTCTGCTCTCGAGATACCGATGGGGATGGTTGCGAGGTCCGAGAGAGAAGCAAAGATTTCGTCAACACTTGAGTTTCTATGTGCAGAGTTTAACTGTAGTATAATGAATGTTGTCCGCAACCAACAGTAGAAAAAATAAGGAGGTCCGCGAGGACGGGCTGGTCGAAAAGCCAAAAACTGGAAGCCACATTGTTTTCTTACCGGAATGGCCTTTTCAGGAACGTGATGGCCTGCTCAACTGTCCCATGAAAAAGTCTTAAAATCACAGGGCATCAACAATAGGATGAACGTTCGCGTTGCTCCACAGGGGTCCTTAGGCAATGAACGCTTCATTAGTGGTCACTAGAAACCAAAAACATTAGCTTAGATCCACCAAGATCCACCAAGCAAAATCTAATTTTTTGCTTTTGTTTTATTTTAGTTGCGTCTAGTGAAGTCGCTTCATTCAAAACTTCGCATTAATACTGTATGGAGGTCCACCTCCGCAGAGGGGCTCCAATGAGCCGAAGTCAGATTCGCAATGTTGCGTGGAACTTCGTTGAATAACTTTGGTAGTCGATTTTTAAAGTGGAAAACTATTTTAAAACTTGGACCCGAACTCGGCTTCAGTTCCAACTCGCACCCCATTCATTAGGCTCCTTTCTAATAAGTTCTGTCCTTGCTCTTGGAGTGATCTACTTGGTCCTCAAAGTCGTCTACAGTAATTTGCCCATCCGTTTTGTAGACCTACAGCTCCTAGAACCAATATGGCCGCTTTAAGTGGCCTGGCCATAAGATAGGCATCAACAGGAAACAAACCAAAAAACTATGCACCACTCGAAAACGTCAAAGGACGATGGTGACCTGGGGTTTTGTCCACAAATCCATAATCTTCATACAACCCAAGAAGATGGCCTGGGCCGATCCTTTACCTAAAGGGGCTTGTTTACGGACCTCCCTATGCACAGGAGCTACACTTCCTTTATTTACTTCAAAAATAAACTTTTGAAATTTTTAACTTGTATTTATGTTTTTTTTTTATTTGTGTTTTTGGAAGAAACTTCTTGAAATTCACCTCTTGACATTCAGCGTAATCAGCCGCTACTAACAGATGCGATACCGCGGTGTGAAAATACCGGGCTATAATTACGCGAGGAAAACAGACGATTACATCTCATCCGTAGCACAGCAGGTGTTGTTGACAGGTAAAGCATGCAGAAAAGAGGATCAGACGCTACGCGCAGATCTACGTGATGTAGAAGCGCCAGACGGGAGACCAAAGAGGAGCCTAATCACATTTGACTCCCTAAATCCACGCCCTGCGCACGCCAGCAATGTTCGGACCCATCCCCCCTGAGCCTCCCTGGTAATTATGTCACAGGAATATTGCAGACAGGGATCCGTCACTTTGCTGTCCGGCTCATCGGATTTCAGCAGTCTCTTGGCGTCCCGTTGATTTTACAGAATTCAGATGACAGATTGCCTCTAAAGTGCCCCTAATTTGGCTAAATTGCTAATTACTTTAATGAGTTAAACTGCAAATGCTTTACCTCGACTGATTCGCTTTGGGAGACGTGCCGCTCGTCAGATATTTCAGGGCTCAGAAGAGGTAGATGAAAAGTTTTTACCATACTTTGGAAGAGATGAACTAAAACATTGAAGACCACGAATACCTCTTCGAGGTCCCACCTCTAGGTTAGCTCTACATTATGACTTGGGTGGTGCCTCGCAGAGCGCAGAATGTCCAAAAAGTCCCCAAATAAGGACTTCATGTCCTTGGAGGAACAGAACTTTTCATCCCAACAGAAGCCAAAGGACAATAGTCAATTTCCATCGACTTGTGCCAAGTGGAACAGTTGAGGTCAACCTTCTACATGGCTACAAGCCTACAACCGTGACATTTTGGGTGACATCGACCAACCATGGAGGCATGGAGATATAAAAGCAGCCGATTCCTGGGTAAGTTGCACGGACAAACAGAGTTGAGTGACTTAGACAACCTATAAGGGCGTTCAGAGCTAATGGGATAGGGGTCCCATATTAGGACCTCGCCCAATAGGAGCAGACACGTCCATGCTTCACAATAATTGTGGCCAAAAACGGTCAAAAGGGTCCGGATTACACCCCTACAGAATGCACCTGACCTTGCGATCAGTTGAGAGCCCCAAAGACAGATGCCAAAACCTACAATTAGCTCTCCATGGAGGCAAAGACATTCTGCACCAGCTTTGTACACTAGACCGGGACTCCCATCTATGACCTTTGTAGGTCACATAAAGAGTGGATGTTCAGACAGGTCCCACCTCTGGTCTCTAATGTGGATACCCACACCCTCTGTCCATAGAAGTGGAGGGAAGGGATATGCACGGCCTTCTCTCTATTCATTCTGTACCTGGATTCGGCAAGAGAGTTGTAGGGGAATCCCATTCTGTAAACAGATGTGGAGACCTAAACGCAATTATTTATTCTACATTTATGGCATAGGTTCCTTCAATCTTTCCAGCAACAAATGAGCTCTGGCCTGCAGGGTCCCCACTGGGCGCCCAGTGACTGTCTATGTCACTAACACCTTAAAAGGATTAGGCTACGGCCACGTGGTCCTTCTCTGCCCCACAGGAGCGAGCACAGGACAAGGGGTCAATGCCTTCAAGAGTTAATCTGCTCAGCTGTCTTCTCTACAAGTCAGCCCTGGAGAAGAACATTTATTTTGCAGATGGGACCAGTTTTTTTTATATAGCTCAAGTAAGTGGACGCTCGGCATGGAGCGGCTCTGCATTCATGTATGCTCTTCATACGGGTGCATCAGCATCAGCGAAGCTCTACTTCCAGTGAAAGGACAGAAAGACTGAAAATTAAAGGGAACCTGTCACGCTGAATATATAACCTGCTGCTCAGATTCCAGAGCAGGAGAAGCGAGCTGATATACAGTTTCATGGGAAAAGATTCAGTAAAACTAGTATTTTATACATTTATATTCCTGCTCATTCTGGGATTTGACACCCAGGAGCAGGTCCTATCAGTGACTGACAGCCTTCCCTCTATGAGGAGACGGTCCTATCAGTGACTGACAGCCTTCCCTCTATGAGGAGGAGGTCCTATCAGTGACTGACAGCCTTCCCTCTATGAGGAGGAGGTCCTATCAGTGACTGACAGCCTTCCCTCTATGAGGAGGAGGTCCTATCAGTGACTGACAGCCTTCCCTCTATGAGGAGGAGGTCCTATCAGTGATTGACAGCCTTCCCTCTAGGAGGAGGAGGTCCTATCAGTGACTGACAGCCTTCCCTCTATGAGGAGGAGGTCCTATCAGTGACTGACAGCCTTCCCTCTATGAGGAGGAGGTCCTATCAGTGACTGACAGCCTTCCCTCTATGAGGAGGATGTCCTATCAGTGATTGACAGCCTTCCATCTATGAGGAGGAGGTCCTATCAGTGATTGACAGCCTTCCCTCTATGAGGAGGAGGTCCTATCAGTGATTGACAGCCTTCCCTCTATGAGGAGGAGGTCCTATCAGTGACTGACAGCCTTCCCTCTATGAGGCAGAGGTCCTATCAGTGACTGACAGCCTTCCCTCTATGAGGAGGTGGTCCTATCAGTGACTGACAGCCTTCCCTCTATGAGAAGGAGGTCCTATCAGTGACTGACAGCCTTCCCTCTATGAGAAGGAGGTCCTATCAGTGACTGACAGCCTTCCCTCTATGAGGAGGAGGTCCTATCAGTGACTGACAGCCTTCCCTCTATGAGGAGGAGGTCCTATCAGTGACTGACAGCCTTCCCTCTATGAGGAGGAGGTCCTATCAGTGACTGACAGCCTTCCCTCTATGAGGAGGAGGTCCTATCAGTGACTGACAGCCTTCCCTCTATGAGGAGGAGGTCCTATCAGTGACTGACAGCCTTCCCTCTATGAGGAGGAGGTCCTATCAGTGACTGACAGCCTTCCCTCTATGAGGAGGTGGTCCTATCAGTGACTGACAGCCTTCCCTCTATGAGAAGGAGGTCCTATCAGTGACTGACAGCCTTCCCTCTATGAGGAGGCGGTCCTATCAGTGACTGACAGTATTCCCTCTATGAGGAGGAGGTCCTATCAGTGACTGACAGCCTTTCCTCTATGAGGAGGAGGTCCTATCAGTGACTGACAGCCTTCCCTCTATGAGGAGGAGGTCCTATCAGTGACTGACAGCCTTCCCTCTATGAGAAGGAGGTCCTATCAGTGACTGACAGTATTCCCTCTATGAGGAGGAGGTCCTATCAGTGACTGACAGCCTTTCCTCTATGAGGAGGAGGTCCTATCAGTGACTGACAGCCTTCCCTCTATGAGGAGGAGGTCCTATCAGTGACTGACAGCCTTCCCTCTATGAGGAGGAGGTCCTATCAGTGACTGACAGCCTTTCCTCTATGAGGAGGAGGTCCTATCAGTGACTGACAGCCTTTCCTCTATGAGGAGGAGGTCCTATCAGTGACTGACAGCCTTCCCTCTATGAGGAGGAGGTCCTATCAGTGACTGACAGCCTTCCCTCTATGAGGAGGAGGTCCTATCAGTGACTGACAGCCTTCCCTCTATGAGGAGGAGGTCCTATCAGTGACTGACAGCCCTCCTTCTATGAGGAGGAGGTCCCATCAGTGACTGACAGCCTTCCCTCTATGAGGAGGGGGTCCTATCAGTGACTGACAGCCTTCTCTCTATGAGGAGGTGGTCCTATCAGTGACTGACAGCCTTCCCTCTATGAGGAGGAGGTCCTATCAGTGACTGACAGCCTTCCCTCTATGAGGAGGCGGTCCTATCAGTGACTGACAGCCTTCCCTCTATGAGGAGGAGGTCCTATCAGTGACTGACAGCCTTCCCTCTATGAGGAGGAGGTCCTATCAGTGACTGACAGCCTTCCCTCTATGAGGAGGAGGTCCTATCAGTGACTGACAGCCTTCCCTCTATGAGGAGGAGGTCCTATCAGTGACTGACAGCCTTCCCTCTATGAGGAGACGGTCCTATCAGTGACTGACAGCCTTCCCTCTATGAGGAGGAGGTCCTATCAGTGACTGACAGCCTTCCCTCTATGAGGAGGAGGTCCTATCAGTGACTGACAGCCTTCCCTCTATGAGGAGACGGTCCCATCAGTGACTGACAGCCTTCCCTCTATGAGGAGACGGTCCTATCAGTGATTGACAGCCTTCCCTCTATGAGGAGGAGGTCCTATCAGTGACTGACAGCCTTCCCTCTATGAGGAGACGGTCCTATCAGTGACTGACAGCCTTCCCTCTATGAGGAGGAGGTCCTATCAGTGACTGACAGCCTTCCCTCTATGAGGAGGAGGTCCTATCAGTGACTGACAGCCTTCCATCTATGAGGAGGAGGTCCTATCAGTGACTGACAGCCTTCCCTCTATGAGGAGGAGGTCCTATCAGTGACTGACAGCCTTCCATCTATGAGGAGGAGGTCCTATCAGTGACTGACAGCCTTCCCTCTATGAGGAGGAGGGCCTATCAGTGACTGACAGCCTTCCCTCTGAGGAGGAAGTCCTATCAGGGACTGACAGCCTTCCCTCTATGAGGAGGAGGGCCCATCAGTGACTGACAGCCTTCCCTCTGAGGAGGAGGTCCTATCAGTGACTGACAGCCTTCCCTCTATGAGGAGACGGTCCTATCAGTGACTGACAGCCTTCCCTCTATCAGGAGGAGGTCCTATCAGTGACTGACAGCCTTCCCTCTATGAGGAGGAGGTCCTATCAGTGACTGACAGCCTTCCCTCTATAAGGAGGAGGTCCAATCAGTGATTGACAGCCTTCCCTCTATGAGGGGGAGGTCCTATCAGTGACTGACAGCCTTCCCTCTATAAGGAGGAGGTCCTATCAGTGACTGACAGCCTTCCCTCTATGAGGGGGAGGTCCTATCAGTGACTGACAGCCTTCTCTCTATGAGGAGACGGTCCTATCAGTGACTGACAGCCTTCTCTCTATGAGGAGGCGGTCCTATCAGTGACTGACAGCCTTCCCTCTACTGCCAGACTCCTTATCTCCCAGCTAACGAGAGGATTGTGCAGACGAAAGCAGACATGTCTGATCCTCATCTTTCTCGATATGAGCTGTAGGGGAGTGTCAGGATGATGCCATAGACATGGCCGACATATACACATCTGTGCATGACCAGCTTTGCCCCTCTGTATGTCAGCTATTAAGGAGGAGGAGTAACACGTGTTCTGTCTACATAGAGGTGGTTTGTAGTCTGTAACCATGGAGACACATAGGTCTGCATAGCAGCTGTGGAATGTTTGCAAAATCGGTTATTTTTATTTTAGTTACACTAGAGCGATTAAAGGGAGTCTGTCACCAAAGTTGGACATAATAGACCGCTGACATAGCTTTGTAGCATCACTTTAGATGAATGAAACGGTACCTTTGTTGTCTTCTTCAGAGCTTCACCTGCTTCAAAAACGGACTTTTATTGATATGTAAATGAGGGCTCGCAAGTGCCCAGGGCGGAGTTAAGTTCTTTGGAGCCCAGGCTGCTCATCCTCTTTAGTTCTTATCCCCGCCCCTGTCTCTGTCTCTGCCCGCCCTTCTATTGCCTTTCTTCCTCCTCCTCTGGTAGCGAACTCCTGCGCCTGCGCTCAGCTTTGCCTCGGCGGGGCATGCGCACTGCGATGCCCACTGTGGGAACGGCATCAATGTAGCTACTGCGCATGTCCACCAGCTTACAGCTGGGTTTGCAGCGTCAGCCGGGGAATGCGCAGTAGCTACATTGATGCCGTTCCCACAGTGGGCATCACAGTGCGCATGCCCCGCCGAGGCAAAGCTGAGCGCAGGCGCAGGAGTTCGCTACCAGAGGAGGAGGAAGAAAGGCAATAGAAGGGCGGGCAGAGACAGAGACAGGGGCGGGGATAAGAACTAAAGAGGCCGAGCAGCCTGGGCTCCAAAGAACTTAACTCCGCCCTGGGCACTTGCGAGCCCTCATTTACATATCAATAAAAGTCCGTTTTTGAAGCAGGTGAAGCTCTGAAGAAGACAACAAAGGTACCGTTTCATTCAGCTAAAGTGATGCTACAAAGCTATGTCAGCGGTCTATTATGTCCAACTTTGGTGACAGACTCCCTTTAAAAAAAAATTAGGGCAGATTTATCAATACTTTCACATAACTATTTTGGTGTAAAAAAACCTCAGGTTATGGTACACGTCATATTTGTGGCAAATCTAGGCCTGTATCTGGTAGACATCTGAATTTCTGGATGAATTAAATGAATTATCGCCGCTTATTAAGAGGCCCGCGCCCCGCCGCTTATTAAGAGGCCCGCGCCCCGCCGCTTATTAAGAGGCCCGCGCCCCGCCGCCCCGCCGCTTATTAAGAGGCCCGCGCCCCGCCGCTTATTAAGAGGCCCGCGCCCCGCCGCATTAAGAGGCCGCGCCCGCCGCTATTAGAGGCCCGCGCCCGCCGCTTATTAAGAGGCCCGCGCCCCGCCGCTTATTAAGAGGCCCGCGCCCGCCGCTATTAAGAGGCCCGCGCCCGCCGCTTATTAAGAGGCCCGCGCCCCGCCGCTTATTAAGAGGCCCGCGCCCCGCCGCTTATTAAGAGGCCCGCGCCCCGCCGCTTATTAAGAGGCCCGCGCCCCGCCGCTTATTAAGAGGCCCGCTCCCCGCCGCTTATTAAGAGGCCCCCGCCCCGCCGCTTATTAGAGGCCCCCGCCCGCCGCTTATTAAGAGGCCCGCGCCCGCCGGCTATTAGCGGCCCCCGCCCAGCAGCTTATTAAGAGGCCCGCGTCTCGCCGCTTATTAAGAGGCCCCGCCCTTATTGAGAGGCCCCCGCCCGCCGCTTATTAAGAGGCCCCCGCCCCGCCGCTTATTGAGAGGCCCCCGCCCCGCCGCTTATTGAGAGGCCCCCGCCCCGCCGCTTATTGAGAGGCCCCCGCCCCGCCGCTTATCCTTGTCGGAGGATGGAGGGCAGCATTCAATGCAATGGAAGCTAGAAGCTGCACTGGACATGGATTTTGGCATCAGCTAATGGTGTGGAACCTGTTCTTTTCAATTACCCCTTAGCATACCATGTCAAAAAGGTTAGGTACCGGCAGCAGTGTGACTTGTATTTCCCGTCCATAGGAACGGCTTTACCAACGCTGTTCAAGTTTCCATTTAGTGACAGAAAGAAGATATTCTGAAAACTGCGAGTAATTAATGTATAAAATATATACCAATTATGATACATTTAATCCAACCAATTGGGAGCGTAACCTCCCAGGGGTGTCGGGAGTCAGACCCCCACCAATCATGCATTGAGGTCCTATCCTGAGTCAGACCCCCCACCGATCATGCATTGAGGTCCTATCCTGAGTCAGACCCCCCACCGATCATGCATTGATGCCGTATCCTGAGTCAGACCCCCGCCGATCACGCATTGATGCCGTATCCTGAGTCAGACCCCCCACCGATCATGCATTGATGCCCTATCCTGAGTCAGACCCCCCACTGATCATGCATTGATGCCCTATCCTGAGTCAGACCCCCACCGATCATGCATTGATGCCCTATCCTGAGTCAGACCCCCACCGATCATGCATTGATGCCCTATCCTGAGTCAGACCCCCCACCGATCATGTATTGATGCCCTATCCCGAGTCAGACCCCCATGATCATGCATTGATGCCCTATCCTGAGTCAGACCCCCACGATCATGTATTGATGCCCTATCCTGAGTCAGACCCCCTACCGATCACGCATTGATGTCCTATCCTGAGTCAGACGCCCACCGATCATGCATTGATGCCCTATCCTGAGTCAGACCCCCCACCGATCACGCATTGATGTTCTATCCTGAGTCAGACCCCCACCGATCATGCATTGATGCCCTATCCTGAGTCAGAGCGCCCACCGATCATGCATTGAGGTTCTATCCTGAGTCAGACCCCCCACCGATCATGCATTGAGGTCCTATCCTGAGTCAGACCCCCCACCGATCATGCATTGAGGTTCTATCCTGAGTCAGACCCCCCACCGATCATGCATTGAGGTCCTATCCTGAGTCAGACCCCCACCGATCATGCATTGATGTCCTATCCTGAGTCAGACCCCCACCGATCATGCATTGATGCCCTATCCTGAGTCAGACCCCCACCGATCATGCATTGATGCCCTATCCTGAGTCAGACCCCCATGATCATGCATTGATGCCCTATCCTGAGTCAGACGCCCCACCGATCATGTATTGATGCCCTATCCTGAGTCAGACCCCCACCTGATCATGCATTGATGCTCTATCCTGAGTCAGACCCCACCGATCATGCATTGATGCCCTATCCTGAGTCAGACCCCCCACCAATCATGCATTGATGTCCTATCCTGAGTCAGACCCCCCACCGATCATTCATTGATGCCCTATCCTGAGTCAGACCCCCCACGATCATGCATTGATGCCCTATCCTGAGTCAGACCCCCCACCGATCATGCATTGATGTTCTATCCTGAGTCAGACCCCCACCGATCATGCATTGATGCCCTATCCTGAGTCAGAGCGCCCACCGATCATGCATTGAGGTTCTATCCTGAGTCAGACCCCCCACCGATCATGCATTGAGGTCCTATCCTGAGTCAGACCCCCCACCGATCATGCATTGAGGTCCTATCCTGAGTCAGACCCCCCACCGATCATGCATTGATGTCCTATCCTGAGTCAGACCCCCACCGATCATGCATTGATGCCGTATCCTGAGTCAGACCCCCACCGATCACGCATTGATGTTCTATACTGAGTCAGACCCCCACCGATCATGCATTGATGCCCTATCCTGAGTCAGACCCCCACCGATCATGCATTGATGCCCTATCCCGAGTCAGACCCCCACGATCATGCATTGATGCCCTATCCTGAGTCAGACGCCCACCGATCATGCATTGATGCCCTATCCTGAGTCAGACCCCCCACCGATCATGCATTGATGTCCTATCCTGAGTCAGACCCCCACCGATCATACATTGATGCCCTATCCTGAGTCAGACCCCCCACCGATCATGCACTGATGTTCTATCCTGAGTCAGACCCCCACCGATCATGCATTGATGCCCTATCCTGAGTCAGACCCCCACCGATCACGCATTGATGTCCTATCCTGTGTCAGACCCCCACCGATCATGCATTGATGTCCTATCCTGAGTCAGACCCCCACCGATCATGCATTGATGCCCTATCCTGAGTCAGACCCCCATCGATCATGCATTGATGTCCTATCCTGAGACAGACCCCCCACTGATCATGCATTGATGTCCTATCCTGAGTCAGACCCCCATCGATCATGCATTGATGTCCTATCCTGAGTCAGACCCCCATCGATCATGCATTGATGCCCTATCCTGAGTCAGACCCCCACTGATCATGCATTGATGCATGATCCTGAGTCAGACCCCCACTGATCATGCATTGATGCCTTATCCTGAGTCAGACCCCCCACCGATCATGCATTGATGCTCTATCCCGAGTCAGACCCCCACCGATCATGCATTGATGACTTATCCTGAGTCAGGCCCCCACCGATCACGCATTGATGCCCTATCCTGAGTCAGACCCCCCACCGATCACGCATTGATGCCCTATCCTGAGTCAGACCCCCCACTGATCATGCATTGATGCACTATCCTGAGTCAGACCCCCACCAATCACGCATTGATGTCCTATCCTGAGTCAGACCCCCACCGATCACGCATTGATGCCCTATCCTGAGTCAGACCCCCCACTGATCATGCATTGATGTCCTATCCTGAGTCAGACCCCCCACCGATCATACATTGATGCCTTATCCTGAGGATAGGTCATCAGTATTAAACACTTGGATTGGGGATATTATAAGACATGTTCCTCTTGGCACAGACATGTGACCACTGCAGCAGTCCGTGATTGGTCGAGCAGTCGCAGCCAGAAGGAAGTAGGAGCCAGTGTCCAGCATGGAACGGGAATGGATATGCTTTATTTGACACTAATAATTACGCAGTGCACAGGTTTTTATCCTCATGCACACAATCGCATCGTGTTTTGGGGTCCGCAAAGTCGCAAAACACGTATATAGGCCATGTGCTTTCCACAATTTGCGGAATAGACCAGGTGGCTCATGATAGAAATGCCTATTATTGTTCGCAAAACGGACAAGAATATCACATTTATTTTTTTGCGGGGCCACAGAACGGAGCAACGGATGCAGACAGCACACGGAGTGCTGTCCGCATCTCTTGCGGCCCCATTGAAGTGAATCGATCCGCATTTTTGGGACCTAAACAACTTTCGTGTGCTTGAGGCCTTAGTGACAGTCGCGCCCGCGCTCCGGCTCCGTGAGGTCATTAATCACTTGTACACACTGACTGTAATTAGCGCTGTAACCTTCGGCTCCGTGTTTGCTTCCAATCGGACAGCGTCTCTGGCCTTTGCGCTTACCGCTATAAACCGCCCATTACAACTTCATATTTGCCGTATGATTTGGAGCTGCCAGAAGATCTGTAAATTACAGGTTAAGGGTCCATTCACACGTCCGCAAAATGGGTCCGGATGTGTTGCGGAATGGATCCGGACCCATTCATTTTCAATGGAGCCGGAAAAGGTGCGGACAGCACACAGTGTGCTGTCCGCATCCGCACTTCCGTTCCGCATAAAAACAAAACATGTCCTATTCTTGCCCACAGACAAGAAAAGGCCTTTCTATTTAAAGTGCCGGCCATGTGCGGTCCGCAAAATGCGGAACGCGGTGTCCGTGTTTTGCGGATCCGCAATTTGAGGACCGCAAAACACTTGCGGACGTGTGAATGGACCCTTATTATATCACATGACTTCTGAACTAAATAACAAAGTACCAAAACGTAAGCTGTGAAAAGTATCGGGTCTGTACGTGAGTTTATCCCTTGGATGTAAACCGGAAAGTTCCTACTTATTCACTGACTGCAAGCAGAGATCATGGAAATAGGGAGGGCATGCAGTAGGCTGGCTCTGCCTGTTGCTTTTCAGCTTGTGCTGTGTACGCTGAGGCCGGGGGCTGCCGTCAGAGGGCAGAGATATAACGCGGGAGATGACAGGCTACGCTATTCCTAAGAGGTTATGAGACGGCTCAGCGTCTCCTCCTTCCTGCCGCTCACTGGACATAAAGCGCACAGGACACGCCCATAGAAATCAATGAGTTGCTCTCAGTCTCAGATCAGACAGAAGGTGCAGACTCCAAGAGACAGTGGAGACACTGATCACTACATTTCACTAACAGAGCAGAGCTGCAGTGTAAAATATGGTGCAGGAACGCCCAAGAGTAGATTTCTGACACATTCGGTAACCTTACAGGCCATCCGCTATGCATTCACTGACATGGAGCAGTGCTGAAGGTCCCGGCAGGGATCGACAAGCTCCGGCACTCCATCTGTTCTCAAACTACAACTCCCAGAATCCTCCTTTCACTTCCATGAGAGTTACAAGAACCGCTAAGCAAGTATGCATGCTGGGAGTTGTAGTTTCACAGGAGCTGAAGGCTGCGGATCCCTGGCACAGGAGACAGCGGGGAGTGTCCCTGCGTTGGGACCTTGGTCCCTCACTTTTTGGGATCGGCAGGATTACAGCTGCTGAGAAATATTCATACAATACTCAGCTTTGTTATTTAACAAATCGTTAAAAGAAAAAGAAAAAAGTCTCAAAAACATCTGCTGAGGTTCACGCTGCGATGAGCACAAAAAAAACAACCCCCAGAGGAAAAACGGACTCCCCTGTTCACGATAAAAAATGACGCAGGATCAACCGTTGCTCCACAGACATCATTTGGGGCGTGCAAACTTCTGCTCCACTGCAACTTGGCACATTACAGACAAATAATCTCCCGTTTTGTGTCCACAGCCCCTATGCGCCTCTGGTGTTACATGCCAGAAATAAAACCCTAAGCTGTAGCAAAGCCAGGGCAAAATCTGCACGTCTATCCGTAATAAACCACAGCCACCAGACTGGTTGTGTACGTTTTTCTTGAAGACGTTTCGCTAGTCATCCGATCTCAGTTAGAATATCACATTCAAGAAATTACCGGCACTAAAGGGGTTGTGCAGCATTACATACTGATGACGTGTCCTCGGGATAGGTCATCAATATCTGATCAGCGGGGGTCCAACACCCGCACTGAATCCGGACCCATTCATTTCTATGGGGCTGTGCACATGAGCGTTGGTTTTCCAGCATCACTTGTGCGTTGCGTGAAAATCACAGCCTGCTCTACTTTCTGTGTTTTTCACGCAACGCAGGCCCCATAGAAGTGAATGGGGCTGCGGGAAAATCGCAAGCAAGTGCGGATGCGGTGCGATTTTTCCACATGGTTGCTAGGAGATGATCGGATGGGGACCCGATCTTTATTATTTTCCCTTACAACATGGTTATAAAGGAAAATAATAGCATTCTCACTACAGAATGCTAAGTAAAAGTACAACTGAGGGTTAAAAAAAAAAAAAAATTTAACTCACCTCCTCCAATTGATTGCATAGCTGCCATCTCCTGTTCTGTCCTTAGCTGGGGGGGAAAGGACCTTCAGTGAGGTCACTGGGTCACATGGTCCAATCACCTGCTTCCATGATTGGACCATGTGACCCAGTGACGTCACGGAAGGTCCTTTCCCCCCCAGCTAAGGACAGAACAGGAGATGGCAGCTATGCGATCAATTGGAGGAGGTGAGTTACTTTTTTTTTTTTTTTTTAACCCTCTATTGCCCTTTTTACTTTGCATTCTCTATTTAGAATGCTATTATTTTCCTATATAACTATGTTATAAGAGAAAATATACAAAATACTCCACCCAAAACCGGACTTAAGTGATGAAGTCCGGCTTCGGTCTGGGTACCAAACATGCCGATTTTTCTCAAGTGCACGCAAAACATATTACAACAGTTTGCGCTTTTTCCCGCAACACACCCGCCTCTTATCCAGGTGTCAAACATGACGTCCGTGTGAAAGAGGCCTAAGTGTGTATGTGTTTCGTTGCAAAGTGTGACATACCTTTGCAAAGGAAAGAAAGACACGTGTTTTTTCCCATTACATGTAAAAAGCCAGTTTATAAGCATTATACTGTAAATCTGTGGTGAACTTTTGGTACACAAAGGGTTATTCCACCACTGCGAACAAAGCTGTCACCAGCTTGGACCTAATCCTTGTCACAACTGAAGATCTGTTACTAATGTATCCAGGCTAGACAATCCCAGTTACATTGTAGCAAATTATCGGTGTGGGTTTCTAGGGAAAACTGGGAGACGCGATTACAGATCCCAGTCATCCAGCTTTCCCGGTAGATCTACATTCATAGAGGCCGGGCTTCTGCAGAGAATAACTCCTAGTACTAGGGTTGTCACCGTACCAAAATTTTGAATCAATTTTGATACCATAAAAAGGTATTGCGATACTTGAGTCGATACCATGCGAAAAAAATAAAACACCAAAAAAGCCGCGTGCACTCTGCATTTTATCGAACGTCCGGCCCATAATCGAACAGTCTGATCCTATTTTTTGGGGGAGAAGGTGAAAAAAAAAAAAAAAAGGGAATTGCGCATTTTTTTCTATTTATTTATTTTCGGTCACGGCGTTCACCGCATAGGAGATTTTTTAAAATATTTTAATAGTTCACACTTCTTTGGGCGTGGCGATATGTAATAGGTTTATTTATTTATTGTTTATATATTTCATATGTAAAAATGGGAAAGGAGGTGATATATACTTCATATTTTGGTGTGTTTTTTTTAACTTTTTATTTAATAACTATTTCCGCCTTAGGGGCTAGAACCTGGGATCTTTTCATCCCTTGTCCTATTCACCCTAATACAGCTCTATTAGGGTGAATAGGATCTTACGCTTTCCCTGCTGCCCTGGGCTTTGTGCACACAGCAGTAGGGAGCTTACCATGGCAGTCAAGGCTTCAGTAGAGTCCTGGCTGCCATGGTAACAGATCGGACCCCAGGATTACACTACTGGGGCTCCCATCAGAAGCTGCCACTGCACCAGAAGAGGAGGGGAGGGGACTCTGTGGCCACTGCCACCAATGATTATAACAGTTATAATACAGGGCGCAGGGCGCCACCAATGATTATAACAGTTATAATACAGGGCGCAGGGCCCCACCAATGACTATAATAGATATAATACAGGGCGCAGGGCGCCACCAATGATTATAATAGTTATAATACGGGGCACAGGGCGCCACCAATGATAATAATAGATATAATACAGGGCGCAGGGTGCCACCAATGATTATAATAGATATAATACAGGGCGCAGGGCGCCACCAATGATTATAATAGATATAATACAGGGCACAGGGCGCCACCAATGATTATAATAGATATAATACAGGGCGCAGGGCCCCACCAATGATTATAATAGATATAATACAGGGCGCAGGGCCCCACCAATGATTATGATAGTTATAATACAGGGCGCAGGGCCCCACCAATGATTATAATACAGGGCGCAGGGCCCCACCAATGATTATAATAGATATAATACAGGGCGCAGGGCCCCACCAATGATTATAATAGATATAATACAGGGCGCAGGGCCCCACCAATGATTATAATAGATATAATACAGGGCGCAGGGCCCCACCAATGATTATAATAGATATAATACAGGGCGTAGGGCCCCACCAATGATTATAATAGATATAATACAGGGCACAGGGCCCCACCAATGATTATAATAGATATAATACAGGCGCAGGGCCCCACCAATGATTATAATAGATATAATACAGGGCGCAGGGCCCCACCAATGATTATGATAGTTATAATACAGGGCGCAGGGCCCCACCAATGATTATAATAGATATAATACAGGGCGCAGGGCCCCACCAATGATTATAATAGATATAATACAGGGCACAGGGCCCCACCAATGATTATAATAGATATAATACAGGGCGCAGGGCCCCACCAATGATTATAATAGATATAATACAGGGCGCAGGGCCCCACCAATGATTATAATAGATATAATACAGGGCGCAGGGCCCCACCAATGATTATAATAGATATAATACAGGGCGCAGGGCCCCACCAATGATTATAATAGATATAATACAGGGCGCAGGGCCCCACCAATGATTATAATAGATATAATACAGGGCGCAGGGCCCCACCAATGATTATAATACAGGGCGCAGGGCCCCACCAATGATTATAATAGATATAATACAGGGCGCAGGGCCCCACCAATGATTATAATAGATATAATACAGGGCGCAGGGCCCCACCAATGATTATAATAGATATAATACAGGGCGCAGGGCCCCACCAATGATTATAATAGATATAATACAGGGCATAGGGCCCCACCAATGATTATAATAGATATAATACAGGGCTCAGGGCCCCACCAATGATTATAATAGATATAATACAGGGCGCAGGGCCCCACCAATGATTATGATAGTTATAATACAGGGCGTAGGGCCCCACCAATGATAATAGATATAATACAGGGCGTAGGGCCCCACCAATGATTATAATAGATATAATACAGGGCGCAGGGCCCCACCAATGATTATAATAGATATAATACAGGCGCAGGGCCCCACCAATGATTATAATAGATATAATACAGGGCGCAGGGCCCCACCAATGATTATAATAGATATAATACAGGGCGCAGGGCCCCACCAATGATTATAATAGATATAATACAGGGCGCAGGGCCCCACCAATGATTATAATAGATATAATACAGGGCGCAGGGCCCCACCAATGATTATAATAGATATAATACAGGCGCAGGGCCCCACCAATGATTATGATAGATATAATACAGGGCGCAGGGCCCCACCAATGATTATAATAGATATAATACAGGGCGCAGGGCCCCACCAATGATTATAATAGATATAATACAGGGCGCAGGGCCCCACCAATGATTATAATAGATATAATACAGGGCGCAGGGCCCCACCAATGATTATAATAGATATAATACAGGGCGCAGGGCCCCACCAATGATTATAATAGATATAATACAGGGCGCAGGGCCCCACCAATGATTATAATAGATATAATACAGGGCGCAGGGCCCCACCAATGATTATAATAGATATAATACAGGGCGCAGGGCCCCACCAATGATTATAATAGTTATAATACAGGGCGCAGGGCCCCACCAATGATTATAATAGATATAATACAGAGGGCCCAATATATATAGATACAGGGCAGGGCCCACCAATGATTATAATAGATATAATACAGGCGCAGGGCCCCACCAATGATTATAATAGATATAATACAGGGCGCAGGGCCCCACCAATGATTATAATAGATATAATACAGGGCGCAGGGCCCCACCAATGATTATAATAGATATAATACAGGGCGCAGGGCCCCACCAATGATTATAATAGATATAATACAGGGCGCAGGGCCCCACCAATGATTATAATAGATATAATACAGGGCGCAGGGCCCCACCAATGATTATAATAGATATAATACAGGGCGCAGGGCCCCACCAATGATTATAATAGATATAATACAGGGCGCAGGGCCCCACCAATGATTATAATAGATATAATACAGGGCGCAGGGCCCCACCAATGATTATAATAGATATAATACAGGGCGCAGGGCCCCACCAATGATTATAATAGATATAATACAGGGCGTAGGGCCCCACCAATGATTATAATAGTTATAATACAGGGCGCAGGGCCCCACCAATGATTGTAATAGTTATAATACAGAGCACAGGGCCCCACCAATGATTATAATAGATATAATACAGGGCGCAGGGCCCCACCAATGATTATAATAGATATAATACAGGGCGCAGGGCCCCACCAATGATTATAATAGTATAATACAGGGCGCAGGGCCCCACCAATGATTATAATAGATATAATACAGGGCGCAGGGCCCCACCAATGATTATAATAGATATAATACAGGGCGCAGGGCCCCACCAATGATTATAATAGATATAATACAGGGCGCAGGGCCCCACCAATGATTATAATAGATATAATACAGGGCGCAGGGCCCCACCAATGATTATAATAGATATAATACAGGGCGCAGGGCCCCACCAATGATTATAATAGATATAATACAGGGCGTAGGCCCCACCAATGATTATAATAGATATAATACAGGCGCAGGGCCCCACCAATGATTATAATAGATATAATACAGGGCGCAGGGCCCCACCAATGATTATAATAGATATAATACAGGGCGCAGGGCCCCACCAATGATTATAATAGATATAATACAGGGCGTAGGGCCCCACCAATGATTATAATAGATATAATACAGGGCGTAGGGCCCCACCAATGATTATAATAGATATAATACAGGGCGTAGGGCCCCACCAATGATTATAATAGATATAATACAGGGCACAGGGCCCCACCAATGATTATAATAGATATAATACAGGGCGCAGGGCCCCACCAATGATTATAATAGATATAATACAGGGCGCAGGGCCCCACCAATGATTATAATAGATATAATACAGGCGCAGGGCCCCACCAATGATTATAATAGATATAATACAGGGCGCAGGGCCCCACCAATGATTATAATAGATATAATACAGGGCGCAGGGCCCCACCAATGATTATAATAGATATAATACAGGGCGCAGGGCCCCACCAATGATTATAATAGATATAATACAGGGCGTAGGGCCCCACCAATGATTATAATAGATATAATACAGGGCGCAGGGCCCCACCAATGATTATAATAGATATAATACAGGGCGCAGGGCCCCACCAATGATTATAGTAGATATAATACAGGGCGCAGGGCCCCACCAATGATTATAATAGATATAATACAGGGCACAGGGCCCCACCAATGATTATAATAGATATAATACAGGGCCCCACCAATGATTATAATAGATATAATACAGGGCGCAGGGCCCCACCAATGATTATAATAGATATAATACAGGGCGCAGGGCCCCACCAATGATTATAATAGATATAATACAGGGCGCAGGGCCCCACCAATGACTATAATAGATATAATACAGGGCGCCACCAATGATTATAATAGATATAGGATACAATTCCCAGCATGCTCCATTCATTTCTGTGTGAGTTCTGAGAAGAGCAAGTGTGCATGCTGGGAGTTGTAGTTTCACAACAGCTGGAGTGCCGCAGGTTGCCTAGCCCTGGATCAGATACTGATATCCTATCCCGAGGACAGGCCATCAACCGTAAAATCCTGGACAACTCTTAAGAGCCCCGCAGAGCTGTCCGCACAGTCACACAGGGGTTAAAGGGCTGAACGCGGAGGCAGCAGACATTACGTTACTGTATGAAGTGGGTCTGATGAGTGGATTATAAAGTGGTAATGGGCCGTCGGGGGGGTTAAAGTAACACTTTTCTTCAATAATAACTTGGTTTCCCGCGCGTAGGGAGCGATGACCTCATCACATTACACGTCTAATGAGTGCAGATTCTGCCGTTCTGAAACGCGCTTCTATTCGATTTTCCTGGTTATGAAGCACTTTATGCCTGCAGCCCATCCCGTCAGCCGCGCGCTAACGCAATTATCACCGCTTCTCAGAACTGCTTCAGTCCAGACCATGGCCTCACCATATCCCCTGAAAGTTAAAGGGGAACCACAGGAATTAAAGGGGTTGTCCACCTTTTACTATTGACAACCTTTCAAGGATAGGTCAGCACTATCAGATCTGCGTGGGGTCCTAACTCCCGGCACCCCCAGCGATCAGCTGCTTGTACGAGCGCTGCCTTCTCTGCTCGCTGCAGCAATCGCAGGAGTACCGTATTACAATTATGGCGTCCCCATTCTATGGGACGGCCCCGTCTGTTCAAGGGAATATTACTGAGCCGTCCCAAAGAAGTGAAGGCGGACGCCATACTTGTAGCAACAACTGTTCACCGCTGCGATGTCGACGGCGAGCAGAGAAGGCATCGCTCGTACAAGCTGATCAGCGGGGGTGTGCCGGGAGTCGGATCCCTGCCGATCTGGTATCGATGACCTATCCTGAGGAAAGGTCATCAATGGTAAAAAAGCGGACAACCCCTTTAAGCCAGGTCCCCCTCTTCTAATAGTTCATGAGGGAGCATTTCAGTAACATTCACTGACAGCAAGCATAAGTTGAAGCTACAGCACTCGGTCCCTCATTTTTAACACGCACTTGCAAGCTAAAGTAGAGGCCGGCTACCAAGCGCACCCCTGTCTCTGAGGGACCCGGCACGTCCTCGGATTACAGTGCAAGTCTGGTGATTTCAACAGTGTAATACCTCCTGTCACCTGGGGGGGCACTGCAGGGAAACTGCGCACTTTCTAATAGTTTCCCCCAGATCCCGGCTGATCACTGGGGGTCACAGCACCTTACTGTCAGGGGACCCTTCTAACAGACAGCTGCAGGCCAGGTCCGCTACGGAACACGTAGCCTGCGGCAGGACAGTACCAAGACGTCCGATGTCGCCATATGTCCGTAATGTCACTTCTGGGACTCTGTACATTTTTACATAATGTCAGAAAACTGGCTCCATTGTGTTAGTTTTCACCCCCCTTAAAGGAAAACTCAATTTTTATGTGACGTTACCCAGTACCACAGTATAAGGCCCCTTTCACACGAGCGAGTTTTCCGTGCGGGTGCAATGTGCGACGTGAATGCATTGCGCCCGCACTGAATCCTGACACGTTCATTTCAATGGGTCTGTGTACATGAGCGTTTTTTTTCACGCATCACTTCTGCGTTCTTAATGTTCTATATTCCGCGTTTAAGTGAATGGGGCTGCGTGAAAAACGCATTGCATCCGGAAGCAAGTGCGGGTGCGACGCGTTTTTCACTGATGGTTGCTAGGAGACTTTATTTGTAAACCTTCAATTTTATCACGCGCGTGAAAAACACATCAAAACGCATTGCACCCGCGCGGAAAAAAACTGAAAGACCGAACGCAATCACAGACAAAACTGACCTGTTTTGAGAGCAAAATTGCGCATTTTTAACTGAACGCATCTGGACCCGTGTGACAGAGGCCTAAAATGAAACGTGATATGGTGAAAACTTCAGAATTTTGCAGGTTACTATAACGCAGTGCATCATGGGAGATCGGACCACAGTTAGGGCTCATGAACACAACCGTTGCCTGTTTTGCGGACCGCGAATTTCAGATCTACAAAACACGTAAAACAGCCGTGTGCTTTTTGCATTTTGCGGAATGGAACATCCAGGCCATAACAGAACAGTCCTATCCTTGTCCGTAATGCAGACGAGAACAGGACATGTTCTATCGTTTGTGGGGCCGCGCAACACGGACACACGGATGCGGACAGCATGCAGTGGGTTGTCCGTGTCTTTTGCGGCCCCATTGAACTGAATGGAACCGCATCTGATCTGCAATCAATGTGGACCAGATGAGGACAAGAACAACGCTCGCGTGCCTGAGGCCTTCATCAACGCTGCGCGGCTCGGTCCACGTCTGTCGGCGGGGTGGAGCCAAACCGCGCCGGCTGCCAACGGCAACCAGAAGACCTGTAAGGAACATTGGATGTGATGGAGAAATCCGAAATAACTGCAAACTGCCTCAACTCTCCGCACAGAGGCTGCTCCCCCGAGGAACCATATCAAGGTCCAAAAATAACAAATATTCCACAAAATGTGACACCACGGCCTCACCGCCCGCACGAGGACCAAATACCACAACCGCGGACACGCCGACGTCCAAGAAACTTGTAAGAGTCATTGCAGATTTATAAGCGTATAGAAATAAACATTGGTTTCTACAGCTCCTAGGTAAATCCCAGTGTCGCCATGGTTACAGACTACAATCAATCTTGTGTAGTCGGATCCTGTAGTCTTTATATACCTATATACATACTACTAGGCTGTGAGGTCCAGCCCACGCGTGGCTCTGCTGCCCGCTCCCTACAGCGCCACATCTGAGGTCGCTCTCACGACGTGGCTGTAGTGCTACAACGTGCGCACATGTGTTAACCCCACAACAAAGCAGAACGTCACACACGCCCTACTACACAGAATAGTAAAAATAACAGGATGTGCAAAAAACAGGAAGAAGATGCGCCACGTGGCCGCAAATGTGGAGAGAGAAAAAAAAGCCACATCTCGCAGCTGGCAGCCATTGTTCTGCTCCACTGCGTCAAACATAAAACTAAACAACGGCAAAGAATCTCCTGACATTTCAGGTCTACAGCTGCTCTGCAGACCTAAGCGTCTCCATGGTTACCATCACCGACAAACCCTGTGCGGTCTCATCCTACAGTCGAAGGCGCTTCCTTTCGCCCTCTACTTCTTGATACCCAATAAGCAGCAGAAGGGACAGATCCAAGGAAGATATACAGCTCTTGACTTGTCAGTGTACTGTAACCATGGAGACGCTTGGGCCTGCACAGGAGCTGTAGACCCAAAACAATAGATTCTTGATCAAGATCATTGGCCAAGCTGCAGCTTTTACTTCTCATGCAGCGGAGAAAAATGAAATTTTTGCAAAAAAATCAACATGGCCTTTAAGGGATTTTGCTTATGGCCGAGTAACCTGGGTCCAGGGGCAGAGTGCACTGAATAAACACACACGGTACTTGCGGTTTTTGGTACGGATTTGACGCCGCTCTCACTCTTGCATTGAGAAGGGTGAAATCTGCGCGGAGCGAAGAAGCAAAGTTGACGTGAGATTTGTGAAATCTCATACGTTGTGCAGGTACCGAATTACGCTGCGGTTTTCCCCACATGAGAATCTGCGACGTGTGCAAGTAGCCTAAGGGTACTTTCACACTTGCAGCATGGCTGTCCGCCATGCCGCAAGTACCCGTGTGCTGCCACTCCGTCCCCATTGACTATAATGGGGGTGGGGCTATGGCGCAGTACGACAGTGTTCGTCGGACCTGCAATACTTTTTAGTCCGGCGATCTCTGGCCGCGATGCGCCGTAGCTCCGCCTCCCGCCCCATAATAGTCAATGGGGACTGAGCGGCAGCACACGGGTACTTGCGGCAGGACGGATCCGTCGGGCTTTTCACCTGCCAGATAGCCATGCCGCAAGTGTGAAAGCACCCTAATGTGATCCGCAGAGCGGAGAGCCTTCAGGAAGACTTATGGGGAACGTTCCTGGTGTATACACTATACATATCCACAGGCCGCCATATAGAATACCGCAGTCGCCTGCTCTACTGCACACATATCGTATCGGCACATACTTTTGTGCCTGCAAAAGTGACACGTAGATTTGCCACAAATTTTGTCATTGATCTGACCCTGGGCATCATAAAGGGTGAAGGCTACCACCTCATATCCAATCCAGTGCTGAGCCACGCCCCCTGCACTGATCACATGACGGTGACGCTACCACCTCTTATCCTATCCAGTACTGAGCCACGACCCCTGCACTGATCACATGACTGTGACGCTACCACCTCTTATCCTATCCAGTAGTGAGCCACGCCCCCTGCACTGGTCACATGACGGTGACGTCACCCCAGGTCCTTAGTGTTGTCCAAGGTTCAGGTTCATTGAAGAATCCCCTTATGGATTCCAAATGCCGTTATGGTCCGTGGTGGCGGAATCCATAACGGGATGCTTCGATAACCCCAACCCGAACTTTAGACGCCAAACTTAAAACAGAAGTTCACTCATCTCTAGCCATGAAAAAAATCTTAGAGATTAATCAAAACTGGCTTATTTGCCCATAGCAACCAATCAGATTCCACCTTTCATTCTTCAGAGCTCATTTGGAAAATGAAAGGTGGAATCTGATTGGTTGCTAATCCAGTTCTACTTTACACCTCCGTTCACATTTATGGAACAGATATCCAGTCGCTGAGATTTCTGCAACAAACCTGCACCATGTGAATAAAGCTTTATAGGAGTCATTCCATTGAGACAACCTATCCCCTATAGCCACAGGGTGTGATTGGCCCCCCAGCAATGAGAACAGGGGCCAGTGCTCCTAGTGGTAATGGAGCAGCAGAGTGCGTGCTGCCTCTCCATTCATCTCTATGGGACTGCTGCAGATGGCCAGGTACAAGCGCCCCCCGGAGGTTGGATCCCCACTGATCAGACACTTCTGTGCAGTTCTCCCATATTCACAGGATAAGGGGGGTGAGAATCTGCCATGTAACCTACCACTGGGACCACCACCGATTAAGAGAATGGGGGGCCCCGTACCCAGTGAACCCCCAGAAATGACCGGAGCAGACAGTCAGCCATGCGCACAGCTGCTCCATAGGAGTTCCTGCACTTATGACCAACTAGCTGACCCATTCATTTCGCTCCACGGGTTACGGGGTCCCCCAGCGGTGGGGCCCTCACCAATCGACTCTGGATAGGCCTCTGAAAGTGAATGCAAGCGCCCGGGCTCTTCAATCATTTCTATGCATGCTCGGTTATTTTCTTATAGGGGTTTTGTCACTTCAGCCAATAGCACTTATCATGTAGAGGAAGTTATTACAAGGCACTTCCTAATGTATTCTGATTCTCCATGTTGCCTCCTTCTCTGGCTGGATTCATTTTTCCATCATATTATACTCTGCTCGTTTCCATGGTTACGACCACCCTGCAATCCAGTAGTGGTGGTCGTGCTTGCAGACTATAGAAAAAAGTGCCGGTGTTCTGCCAGATCCCTATACCCGGAAGTGACGCGCGGCACCAGAATCATCTGGAGGAGGGTGTGTGCCGCACTGCGCAAGCACAGAGCCACCAGAGTAGTAAGCATTATTGCACCGCCGCAGGAGAAGCAACCACTATATGCGCAAAACTGTACATGCGTGTGCACTCAGAGGTAGGGAGATCTGATGGAACATTTTGCACTGGAAAATCCACCTACCCCTGAGTGCGCACACGCGACGTACGGTTTCGCAGAGCCGCACACACCCCCTTCAGCTGATTCTGGTGCCGCGCGTCACTTCCGGGCATTGGAATCTGGCAGAACAGCGGCACTTTTTTCTATAGTCTGCAAGCACGACCACTACTACTGGATTGCAGGGTGGTCGTAACCATGGAAACGAGCAGTGTATAATGTGATGGAAAAATCTATGAATTTAACCCTTTTAAGCCAGAATGGCTTCCAAACACAATGTTCTATTCACTGAAAGCAAGCAGAGATCTTTAAAAAGGTGAATAATATGTATTATGTATGTTGTAGAACTTTTTAATTGCCGGGTGGTGGTGATCCCAGAGTGGCGGGCACCCCTGTTAACGCCCACCCATTTATCAGACCTCCATAATAACGCTGAATGACGCCCTCGTTATTACGGAGCAGCCATATTGCAACATTATGAGCCACAGACCGGCAGCAAGGAGAGCGGTGTATCAGGTGACCCAGGACGGGCGCGCTGCATGGGGCATGGTCACCTATATCGTAAAAATGGCAAGGGGTGACAGGAGCCCAGGATAGCACCAATGGGGGCCAGGTGACTGATGGGCAGCGCCCCCGGAGACAAGGCGAGACTCCAGGACGTGCACTGACACCCGGGGTGGACACCGGTGCCACCTGAGCTGGGTCACATGGGCAGCGATGTCTGGTGGTGCCGCCTGAGCTGGGTCACATGGGCAGCGATGTCTGGGGGTGCCACCTGAGCTGGGTACATGGGCAGCAATGCCTGGGGGTGCCACCTGAGCTGGGTAACATGGGCAGCGATGTCTGGGGGTGCCACCTGAGCTGGGTCACATGGGCAGCAATGTCTGGGGGTGCCACCTGAGCTGGGTAACTTAGGCAGCGATGTCTGGGGGTGCCACCTGAGCTGGGTAACATGGGCAGCAATGTCTGGGGGTGCCACCTGAGCTGGGTCACATGGGCAGCGATGTCTGGGGGTGTCACCTGAGCTGGGTAACAAGGGCAGCAATGTCTGGGGTTGCCAGCTGAGCTGGGTCACATGGGCAGCGAGGTCTGGTGGTGCCACCTATGCCAACATGGCCACAGGCAGCCGCCCAGGAGGCAGGAACGGCTCAGGGGCCCTCCCATAGGGCACAGTGCAGCACATGGCCCCTGCATGCTGCCCCCCCAGTCACATGACACCCGGAGGACGCGGCCACCACTGACTCCTGCAGGGGGGGGGGTTTACAGGCCACAACCTGACTAGAACTACAGGCGGGAGCTCCATGCTGGTAGTCGTAGTCCTGCCAGTGTGTGAGGCGGAGTCTCCCCGGTGCAGCCTATAAACACTGAGCGCCCACATCACAGGACCCAGCGCCCAGGCCGCACACCCAGCCTCCAGGCCACAGCGGCTCCACAGGCGGCCACTTACAGCCAAGCGCTTCCCTCTCAGCATAGGCAGACTGGGGTGGGCGGGGCCAAGGGCGCCGGGTAACCGGGCACAGCGTCTGAGCACCCGGAACGGGCATCTAAGGTGACCCTACCTGACGGCGGGAGCGCGGGATGACCGGGCTGCGGGATGAGGGGGGCGGAGCCGCGTGGTCACGTGAGGCGCAGCTGGTTCCTCGTCACGTGAGAGCGTGCTGTGCGTCTCGGCGTCGTCACGCCGCTAAGCTCGGCAGCTCCTCCTCCTCTCCCAGAAGCACAGGCTCCGCCCACCGCTGTCCTCTGTACACATTCACACCTGCCGGTTTTGGTCAGGCTTTCAGCTGCTGTTGTGGAAGCTCAAAACAGGTGTCGATAATAGGAGGAAAGAAAGTATTAAGAAGAGATTCTATAACTTTTCTTTTTGAATCTGCTTCTGCGTTTTGACTGTGTAAAAACCTGCAGGTGTGAATATGCGCTGCACATATCTTCTTAAAGATAAAGGGGAGAGTTATCAAAACTAGTGTAAACCAATCAGATTGCAGCTTTCATTTTTCACAGCTCCTATGGAAGTGAAAGGTGGAATCTGATTGGTTGCTATGGGCAACTCAGACAGTTTTGGGATATAACTGCGTTTTCCTGGGGTCTGGGACACAAAGACCGTTCTGAGGCGGGAGGGGCTTTGTCCTCGAAATGGAGCGGTGGTCACTGGTGGAATTTTACAGCCTAAGGGCTCGTGCCCACGACCGTATGTAAAACACGGATCCGTAAAAATAAAACAGCATGGCATCTGTGTTGCATTCATTTTTTATTTTTTTTGGCAGATCCATTATGACAATACCTGTGCTTGTCTGCAAAATGGACAGGAATAGGACATGTCATGTTTTTTTTTTTTGCGGAACGGAACGGACATACAGAAATGGTGATGGAAGCAGGTGATTGGACCATGTGACCAAGTGACGTAACGGAAGGTCCTTTACTACCCCCCCCCCCCCCAGCTGAAGACAGAACAGGAGACCGGCAGCTACGCGCTCAATTGGAGGAGGTGAGTTACTTTTTTTTATTTTTAACCCCTCAATCCACATTTTACTTTGCATTCTGTATTAAAGAATGCTATTATTTCCCCTTATAACCATGTTATAAGGGAAAATAATAAAAATCAGGTCCCGATCGTCTCCTAGCAACCATGCGGGAAAATCGCACTGCATCCAGACTTGCTTGCGGATGCTTGCGATTTTCCCGCAGCCCCATTCCCTTCTATTGGACCTGCGTTGCGTGAAAAACGCACAATATAGAGCATGCTGCGATTTTCACGCAACGCAGAAGTGATGCGTGAAAGCCAACGCACATGTACACAGCCCCATAGAAATGAATGGGTCCGGATTCAGTGCGGGTGCAATGCGTCCTCCTCACGCATTGCACCCGCATGGAAAACTCGCCCGTGTGAAAGGGGCTTAAGTGTTTGATCGCTGAGGGATTTATCGCTATTAGGGCTCATGCACACGAACGTATTTTCTTTCTTTCTTTCTTTGCGGACCATAAGCGGAACCATTCTTTTTTTTTTTTTTTTATATAGTCCCTCTATACAAACAGTATCAACATAGTCATATAAACCACATAGACGGGGGAGGGATGGTCAAGGAAAGTAAGGGGAGGGTAGGAAGTAAGTAAGGGTGAAGAGAGAGAGAGAGGTCCAATGCTGTCGTGTCGAGCGATGAACAACATTAAGGATTTGTCTCCGTCCAAAAATCCGGAAGACATGCTGTAACGCCGGATCCGGAATTAATGCCCATTGAAGTGCATTAATCCGGATCCGGCCTTAAGCTAATCGTCGTTTCGGCGCATCGCCGGTCCGACGTTTAGCTTTTTCTCAATTGTTACCATGGCAGCCTGGACGCTAAAGTCCTGGTTGCCATGGTAAAATGTAGTGGGGAGCGGGGGAGCAGTATACTTACCACTCCTGCGGCTCCCGGAGCTCCAGAGTGACGTCAGGGCGCCCTACACGCATGGATCACGTGATCGCATGGATCACGTGATCCATGCGCGTGGCGCGCTCTGACGTCATTCAGGAGCGCCCTGGGAGCCGCACGGACTGTAAGTATACTGCTCCCCCGCTCCCCACTACTACTATGGCAACCAGGACTTTAATAGCGAGGATCCTGATCAGTCTTCTAATGCTTCAGGCGACTTGCGTTCTGACGGATCCGGCGGGACGGAAGTGCCCGCCGGATCCTCAGAACGCAAGTGTGAAAGAGGCCTAACTAAGGTTTGAGTGGATATCATTGGAAAGTTGTGAGGAGCGGTAGGTACGCCAAGGGGACCAAATTGACTGAAATGAGGCTGGAGTTCTCATCTCCCAACTGGCTATTTGTTCCAGCCTATAAATGTTATCGCACTTGGATAACCAGTGTCGGATCACAGGGGTTTGATCTGATTTCCAGTTGTGAGTAGAGATGAGCGAACTTTAAAAAAAAGTTCGGCGTTCAGGTTGTGGTAACTCGCGCATCCCGTTAAGGATTCCACTACCGCGGACTATCCCGGCATATAGAATCCATAAGGGGCGGCTTCCACCAACCCGAACTGTTGAACAGCCGAAGAACCTGGGGTGACGTCACCGTCATGTGATCAGTGCAGGGGGCGTGGGATCAAATCCAGTGTTGAGCCACGCCCCCTGTACTGATCACATGACGGTGACGTCACCCCAGGTCCTTCAGCTTTTCCAAAGTTTGGGTTTGTGGAAGCCGCCCCTTATGGATTCCATATGCCAGGGTAGTCCGCGGTAGTGGAATCCATAACGGGATGCAGCGATTACCACAACCCGAACGCCAAACTTTTGGTTATCCAAGTGCGATAACATTTATAGGCTGGAACAAATAGCCAGTTGGGAGATGAGAACTCCAGCCTCATTTCAGTCAATTTGGTCCCCTTGGCGTACCTACCGCTCCTCACAACTTTCCAATGATATCCACACTCTGCTGCACTCTGGCAGCAACCAGCATTGTGGTAAGCAATGTTTTCATATGTTTGTCGATTTTCTCTTGAATTACGGTGGCTGCGCTTGCGCAGAAGGACTTCTTCTTTTCTCCAGTCCTGAACGTGCACGCCGCGCATGCGCCATGGTGACTTCTTCCTGGCCAGTATAGTATACTTGGCAGGAAGAAGTCACCATGGCACATGCGCGGTGGTGTGAAACCAGGAAGTGGACGGCGCGCCAGTAGCAGGTAAACATGAAATGGCATGATGGGAATACCCCTTTAAGCTTCTTCACAGTCGTCCCCCCGACCGCGATGAGTGACAGCTGTAGCGGTCTCCTGGTTGGATGCTGTGGCTGTCACTCAGAGCATAGGGGAGGGGCTGTGAAGTAGCTTACTGCAGAGAGCACTTCACAATGAAGCTCCGCCTCCTTGACACTTGTGGGAGCAGAACCTGGCAGAATAAAATTTCATATTCACACTTCTCCTGATGATAAAAGCTCCACAACAGGTATGCTTGTCTTGCTCTACCCAGCCCAAAGCTAGTGCTGACAGATTCTATTTAAAGGGGTTGTCCAGTATATATTTAATTGTATAGACTGGGAAGGCTTTAAAATGATAAAATAACCAATACTCACCGGCTTCAGCCGCTCTGGTCTTTAATTGTCATTAGTTGTAACAAAGTAACAGCCATGTCATTCAGAAGTATCGTGACACAGATTGGGGGCTTCACAGAAAGGGACTGCGTGGCCGGGTAGGTGTCACGCCCCCTTCAGCAGGAATAGCTGATGAGTCCGTAGCAACCACACAAGCCACACACCCTTCAGGCTGGCACCACCTCTTGGAGAAGACCACTCCCGAGGACCCCAGAGGTTTTTCGTGGCTACATTTGTAGCCCCATATAACTATATATATACTGGCCACTTCTTTACCTCTAATAGGGGACGTTCCACTCCCAGTCTTGGACCCAGCAAAATGTTTCTGGTGGAGGGAGGTGGTGTGTTAGATGTAGGCTTCAACTTTGGCTCTTTTGCTCTTGCACAAGTACAACTCACACCATTGGTCAGTGGCAGGTTGGGAGTTGTAGTGTTCCATTAGCTGGAGAGTCCCAGGTTGGCGATCCCCGTTATAGACGGATGGATCCGGCCCAGGTTAAAATCCAACGATATCTTTATTCAATGCTCACAGCGATACACATAATGGGGAAACGGTACGCCGATACTCCGTTGACGCGTTTCGGACAAGTTACATGTCTTAAGTCAGTTATGACTAAGGACAGGTAACTTGTCTGAAACGCGTTATGTGCATCGCTGTGAGCATTGATTAAAGATATCGTTGGATTCTAATCTGTGCCGGATCCGTTCCTTGATTTTGAAGTGGTCCCGAATCAGACAAGGTCCGAGCACGATTGCCAGGTGAGCTGGAGATCCTTACTATTAGGCCTTAATGCTGCAGTGAATGCATTGTATGAAGCCCCTGGTCCATGAAGAGTTAACCAGCTCCGTCCTCTAATTATAATTCCTTGCCCGTCATTTCACGAAGGTGATGCGATCACTGAACGGCGAGAATGAGATCTTTCTGTTCCGAGCCCCGCGGCTGACATTGATTTCAGCCCTCCGGTTGTTGACGTGTCTCACACTTATAAAGATGAATTCACTGCGAAAACCTTCGCCGGCCTCGCTCTCCTGCAAGCGGACACATGCAGCCACAACGCAAGCCTCTGGGCCCCGACTTACCACACTAAGGGCCTCTTTCTGTGGCTGGGGGACAGCTGGGCCTCCATAGGCATAATGCCAGGGGCAAATAAATAAGACATTTTGGGGCAAAAAATATATATGTTGTTTATACCCAAAATGCAACACTATGGAGGAAGGTTTGGGCGTACTGGCTGAACACCAGCTGTATGATAGCACTCAATGCCAGTCTGCCGCATCAAAAGCCAGAGCGATATTGTTCTGCATTAGGAAGGACATGGTTTCTAGAGAAGAAATATTATTTTACTAGTTTATAAAGCGCCTCTTGAGTATGCAGACCAGTTTTGGGGACTAGTCTCTAAAAAATGATATCAGGAAGCAAGAGAGAGCACAAAGAAGGGCAAACAAACTAATACGAGGTGAGATCTCTACAGTCACACAACAGTGAAAAAAAGCTGTTTGACAGCCGTTTGCACGGCGATTTTTGAACAAATTGAGCTATTCACTGGCTGTTTTTAGAACATGTTCTATTTTTGGTCATTTTCACGGCCAGACAGACCCCATTAAAACGGCCGTTAGACAGGAGTGCACCCGTACACAGGAGTGCACCCGTACACAGGAGTGCACCCGTACTCAGGAGTGCACCCGTACTCAGGAGTGCACCCGTACTCAGGAGTGCACCCGTACACAGGAGTGCACCCGTACACAGGAGTGCACCCGTACTCAGGAGTGCACCCGTACACAGGAGTGCACCCGTACTCAGGAGTGCACCCGTACACAGGAGTGCACCCGTACACAGGAGTGCACCCGTACTCAGGAGTGCACCCGTACACAGGAGTGCACCCGTACACAGGAGTGCACCCGTACACAGGAGTGCACCCGTACACAGGAGTGCACCCGTACTCAGGAGTGCACCCGTGCGCAGGAGTGCACCCGTGACGCAGGAGTGCACCCGTGCGCAGGAGTGCACCCGTGCGCGCAGGTGTGCACCCGTGCGCAGGAGTGCACCCGTGCACGCAGGAGTGCACCCGTGCGCAGGGAGTGCACCCGTACGCAGGAGTGCACCCGTACGCAGGAGTGCACCCGTACGCAGGAGTGCACCCGTACGCAGGAGTGCACCCGTACGCAGGAGTGCACCCGTACTCAGGAGTGCACCCGTACTCAGGAGTGCACCCGTACACAGGAGTGCACCCGTACACAGGAGTGCACCCGTACACAGGAGTGCACCCGTACACAGGAGTGCACCCGTACACAGGAGTGCACCCGTACACAGGAGTGCACCCGTACACAGGAGTGCACCCGTACACAGGAGTGCACCCGTACACAGGAGTGCACCCGTACACAGGAGTGCACAAGCTCAAGCGTGAGGACATCCCCATGCACTCCCAGAGATCATGCTGTGAGCGTATGGTGACATCATCAGATTTAAGGGCAGGTCCTTTAAGCTACTTTCACACTTGCAGTGTGAGGATCTGGCAGGTAGTTCCATCGTCGGATCCGTCATACCGCATGACAACTGAAAGCATTTGGAGGCGGATCCGACTCACAAATGCATTGCAAGTGCGGATCTGTCTCTACGTTTTCAGACGGAGAGACAGATCCGTCTTGATTTTTTTTCACAGCATGCGCAGACCAGAAGGACGGATCCATCGTTGCGGTATTTGTAATGCCTAATACAAGTCACTGGGAATTAATACCGGATCAGCCATTCCGTCACGTGTTCCGGAATTTTAGACGGAGATAAAACTGCAGCATGCTGCGGTATTTTCCCCATCTAAAAAAGGTTTACATACTGAACTGAAGACGTCCTGATGCATCCTGAACGGATTTCTCTCCATTCAGAATGCACGGGGATATTACTGATCAGTTTTTTTCCGGCATAGAGCCCCGAGGACGGAACTCTATGCCGGAAAAGAAAAACGCCAGTGTGAAAGTTCCTTTAGTATCAAGAGAGGAGCGACTGCATCTGCGCATGCAAGTGGATGAGGTGAGTAATTTCTAAAAAAAAATATTTTCAGCTTAAAAAACAACAACACATTATTACAGCTGTGGACCAGTATTGGGGGCCACAATAGGTGACATTATTACTGCTGGGGGCCACTATGGGGGACATTATGGGCACTGCAGGGGTTGGGATTTTATTAAAAAAAAGCTAATGTAAATAATACATTTTTGATAGCCATTAAATACGGATGCAAGATGGCCAGAAAATGGATGCATAACTGGTTCAAAAATTGCCATGAAAAACTGACAGGATGTCTGTTTTTTATGGCCTTTTTATTTCACTATTGTGTGAATGTAGCCTTATTTTTAAGGCTAACCTTAGAGAAGAGAAGGCCGAGAGGGAACATGATATCTTTATATAAATATGGATAATATGATGCCCCCTCAAGTGCACCCAGCACAATATGGGGACCCTTATGTGCCTCAACATAGATTAATGCTCTCTTATGTACCTTAAAGGGGTTTTCTTATCTGAAACATTGGTGGCATATTGCTAGCATATGTGCAGTGGCAGGGTTTGGGGTGGCCCCAACGCTACGCTTGGTCCCGCGAACACCGTCGAGGTGTCACCACATGTTGCTGCTCTCCAGAAGGGATGGTAAGGTGTGGTCCACCCCAATGGGAAATGAGTCCAGAGAGTCGGGGCTGCAGTAACCAGGGGGCTTCTTTACTGGAGGGATTCAGGTGCAAAACAATACAGGCGAGGCACAGGGCTGGCTTCTCCAGTCTCCTCCCTGGCAGAAGAAGGGTTTGATGCTGATGATAGACCTGAGCTAGCTGCTCCTATCTCTCTCTGAGAAGGCTGGCATCCTGGTCAAAGGCCCATGGTTCAGTAGTCCGGGTGGATCCTTGGTCACAGGGCTGGTGACCCATGGTCTGTGGCTCAGCGTCCCCATCTCAGCTTCTTCTTCTGGTCACTCAGTCAGTCTGGCAGAGTCTCCCCTCCAAGCACTGGTCCCTAACTGCAGAACACTAGGGACTGACTGCTCTCCTTATATACAGTTTGTGGCTGAACTAGAACCTTCTAGTGAGAGGGGTGGAGTGGAGAAACTCAGCACAAACAATTACAAAGTTAGCACTTCCGCTTCTCATAGACTTACATTAGAGCTTCAGTGGTATTTAGTGGCAATGACACAGCAGTTTTTTCTAGACAAAAACAAGTTTCCAGACATAAAACATAGCTAAAACCAGACATTCACAAGGTCAGTCTGTCTGGGTTTGGTGGTAAATAACGTCTGTCTTTTTCCCTCCAAAACATGGTCTTCTTTAAAGCCTATAGCAGCTGTGGAAAATTATCAGCTTCTCATTCAAAGTCCTAACAGTCTCTAAGTGTTCATTAACGCTCTCCACAGAGCCTTCAAACACAGTGATAATGAACAGGGTATATATCACAACATACATATAAAATGCAGTTACACAGTAATAAACAGTATAAGTTAACCCTTTCAAGAGAACATCACCAAAATAGTCACACACACATACAAATAATAATGAATTTTATTAGATATCATAAAAAACATGATCGTACAACACATAATAAAAGAGTACAATGGTAAACGCAAGAAAGATGTGGAATAAATAGTCCCACAGACTCAAAATACGTAATGGCTCACGGAAGTAAAGCACTATTCAAGGATCAATATTAACGTAACAGTGGCAATGCTTACTCACCTATCCCTATCACCCACATTCACCTATATACTTAAGATGGGTAAAAGGCAACACATATTAAGGGATTATAATCCACTCTAGTGGAAAATGTCATCATTAAAAAGCCTGAATATTCCTATCTGTAAAAATAGGGGGGAGAAAAGAGAGCCAAGCCGTACCTGTGAATGAGGGACGCTACCCCGACGTACGTTTCGCCGTTTGCTTCTTCCTGGGGGTGTGAGAAATAAAGAGAAATAAAGTAAGAAGTTTATAACTTTGCATAGGGCAAATCCCCTTTAGATACCAACTACTATTTCCAGAACAGGATCCCTAAAGTGAGTGGAGAGCAGCCGCGCACGAGCGAACACCCTCCATCCATTTCAATGAGACTGTTGAAAATAGCTGCATTTATCTGCAGTTATCTTCGGCGTTCCCATAGACTTGAATGGAGCTGTGGCCATGCTTATGCGGTGCGCTCTCCATTAATTTCTATGGGACTGCCAAAAATAACCGATCATGCTTGTTTGGCTATTTTCGAAAATCCCATAGAAATAGGCCCCTTTCACACGAGCGTGACGGACTGGCTCCGGATGCGTTTAGGGTGCGTTCAGTGAAACTCGCACCATTTTGCAAGCAGGTTCACTCAGTTGTTCAGTTTTTTCCGCGCAGGTGCAATACGTTTTTCATTGATGGTTGCTAGGAGATGTTGTTTGTAAACCTTCAGTTTTTTATCACGCGTGTGAAATACGCATCAAAACGCATTGCACCCGTGCAGAAAAAACTGAACAACTGAGCGCAATCGCAGACAAAATTGTCTGAACTTGCTTATCAAATCCGTATTGTTCGTGTGAAAAAGGCCTAATGAATCTACCAAAAATTTGATTTACGTCTAAATCTATTCTACCCATAAAAGTTTTCCCATTGGCCTGAAAATTGGCGTATGAGGTCTCCTAGGACTTATATTCTTTATCTCTTGTCTTTCTATATTTTTTTTCTTCAACCCCCACCCTCCCCCGAGCTCTTGAATGTAATGACAGCAGCAGTAGTACATAATGTCAGAGTGACACTGACATACATAGCTATGGGTAAGTATATGGTTGACAATGTTAAAAAACAAAAACACACGGTGCCGTCATATGTGTTATGCTTTTTTAAAATTAAAAACTGTTACAAAAATTCCCCCTTATTTGGGACAGATGCCCGCCTGTGTTTAAACACACAAGGTGTTATCGGAACAAACAGTAGCTTGTTCTGAACAAGCGTCCTAAATGGGGGGAAATGCCTGCCGGTATTTGTACACATTCACACTAGAACCAGAAGAAGCAGTGGCTTGTTTTGAACAAGTGATTGAAAAAAGATGCAATTGGACGTCCCCTGGCTGCGACCACACTATACATATAACATATTATTATAAAAAAAAAATTGTCTTTGTCCACTCATGAAGTATTTCTTCTACTCCAGCCTCCTGTTACTTTGACTGGGCCGTGCGCTGCTCCACTCACCTTCTGTCTTGTCATAGGTCAAGCACTCCAGCAGCAGGCTCAGATACCGGTATCCTTTGTGTCTATTATGGATATTCTTCATTGAACCCCACATCTTTCTGCAGTATTGCAAGGGTCAAATCCTTCTTTGGTTCTGTGTTCATTTTGCTAAGCTGTTTCTAATATGTTAATCAGCTTCTGCTGTAGATGCTGTGCTGTTTCTCCTCATTCTCTCTTGCTCTTCCCTGCATTAGGTGTGATCTTCCTTTTTTCTTCCTGTATACCTTTCTTTAAATATACATTTTTATTGTGTTTTCCATTTATACATTCAATTGATCTGATCATATGCCCCATATTCAATTAAGAGGAAAAGAAAAAAAAAACACATAGAAAAGGGAAGAAAAGAAATGGGTAACAAAAACAATAAAATTAACACTCATGTAGCAGAAAAGTAATCTTTCTAGTTCATTACTAGTGTTTTCTCTTTTACCATTTTTCCAGTCTCTTGAGATCAGACGAGCAGCCGTTAGGATACGTGCCACTACCTACCTACCGTGCCACTACCTACCTACCGTGCCACTACCTACCTCCCATGTCTACTAAAGCTAGTTCAGGATTTAGGTCAAAAGGACGTTCACTATTTTTGTTATTAACTAAGATACCTCCTCCCAGAGGCTCCTTACCCTATAACATTCCCACCTTTCTCTGCCTAGCCCCCAACACAATGCTGTCTCAGAACAGGCTTCTAATCTCTCTGGATAACAATGCCGTCTAAAATGAACCCTCTTTTGGCTCTGTGTGCAGTGCTAGGCTGTTTCTTATATGTTGATCAGCTTCTGCTATATATGTTCTACCGTTTGTCTAATTCTCTGCCTGAGCAACAGGCTGATCTAGCCTGCTAGATCCTGCATAAAGTGTGCTGCTCCGTTCGTCTGTCCATGTACCGACCTCTGCCTGATTCCTGACTTTATCCCTCCTCTGCCTGACCTGTGCCTGATTACCATATTGGCCCTCTGCTGCCTGACCTGACCTAGGACCTGTTTCATTGATTCTTACAAACATTGCCTGCTCTGACCTCGACCTGTTACTGACCATGAGTTTTGCCTGATCACTCAGTGCCACACTCCGGTGTCTCTGATCTTTGTGAGTGAGCTGTCAACCATGCCAGGACTATTCTAGGAGGTATCAGCCTGATGGCTTCACTGCAGTGAAGTTCGGATCCCTCTATAGGGGCTAAAGGGTGAATGCAAGGGGACTGCCAGGATAACGCCCTTAGATTTAGTCCAAGTCAAACCACTTGGTTGACACAGTGGTTCCACACCCACTAATTGTAACAGCACCCATCATTTACCCTCAATTCACTGGTACAAATCCATTTTGAGAAACTAGATGGATTATCATCTCACTGAGGGATCAGGCTACAGGTGCTATCCAAAGGAATCTATGAAGGAGAAGGAGAGAGCTGTAGACAAAAAGACAATGCCGAATGTTCTAGTAAGCCTTTGATCTTACCCCAGTGCTGGATTCATAGCTATACTGCTTAGTAATGCTCTATAATGTCCTCCATGCTGCTGCTACTCCTGAGGGTTAATACAGAGAGATAGTAGAGCAGTACCATCATTTCTCTGTGTGCTGTGTATGGGAGACATCAAAGCAGCTAATCCACACCCGCCGCTAAGGGAAAACTGACAGAGATGGAGTCTGCAGAGGGCTAACTGGTGAAAAATACAGAATATAAGTCATCTAATGGACATAAATAGTGCTTTTCCTCGTGTACAATATAGTAGCTTATTCTAAAAAGTTGTAGTGAAAATCCAAGGGTCAGCCTCGGATTTCCACTACAGATTCTTGACAAATACAACCTCAGCAAGCCAATCAGGTGCCTAGCTCCACATCTAATACCAGATCCAGGTGGGGTATTTAAATCTGCAGCATGTGATTTTGATTCCTGGCTCATTTTTTCAGCTGTGTGTTCATTCACCTTGCATTCCTGTTAGAACTTCCTGTTTACTGACCTTGACTTATTTCTGGATTTTCCCCTTGCCTATTGATTAGCCTTCTGCTGATTCTCCTGGCTTAGACTCTATGGTTCATTTCTGGATTAACTCCTTGTCTTCTGATTTGGCTTCTACTGAACCTCCTGATTTAGACCTGGCTTCTTTCTGGATTAACCCTTTTGGCTCCTACTGTCTTTTCTGGCTTTGGCTCTGATTGTACTTCTCTCCTGCTTCTCCTTGGCATCTGATAGGTCTGCTAACTGTGAACTTGCACCTGTTTTCTGCCACTTCCCACTGCACTCTAGCAGCCACTTCCCACCTGTGTGGTGAAGCCCTATGGGGTAGCCTTACAACAACTAACCGAAGTGGTGAAGGAAGATAGGTAGCAGTTTTTGAGTTTGCTGGTGGTAGTTTCGGGTAGTGACCTCTGTATTCTTCCTCACCTTGGAGAAAGAACTCAAATAATGCAGAGAACAAGTTAGGTCTGCTAACTGTGAACTTGCACCTGTTTTCTGCCACTTCCCACTGCACTCTAGCAGCCACTTCCCACCTGTGTGGTGAAGCCCTATGGGGTAGCCTTACAACAACTAACCGAGGTGGTGAAGGAAGATAGGTAGCAGTTTTTGAGTTTGCTGGTGGTAGTTTCGGGTAGTGACCTCTGTATTCTTCCTCACCTTGGAGGAAGAACTCAAATAATGTAGAGAACAAGTTCACCTTTGTAATAGGGACATATCATATCAGGAAACAGTAATGTGTGACCCAATATGGACCATTAAATGATGAAAAATGAGAACGGCCATTATTCCGCTCATTGAGACTTATCTCAGTGAGTAATATTTGACAGAAATGACTAAGTGTTATGAAAAGCTCTAATGCCAGACAGTTACTCGGGAAATAAATCATCTATGGCCCAAAGTAATATCTTCTAAACCAGGGTCTATCCACATGTGGGTCATTATAGTCCAGATGTGCATCATGTGTATAGATGGTGTCAGGGTGAGGTCCCACCCCCCAGTAATTTAGAATCCCCCCTGCTCCCTCAGTATGCTCCTGGATCTGCTCTTCCTCAGGACTGTAGTGAGGCCTTTTCCACAAGAGTAACTTATTTGGTGCCCAGCGATTATGGGTTGCAGCCACTAGACATAAGAGAGCGTAAGCACCATTAATAGGCACTATAAGACGTCTAATGAGTGCATTGTTAGAGGCCTGAGGCTATTAATCCAGTCATTTATAGGAATGGAAATATTAAGGGGCTGTCATTACTTAGACAAAAATTTCCATTCTTTAAAAAATGAACCTTGACAACCCCTTGATGGATGCTGTAAGATCGGGTATTATTAATAGGTACTATTACAACAGATACTGTTATTTATCCATATTGAAACTGGTTATGGCAAGAGGGACTACTAGGACAGTCACTGTTAATGGGACTAGCACCATTAATGCACACTACTAGGACTGGCACTATAAATGGGCACCTCTAGGACTGGCACTATAAATGGGCACCTCTAGGACTGGCACTATTAATGGGCTCCTCTAGGACTGGCACTATAAATAGGCACTACTAGAACTGGCACTATTAATGGGCTCCTCTAGGACTGGCACTATAAATAGGCACTACTAGAACTGGCACTATTAATGGGCTCCTCTAGGACTGGCACTATAAATGGGCACCTCTTGGACTGGCACTGTTAATGTACATTACTAGAACTGGCACTATTAATGGACATTACTAGCACTGGCACCATTAATGGGCACCTCTAGGACTGGCACTATTAATGGGCACAACTAGGACTTGCACTATTAATGGGCACAACTAGGACTTGCACTATTAATAGACATTACTTGGACTGGCACTATTTTGGACACCTCTAGGACTTGCACTTTTAATGGGCACCTCTAGGACTGGCACTATTAATGGGCACTACTAGGACTGGCAATATAAATGGACATTACTAGGACTGGAACTATTAATGAGCACCTCTAGGACTGGCACTATTAATGAGCACCTCTAGGACTGGCACTATTAATGAGCACCTCTAGGACTGGCACTATTAATGGGCACCTCTAGGACTGGCACTATTAATGGGCACCTCTAGGACTGGCACTGTTAATGGACACCTCTAGGACTGGCACTGTTAATGGACACCTCTAGGGCTGACACCAGTGCCAGACTGGGGTGTCCTGGGCCCTCCAGTAAAATTCATTCTGAAGCCCACTGTACAGATACATGGAGATACTCTCTGCTCCCACAGCGGCAGGCAGCAGCAAAATCCGAAAGATGATCGATTATAGGGGTCTCTTTAATGGGCACAGCTAAGGGCTAGCCTGGCACTAATGAACAGGAGAATAATTTGTGTTGTTAATGAGCACTGCTTTATCTAGAAGTAATTGGCACTGCTATGACTATCAGCTATATATTAATGGCTGTGATAGATAGATTCGATAGATAGATAGATTCGATAGATAGATAGATATGAGATAGATAGATAGATAGATAGATAGATAGATAGATAGATAGATAGATAGATACTTAGATAGATAGATAGATAGATAGATAGATAGATAGATACTTAGATAGATAGATAGATAGATAGATATGAGATAGATAGACAGACAGACAGACTGGGCCCTGACACTGGACCGGTGTTCACCTGGGTTTCCTCCCATATTGATAGGAGCTTAGATTGTGAGCTCTGTTGGGGACAGTGAGTGATGATGATGTCTGTACCGCGCTGCGGAGTACGTCAGTGATATATAAGTCGGTCTAATAGATGGGACGGTTATTGATCTGTAGCACTGTCTTCTGTGTATCCGTCTCCCTGTCTGACAGGTCCCTCTCCCCCGGTGGAGGCTCTGTCTCTTTCCATTATGGCAGAGGTCTCTCAGTACAGGAGATGATAGTCAGACACTTCTGGAAGCTTTTCTGATTGCGTGCTGCTGTGTATTTGTTCGCTGGATGCTCGCAGCGTGCGGGATGTTTGTGCCGCTGTCTGACATCTGATAAACAGGTTTTTTTACATTTCACACAGATTTCAAGGGACGGGACAGAAAAGGAGAGAAGTGACAAGTGGATGTGTTATCTCCAGTCCTGGTGACAATCTTCATTCTGTTCATGGAGACTTATTCTCCTCTTCATTCTGAAATGTAAAAGTATTTGCTTTCTTTAAACCCTTAAAGGGGCTGTCCAGGATTTTAATATTGATGATCTGTGCTTAGGATAGGCCACAGATATTTGATACTTGTTTGTGTCAGTCCTCACTGCATTTCTGGAATTCTATTCCTGTACCAGAAAGATCAGGAAGAGGTAACGGGCCCTGTCTGGAAAGCAGAGGGCGGCAGTGCATAGAGGGAGAGCTGGTAACAATGTTTCTGTTCTTACTGGTGAGATGATACATTGTATAAAATAATAATAAACAACAGTGATACAATTTGCTGCAGCTCCATCAGCATAATGAAGAGTGATCCAAGAATAATCAGACACCACCAATATTTACTGTTATGTAAATGTGGGATCATTGTGCCCCCATCCTCCTCTTTACATTACATATCATTATATTACAATTAACCCCCGCATGTGCGGAAACAACACGTGTCATGTGATAGCTGCGTGTTCCACAAAGAAGTGAGAGCGATAGCAGAATTAGTCACAATGAAGTAGTCAGCGCCTGTATTATCCGGGCATTAATCTGCTGTAATTACCCTGAGCATGTGACGAAGGCTGTAATTTATTCTTCGGGATCCTGGGGGTGGCAGGTTCACAGATCAGGCTGGAGGAAATATCCCTTATGAAATATTTACCCCTGAAATAAGGAACGCGCCAATTTCATTATGAAAAATGGCGTGGTTGGAAATTAAAAGGGTATTCCATAGGCCAGACATGTCTGACAGGTGGGGTCCCCATGCGCTGTGATGGAGACATGAGACCCTTGTGTCCTGTTTGGACCCAGCCATGAATCCTTCACCGGAAAGACATCCCTAATCCTCTTGGAAATGCTGCTTTATTGAATTGACAGCGAATTTCTAGGGTTTTCAATATTTTATTTCCTTATTCCGGTGCCCGGCTGTGCCCATACTGCGGCGCGCAAACAGCGGGTCCGCAATATTCAGGCACCGGCCGTGTGCACACCTCATGGATGCAGACCTATTCACTTCCATGGGTCCGCAATCCGGAAGGTCGGTGTGGAATGGAGGCACGGAACCCAAGGAAGCACTATGGAGCGCTTCCGTGGGGTTTCTCTCCGTGCTTCCGCACCGCAAAAAAAAAGGCAACATGATGTATTTTTTACCATGCAGACGGATCACGGACCCATTAAAATTGAATGAGTCTGCATCCGCCTGCGGCAGCCACACGGATGATGCAAGTGCGGTCCCCAATCCACGGAATGGCCGGCACACGTCGTGTGCATAAGCCTTATATGGCGCCAATATATTCCTCAGCGCTGTACAGAGATTGTCATCATCCACTCCGTTTTTCCTAATTTACCTATCTCTAAACCCACAACCCCAACCTGGGTGAATTCCATAAGATACCAATTAAAGTAGGTTCAAACTCACGAGAACATACAAAATGGTTAAAGGTGTTTTCCCATCTTGGATAATGGGGGCACATCGCTAGCATATGCCCCCATTGTCTGATAGGTGCGGGTCCCACCGCTGCGACTCGCATCTATATTGAGAGCTGTGGCTGAAGGACCCCAGATTTCCCGGGGTCCGTCCACCACCCAGCGCTTCGCCCCGCCTCTCCCATAGAAGTGAATGGGAGCGTACTGTGCATGCGCGGCCCATACTCCTATTTCTATGAGACCGACGGAAATAGCCGAGCCAGCGCTCGGCTATTTTCCGCGGCTCCATAGAAATAAATGGAGGGTGGCTGCGCATGCGCAGTGCGCCCTCCTTCACTTTCGGGGCTCCGTTCTCTATATAGGTGTGGGTCTCAGTGGTGGGACCCGCACCTATAAGACAATGGGGGCATATGCTAGCGATATGCCCCCATTGTCCAAGATGGGACAACCCCAGCACTGGAAGACAACAATGCTGACCCGTTAAGCGCCGCGCTGATATGCCGTCATTTGTTAATCAGTCCGGCTGCTGGGACCACCCCTGATCAGAAGAACAAGGGTCCCACCTGCATTTTCCCTCCACAGCTCTGCTCTAGGTGCAGCAGAGCTGAGTGAGTTGCAGGAGTGGCACTGCGCAGGGACAGTGCTACATTGCTGCTCATGGTGTCCTGTACCATCGTGCTAACACTCCCTGGTGTCCCAGCACTTACAAATGACAGCATGTCCGGCTATATCAACGTGCTGTCACTTACTTAGATTGAAAACCTCTTTAGGTAAAGGGGTTGTCATATTTTTGGATAACTTATGTGAGATCATATCCCTGGGAATACGGGCTCATTCAAACGAATGTATTTTCTTTCCATGTCCATAATGCGTTTTCTGCGGAAGTTACTCCCTGTGCATTTCGTTTCCGTATGTCCGTTCTCCGATAAAATAGAACATGTCCTATTATTCTCCGCATTACGGATAAGGATAGGACTGGTCTATTAGGGGCCAGCTGTACCTTTTTTTGGGAACTGCAAAATACATACGGTCGTGTACATAGCCCTACAGCCGATTTTCCCTCCTAGAAGTCAGCACGTACGGATGAGCCACTGTTCGGCCTCTTTCACACGAACAATACAAATTGTGTCGGTGCGTTCAGTGAAACTCGCACCATTTAGCAAGTTCAGTCACTTTCGTCTGCGATTGCGTTTAGTGTTTCAGTTTTTTCCGTGCGGGTGCAATCATTTTTGATGCGTTTTTCACTTGCGTTAAAAAAAAAAATGGAAGAATTACAAACAACTCCTTAACAACCATCAGTGAAAAACGCATCGCACCCAGACTGCATCCGGATACTTCCGGCCGGGACGGATCTAGACCCATTCAACTTGAATGGGTCCGTGATCCGCCAGCACCGCAAAAAATAGAGCAAGTCCTATTTTTTTGTGGTGCGGAGGCACGGACAGAAACACCATGGAAGCACTCCATAGTGCTTCCGTGGGGTTCCGATCCGTGCTTCCGTTCCGCATCTCCGTGATTGCGCAATACGGCCACGGGCATACAACGTTCGTGTGCAAGAGGCCTTAGAAAACGATCACGGCGGTGTGCACGAGGCCTTAGAGTCTAGTTATGAGGCAGCACCCAAACACGACACCTGGAGCTGCCGACTCCAGGATCGGGGAGTGAATTTTAGCAGGTGACTATATGGTAGCTCTACCCGCTCTTATGTCACTGGACTGTGTGTACATACCACTACATGTCAATGAACTGTGTGTACATACCGCTACATGTCAATGAACTGTGTGTATATACTGCTACATGTCAATGAACTGTGTGTACATACCACTACATGTCAATGAACTGTGTGTACATACTGCTACATGTCAATAAACTGTGTGTACATACCACTACATGTCAATGAACTGTGTGTACATACCGCTACATGTCAATAAACTGTGTGTACATACCGCTACATGTCAATGAACTGTGTGTACATACCGCTACATGTCACTGGACTGTGTGTACATACCGCTACATGTCAATGAACTGTGTGTACATACCGCTACATGTCACTGGACTGTGTGTACATACCGCTACATGTCAATGAACTGTGTGTACATACCGCTACATGTCAGTGGACTGTGGGTTCATCCCGATACATGTCAGTGGACAATGTGTACATACCGCTACATGTCAATGAAGTGTGTGTACATACCGCTACATGTCAGTGGACTGTGAGTTCATCCCGCTACATGTCAATGAACTGTGTGTACATACCGCTACATGTCAATGAACTGTGTATACATACCGCTACATGTCAATGAAGTGTGTGTACATACCGCTACATGTTAGTGGACTGTGAGTTCATCCCGCTACATGTCAGTGAACCGTGTGTACATATTGCTACATGTCAATGGACTGTGGGTTCATTCCGCTACATGTCAGTGAACTGTGGGTTCATCCCGCTACATGTCAGTGAACTGTGTGTAC